>CM068825.1:167323523-167693523 GCA_028554795.2 Sinohyriopsis cumingii | reverse complement strand
CACACACACACATAAACACACACACTATAAAATAGATAAAATTGGTAACTACTTACAATATCAACTTCTGTGACGATCGTCGATAAATACCTATGTATCTATAATCAGCTGAAATTCCTATGAAATCCCACTATCTATTTATAGCTCCAACTTGTGGGTTTTTCCTTTGGAAAATCCCACTATCTTTTTATAGCCTCAGCTTGAGTGACGTTCCTGTTTATGAATTCTAGTATATATGTATAGCTACAAAATGTGGAAATCCCCAAGTCGATATTTATAGTCTCGAAATTTCCAGCGTCAGTGACGTCACTGTACTGAACACTAGGGATAAAATATCAACGGTGTTGCAAGTGGCTGACCTGAATACGCGCTACTGCAGGTAGGTACAGTGTATCTGATAGGGAAAAAGTGAGTTTTATACGGACAAACAGAGACCAATAGACACACACACAACGTACGCGCGCAGACACACACACACACACACACAAACACACAAACACACACATACACACAACGTACGCGCGCCGACATACTCACACACACACACATACTCTCACACACACACACACACACACACACACACACAGAAACACACAACGTACGCGCGCAGACATACTCACACACACACATAAACACACACACTATAAAATAGATAAAATTAGTAACTACTTACAATATCAACTTCTGTGACGATCGTCGATAAATACCTATGTATCTATAATCAGCTGAAATTCCTATGAAATCCCACTATCTATTTATAGCTCCAACTTGTGGGTTTTTCCTTTGGAAAATCCCACTATCTTTTTATAGCCTCAGCTTGAGTGACGTTCCTGTTTATGAATTCTACTATATATATATAGCTACAAAATGTGGAAATCCCCAAGTCGATATTTATAGTCTCGAAATTTCCAGCGTCAGTGACGTCACTGTACTGAACACTAGGGATAAATATCAACAGTGTTGCAAGTGGCTGACCTGAATGCACGCTACTGCAGGTAGGTAGGTAGAGTGTATCTGATAGGGATAAAGTGAGTTTTATACGGACAAACAGAGACCAATAGACACACACAACGTAGGCGCGCAGACACACACACACACACACACACACACAAACACACAAACACACACACACACACAACGTACGCGCGCCGACATACTCACACACACACACATTCCCTCTCTCACACACACACACACACACACACACAGAAACACACAACGTACGCGCGCAGACTTACTCACACACACACACATAAACACACACACTATAAAATAGATAAAATTAGTAACTACTTACAATATCAACTTCTGTGACGATCGTCGATAAATACCTATGTATCTATAATCAGCTGAAATTCCTATGAAATCCCACTATCTATTTATAGCTCCAACTTGTGGGTTTTTCCTTTGGAAAATCCCACTATCTTTTTATAGCCTCAGCTTGAGTGACGTTCCTGTTTATGAATTCTAGTATATATGTATAGCTACAAAATGTGGAAATCCCCAAGTCGATATTTATAGTCTCGAAATTTCCAGCGTCAGTGACGTCACTGTACTGAACACTAGGGATAAAATATCAACAGTGTTGCAAGTGGCTGACCTGAATACGCGCTACTGTAGGTAGGTAGGTAGAGTGTATCTGATAGGGATAAAGTGAGTTTTATACGGACAAACAGAGACCAATAGACACACACAACGTAAACGCGCAGACACACACACACACACACACAAACACACAAACACACACACACACACACACAACGTACGCGCGCCGACATACTCACACACACACACATACTCTCTCACACACACACACACACACACACAGAAACACACAACGTACACGCGCAGACATACTCACACACACACATAAACACACACTATAAAATAGATAAAATTAGTAACTACTTACAATATCAACTTCTGTGACGATCGTCGATAAATACCTATGTATCTATAATCAGCTGAAATTCCTATGAAATCCCACTATCTATTTATAGCTCCAACTTGTGGGTTTTTCCTTTGGAAAATCCCACTATCTTTTTATAGCCTCAGCTTGAGTGACGTTCCTGTTTATGAATTCTAGTATATATGTATAGCTACAAAATGTGGAAATCCCCAAGTCGATATTTATTGTCTCGAAATTTCCAGCGTCAGTGACGTCACTGTACTGAACACTAGGGATAAAATATCAACGGTGTTGCAAGTGGCTGACCTGAATACGCGCTGCTGCAGGTAGGTAGGTAGAGTGTATCTGATAGGGATAAATTGAGTTTTATACGGACAAACAGAGACCAATAGACACACACAACGTACGCGCGCAGACACACACACACACACACACACACAAACACACAAACACACACACACACACAACGTACGCGCGCCGACATACTCACACACACTCACATACTCTCACACACACACACACACACACACAGAGAAACACACAACGTACGCGCGCAGACATACTCACACACACACACATAAACACACACACTATAAAATAGATAAAATTAGTAACTACTTACAATATCAACTTCTGTGACGATCGTCGATAAATACCTATGTATCTATAATCAGCTGAAATTCCTATGAAATCCCACTATCTATTTATAGCTCCAACTTGTGGGTTTTTCCTTTGGAAAATCCCACTATCTTTTTATAGCCTCAGCTTGAGTGACGTTCCTGTTTATGAATTCTACTATATATATATAGCTACAAAATGTGGAAATCCCCAAGTCGATATTTATAGTCTCGAAATTTCCAGCGTCAGTGACGTCACTGTACTGAACACTAGGGATAAATATCAACAGTGTTGCAAGTGGCTGACCTGAATGCACGCTACTGCAGGTAGGTAGGTAGAGTGTATCTGATAGGGATAAAGTGAGTTTTATACGGACAAACAGAGACCAATACACACACCCACACAACGTACGCGCGCAGACACACACACACACACACACACACACATACACACATACACACACACACACACACACACACACATACAGAGGGAAGAGGAAAAAACAAACCCCAAATATACTATCAACACAGAAGGGAGATGATACAAACCCCAAATAAACTATCCACGCAAACGTACGCGAACGCATACAAACCCCAAATATACTATCAACACAGAAGGGAGATGATACAAACCCCAAATAAACTATCCACACAAACGTACGCGAACGCATACAAACCCCAAATATACTATCAACACAGAGTGAAGAAGTAAAAGTTTTTTGAAAGCACCTAAGCCCTCACCTGCAATGACCAACTCTGCCAAACACCTACACCCCACCCCACCCCACCCCCCACTTCTAACACTACAAAACCCATTTAACCCGTTATTTTATGGCATCAGTGTGTGATTTAGGAAACATCAAGACACAAAATAATGGAGGAATAGACTGACTATTGTTTACCGACTTGCATGCCTAAAGAGCGTGCGTGAAGGAAAACATCCTTCCATTTCAATTCTAACTAAAACGTGATCCAGAGGGATAGAGATAGGTGAAAGGGCACAATTTCATAAAGTGTGAGTAGAAAACAAAACACGCCATCCTTATTATACAATGTCAAGACCAAGAGACACGTACGTGTTCTTTCTGGTCTATTCTCTTTTAGAAGGTAGTATGAAATTTCACATCAGGGCCAACGCATCGGCTCACATTGTCAATTTTTCCATTTCCATGTCTTTACTGGCACAAGTTCTTCATCATCTTCAATTTCTTCTTCTTCTGAATCCCTCTTCTCTGTTTCGTCTTGTTTTTGTTTCTTCTCTTTTCTCGTAGGGCACTCTGAATTCCAGTGTCCTTTCTCCTGACAACGATATTAGGTATCTTGACTTTTGTCTCTCTTTCTTAGACGAAGCAGGTATTCTGGAGACAAATACCCATTTACCTTTGCAGATATAGCAAACTTCATTAGCACTTACACACTTTCGTATGACTCTCATCAAATCAACGATCAAAAGAGTAAGTTTTGTTGCCACTTTCGCATGTGAATTATGCTTTCGTATGACTTTTAGCAAATATTTGACCAGCAGGTCGATCTGTGCTGACTCTTCCATCTTCTTGATCGTTTGAGAGCGGAATGAATACTCTGACGCTAAGACACTCTCCTTATATACAGGGACCTGCTGCGTATGAAACCTAGTCAAATGTAATTTTGCAATAAGATGAAACGATTTCATTGAGGAAGTAAAAAGCAATGATGTACCGTATCGCCTCACACAAAACCTGAAGTGTTAGTTCAAATCCGTGTCAGCGATTTCGAAGACGACATAACTGAGCTTTAATCAATGCTCTCCAATTATGCCACAAAACCACGAGTCCTGATTCACGCCAAAAGAAATTTCGTTCGGTCCATAAAAAATAGTATCATATCTGAGAAACGCAAAGAGGAACTTCCAGAAAACTGAGAAAGACGGCTTACACCTACAACGTAAATGTATGAGTTCAAGTAGTGCGTAAAACTTAGTTAAATTAAATTTTTATAGTCAAGACGAAACGATCTCTTTTCGAACAAGAAAGCAGACACCAAGCGACAATGGCAATCCGTGTCACACAACACTTTTCAAAATGTATATTATCAGAGGTTTGTTCTAGCGATCTGCACGGTTAAATTAAATGTTGATGTATTTTGCAATAAGACGGACACAATTTCCATGGGATCGCCCATGGTACGAATGTTCGTGCATTAGTTTAATTTTTAAAAATATTTTTTTTATATAAATCGCCTATAGGATAGACCCAGTAAAGCATGGCCATTCTCGTCACTGTCTGAATAGCTACTCAAGTCAATTCGAAGCGAACGCGGTAAGAAAATAAGTATAGCCAATGAAATGGCTTACAACGGGTGATGCATTGTTTTGTTCTAGGACTGTGTGGCATAATAATCCCTATGTTCTTGCGTTGTTACCATTACAGTGCAGACAGACTGAAATGTGAACTTACAAGCCCTCTTTGTGTGTGTTGTACCATTTCCTCTTACCACATCAAAATACTGAGCGTCACAGTATTGGTTCGCGTTTTCAAACTGACCATTTTTTTTTATATCTCACTTAAACATTTCGACATAAACACTCACACTCACATCGGTAGAGTCAGAACAGACGTGTTACAGTATTGAGGGGCATGTTATCTTTTCGTTTTCAAACTAATAAATTTGGGGCTTGTATGAAGTAAAGAACCGAAAGTACAGTGAAACTCAAGGATGATGACCCAATCTGTCTGTCTATTGATGCGTGTATTTACTTAAGAAGAAATATGACCTCTAAAACACAAAGAGATACGGCAAGCATGATTAGATCAAACACAACGATGTTTTCCTTCACGCCCGTGTAATTTAGAGTTTCAATCGTCTTTGAAGACAAACTTGGTCTCCTTTTGTAGGGCTTGAAATAATAAACGAAACTGAAAAATCTTAAGCACTTTGCTATAGATAATTTCATCAACAGACTAAACAACATAAATACCGTTACAACAATAGAAAGCCTTAAATCTTCTATCAAAAAGAAATGCATGAAAAAAATTAAAGATTAACGATAACTAACCAATGAAACCGAATTTAACAAAGGCAATGACATGTGAACAAATGCCTCTCACTTTGGAAAGGTAGGCGAATGTACTCTGTCATGCACCATCAACTTGAAAAAAATTATAAACAGAGAGAAACCTGAATTCAAAATTCAGTTGTTTCTTTTTCTTCAAAATTGTTTCGTTTCTTTTTTCTTTCTTTTTGGAACAAATCTAAGCACTAATATAGAGTGGAAAAGGGAAAATGCACATACAAGCTTTGATATTTCTGAAAAAATGAGGGGATATTCCTAACGTTCATAGCCACCTATATATGCTTGGACTTGTCTGTGACTTATCCACAAAACAAGATGTATATATTTCTGGTCAAGCTGCAAGTGTGTGCGTGTTTTTGAAAATGGTAAAAATGGGATATACAATTTTCTCGTGACACTTATAAAGTGAAGAGTCTGTGCAAGTGTCAAAAGCCAAAGTCATATAAGTTTTGTATTTTGTACGGCTTGTAAAGATTTCCACTTTAGAAAATGTGAAGTATCACAAGTTATTATCACAAACAGAAGTGGAACATAGGGGCTTGCAAGAAAGAAAATAACCCAGACAGTTGGTGTCATCAAGAGTGCTAGAGACGGTACCCGAACTTGCTTGCTTGCTTACTTGAATTAAAGTGATTTTCGCTCTAATGGAGCATGTATCACTGGTTTAATAACGCACCGCATGATTTTTAATTACTCCTGGGGAAGGAAAGAGAGCCTCATCCCCCCAGGCTTTTATGTACTCACAGACTACTTTTAAATTTAGCCAATCAGGTGTAGGACTAACTAGTCCTTAACAACCTGACTGAAAGGCTTTAAACATGAGTGGGAATTGTCTCACCACACACTCATTTTTCTGTCCGAGCGTGGTAAAGGAGGAAAAAGGTGCTCAGCAAGACAGCCATGGATGTTAAGTACTCACCAAAACGCTAGCCCGTACTTATTTCAAATCAAGTCGTGTCACCAAAAAAGACGACGTGTACGACATCAAAGGCATTGTCAAACGCAGAATACCTCAGTGCTAACTGGCTAGGTCTGCATTTCTTGCTCCCGCTGCTGTTGCGTATATTTCTTCCCTCCACACCGAGTTCTGGGCCTAATTCTTTAAATTTCGTTGTACCCGAACTTATATTATCCATATTATCACCAACAAAAAAAAAAACACAAAAAAAAACAAACGCCATAGCTTCAAGTTCCCCAAAAAATTTTTAGGGCTACCCCATACTCTCGAAAAGAAATAACATTCCATTGCCTATGATATGTTAGTCAGTTAGAAGAAAAAATACAGAAGTGAGTCTATCAGCACATGATTTCTTTATCTTGGTTAGAAAGTGTGACTCTAAGTTGTTCGTTTCCGTCGCTTATGAAAATTTTAAAAATAGTAATGTTCTGTAAAAAGTGAGTGAGTGTTTCTTTTAGGTCTGTGCGTTTGTTTTTTTTTTTTTTTTTTTTTTTTTGTTGGTGATAATATGGATAATATAAGTTCGGGTACAACGAAATTTAAAGAATTAGGCCCAGAACTCGGTGTGGAGGGAAGAAATATACGCAACAGCAGCGGGAGCAAGAAATGCAGACCTAGCCAGTTAGCACTGAGGTATTCTGCGTTTGACAATGCCTTTGATGTCGTACACGTCGTCTTTTTTGGTGACACGACTTGATTTGAAATAAGTACGGGCTAGCGTTTTGGTGAGTACTTAACATCCATGGCTGTCTTGCTGAGCACCTTTTTCCTCCTTTACCACGCTCGGACAGAAAAATGAGTGTGTGGTGAGACAATTCCCACTCATGTTTAAAGCCTTTCAGTCAGGTTGTTAAGGACTAGTTAGTCCTACACCTGATTGGCTAAATTTAAAAGTAGTCTGTGAGTACATAAAAGCCTGGGGGGATGAGGCTCTCTTTCCTTCCCCAGGAGTAATTAAAAATCATGCGGTGCGTTATTAAACCAGTGATACATGCTCCATTAGAGCGAAAATCACTTTAATTCAAGTAAGCAAGCAAGCAAGTTCGGGTACCGTCTCTAGCACTCTTGATGACACCAACTGTCTGGGTTATTTTCTTTCTTGCAAGCCCCTATGTTCCACTTCTGTTTGTGATAATAACTTGTGATACTTCACATTTTCTAAAGTGGAAATCTTTACAAGCCGTACAAAATACAAAACTTATATGACTTTGGCTTTTGACACTTGCACAGACTCTTCACTTTATAAGTGTCACGAGAAAATTGTATATCCCATTTTTACCATTTTCAAAAACACGCACACACTTGCAGCTTGACCAGAAATATATACATCTTGTTTTGTGGATAAGTCACAGACAAGTCCAAGCATATATAGGTGGCTATGAACGTTAGGAATATCCCCTCATTTTTTCAGAAATATCAAAGCTTGTATGTGCATTTTCCCTTTTCCACTCTATATTAGTGCTTAGATTTGTTCCAAAAAGAAAGAAAAAAGAAACGAAACAATTTTGAAGAAAAAGAAACAACTGAATTTTGAATTCAGGTTTCTCTCTGTTTATAATTTTTTTCAAGTTGATGGTGCATGACAGAGTACATTCGCCTACCTTTCCAAAGTGAGAGGCATTTGTTCACATGTCATTGCCTTTGTTAAATTCGGTTTCATTGGTTAGTTATCGTTAATCTTTAATTTTTTTCATGCATTTCTTTTTGATAGAAGATTTAAGGCTTTCTATTGTTGTAACGGTATTTATGTTGTTTAGTCTGTTGATGAAATTATCTATAGCAAAGTGCTTAAGATTTTTCAGTTTCGTTTATTATTTCAAGCCCTACAAAAGGAGACCAAGTTTGTCTTCAAAGACGATTGAAACTCTAAATTACACGGGCGTGAAGGAAAACATCGTTGTGTTTGATCTAATCATGCTTGCCGTATCTCTTTGTGTTTTAGAGGTCATATTTCTTCTTAAGTAAATACACGCATCAATAGACAGACAGATTGGGTCATCATCCTTGAGTTTCACTGTACTTTCGGTTCTTTACTTCATACAAGCCCCAAATTTATTAGTTTGAAAACGAAAAGATAACATGCCCCTCAATACTGTAACACGTCTGTTCTGACTCTACCGATGTGAGTGTGAGTGTTTATGTCGAAATGTTTAAGTGAGATATAAAAAAAAATGGTCAGTTTGAAAACGCGAACCAATACTGTGACGCTCAGTATTTTGATGTGGTAAGAGGAAATGGTACAACACACACAAAGAGGGCTTGTAAGTTCACATTTCAGTCTGTCTGCACTGTAATGGTAACAACGCAAGAACATAGGGATTATTATGCCACACAGTCCTAGAACAAAACAATGCATCACCCGTTGTAAGCCATTTCATTGGCTATACTTATTTTCTTACCGCGTTCGCTTCGAATTGACTTGAGTAGCTATTCAGACAGTGACGAGAATGGCCATGCTTTACTGGGTCTATCCTATAGGCGATTTATATAAAAAAAATATTTTTAAAAATTAAACTAATGCACGAACATTCGTACCATGGGCGATCCCATGGAAATTGTGTCCGTCTTATTGCAAAATACATCAACATTTAATTTAACCGTGCAGATCGCTAGAACAAACCTCTGATAATATACATTTTGAAAAGTGTTGTGTGACACGGATTGCCATTGTCGCTTGGTGTCTGCTTTCTTGTTCGAAAAGAGATCGTTTCGTCTTGACTATAAAAATTTAATTTAACTAAGTTTTACGCACTACTTGAACTCATACATTTACGTTGTAGGTGTAAGCCGTCTTTCTCAGTTTTCTGGAAGTTCCTCTTTGCGTTTCTCAGATATGATACTATTTTTTATGGACCGAACGAAATTTCTTTTGGCGTGAATCAGGACTCGTGGTTTTGTGGCATAATTGGAGAGCATTGATTAAAGCTCAGTTATGTCGTCTTCGAAATCGCTGACACGGATTTGAACTAACACTTCAGGTTTTGTGTGAGGCGATACGGTACATCATTGCTTTTTACTTCCTCAATGAAATCGTTTCATCTTATTGCAAAATTACATTTGACTAGGTTTCATACGCAGCAGGTCCCTGTATATAAGGAGAGTGTCTTAGCGTCAGAGTATTCATTCCGCTCTCAAACGATCAAGAAGATGGAAGAGTCAGCACAGATCGACCTGCTGGTCAAATATTTGCTAAAAGTCATACGAAAGCATAATTCACATGCGAAAGTGGCAACAAAACTTACTCTTTTGATCGTTGATTTGATGAGAGTCATACGAAAGTGTGTAAGTGCTAATGAAGTTTGCTATATCTGCAAAGGTAAATGGGTATTTGTCTCCAGAATACCTGCTTCGTCTAAGAAAGAGAGACAAAAGTCAAGATACCTAATATCTTTGTCAGGAGAAAGGACACTGGAATTCAGAGTGCCCTACGAGAAAAGAGAAGAAACAAAAACAAGACGAAACAGAGAAGAGGGATTCAGAAGAAGAAGAAATTGAAGATGATGAAGAACTTGTGCCAGTAAAGACATGGAAATGGAAAAATTGACAATGTGAGCCGATGCGTTGGCCCTGATGTGAAATTTCATACTACCTTCTAAAAGAGAATAGACCAGAAAGAACACGTACGTGTCTCTTGGTCTTGACATTGTATAATAAGGATGGCGTGTTTTGTTTTCTACTCACACTTTATGAAATTGTGCCCTTTCACCTATCTCTATCCCTCTGGATCACGTTTTAGTTAGAATTGAAATGGAAGGATGTTTTCCTTCACGCACGCTCTTTAGGCATGCAAGTCGGTAAACAATAGTCAGTCTATTCCTCCATTATTTTGTGTCTTGATGTTTCCTAAATCACACACTGATGCCATAAAATAACGGGTTAAATGGGTTTTGTAGTGTTAGAAGTGGGGGGTGGGGTGGGGTGGGGTGTAGGTGTTTGGCAGAGTTGGTCATTGCAGGTGAGGGCTTAGGTGCTTTCAAAAAACTTTTACTTCTTCACTCTGTGTTGATAGTATATTTGGGGTTTGTATGCGTTCGCGTACGTTTGTGTGGATAGTTTATTTGGGGTTTGTATCATCTCCCTTCTGTGTTGATAGTATATTTGGGGTTTGTATGCGTTCGCGTACGTTTGTGTGGATAGTTTATTTGGGGTTTGTATCATCTCCCTTCTGTGTTGATAGTATATTTGGGGTTTGTTTTTTCCTCTTCCCTCTGTATGTGTGTGTGTGTGTGTGTGTGTGTGTATGTGTGTATGTGTGTGTGTGTGTGTGTGTGTCTGCGCGCGTACGTTGTGTAGGAGTGTGTATTGGTCTCTGTTTGTCCGTATAAAACTCACTTTATCCCTATCAGATACACTCTACCTACCTACCTGCAGTAGCGTGCATTCAGGTCAGCCACTTGCAACACTGTTGATATTTATCCCTAGTGTTCAGTACAGTGACGTCACTGACGCTGGAAATTTCGAGACTATAAATATCGACTTGGGGATTTCCACATTTTGTAGCTATATATATATAGTAGAATTCATAAACAGGAACGTCACTCAAGCTGAGGCTATAAAAAGATAGTGGGATTTTCCAAAGGAAAAACCCACAAGTTGGAGCTATAAATAGATAGTGGGATTTCATAGGAATTTCAGCTGATTATAGATACATAGGTATTTATCGACGATCGTCACAGAAGTTGATATTGTAAGTAGTTACTAATTTTATCTATTTTATAGTGTGTGTGTTTATGTGTGTGTGTGTGAGTATGTCTGCGCGCGTACGTTGTGTGTTTCTGTGTGTGTGTGTGTGTGTGTGTGAGAGTATGTGAGTGTGTGTGAGTATGTCGGCGCGCGTACGTTGTGTGTGTGTGTGTGTTTGTGTGTTTGTGTGTGTGTGTGTGTGTGTGTGTCTGCGCGCGTACGTTGTGTGTGTCTATTGGTCTCTGTTTGTCCGTATAAAACTCAATTTATCCCTATCAGATACACTCTACCTACCTACCTGCAGCAGCGCGTATTCAGGTCAGCCACTTGCAACACCGTTGATATTTTATCCCTAGTGTTCAGTACAGTGACGTCACTGACGCTGGAAATTTCGAGACTATAAATATCGACTTGGGGATTTCCACATTTTGTAGCTATACATATATACTAGAATTCATAAACAGGAACGTCACTCAAGCTGAGGCTATAAAAAGATAGTGGGATTTTCCAAAGGAAAAACCCACAAGTTGGAGCTATAAATAGATAGTGGGATTTCATAGGAATTTCAGCTGATTATAGATACATAGGTATTTATCGACGATCGTCACAGAAGTTGATATTGTAAGTAGTTACTAATTTTATCTATTTTATAGTGTGTGTGTTTATGTGTGTGTGTGTGAGTATGTCTGCGCGCGTACGTTGTGTGTTTCTGTGTGTGTGTGTGTGTGTGTGTGTGTGAGAGTATGTGTGTGTGTGTGAGTATGTCGGCGCGCGTACGTTGTGTGTGTGTGTGTGTTTGTGTGTGTGTGTGTGTGTGTGTGTGTGTCTGCGCGCGTACGTTGTGTGGGTGTGTGTATTGGTCTCTGTTTGTCCGTATAAAACTCACTTTATCCCTATCAGATACACTCTACCTACCTACCTGCAGCAGCGCGTATTCAGGTCAGCCACTTGCAACACCGTTGATATTTTATCCCTAGTGTTCAGTACAGTGACGTCACTGACGCTGGAAATTTCGAGACTATAAATATCGACTTGGGGATTTCCACATTTTGTAGCTATACATATATACTAGAATTCATAAACAGGAACGTCACTCAAGCTGAGGCTATAAAAAGATAGTGGGATTTTCCAAAGGAAAAACCCACAAGTTGGAGCTATAAATAGATAGTGGGATTTCATAGGAATTTCAGCTGATTATAGATACATAGGTATTTATCGACGATCGTCACAGAAGTTGATATTGTAAGTAGTTACTAATTTTATCTATTTTATAGTGTGTGTGTTTATGTGTGTGTGTGAGTATGTCTGCGCGCGTACGTTGTGTGTTTCTCTGTGTGTGTGTGTGTGTGTGTGTGTGTGTGAGAGTATGTGTGTGTGTGTGAGTATGTCGGCGCGCGTACGTTGTGTGTGTGTGTGTGTTTGTGTGTTTGTGTGTGTGTGTGTGTGTGTGTGTGTGTCTGCGCGTTTACGTTGTGTGTGTCTATTGGTCTCTGTTTGTCCGTATAAAACTCACTTTATCCCTATCAGATACACTCTACCTACCTACCTGCAGCAGCGCGTATTCAGGTCAGCCACTTGCAACACCGTTGATATTTTATCCCTAGTGTTCAGTACAGTGACGTCACTGACGCTGGAAATTTCGAGACTATAAATATCGACTTGGGGATTTCCACATTTTGTAGCTATACATATATACTAGAATTCATAAACAGGAACGTCACTCAAGCTGAGGCTATAAAAAGATAGTGGGATTTTCCAAAGGAAAAACCCACAAGTTGGAGCTATAAATAGATAGTGGGATTTCATAGGAATTTCAGCTGATTATAGATACATAGGTATTTATCGACGATCGTCACAGAAGTTGATATTGTAAGTAGTTACTAATTTTATCTATTTTATAGTGTGTGTGTTTATGTGTGTGTGTGAGTATGTCTGCGCGCGTACGTTGTGTGTTTCTGTGTGTGTGTGTGTGTGTGTGTGTGTGTGTGTGTGAGTATGTGTGTGTGTGTGAGTATGTCGGCGCGCGTGCGTTGTGTGTGTGTGTGTGTGTGTGTGTGTTTGTGTGTTTGTGTGTGTGTGTGTGTGTGTGTGTCTGCGCGCGTACGTTGTGTGTGTCTATTGGTCTCTGTTTGTCCGTATGAAACTCACTTTATCCCTATCAGATACACTCTACCTATCTGCAGCAGCGCGTATTCAGGTCAGCCACTTGCAACACCGTTGATATTTTATCCCTAGTGTTCAGTACAGTGACGTCACTGACGCTGGAAATTTCGAGACTATAAATATCGACTTGGGGATTTCCACATTTTGTAGCTATACATATATACTAGAATTCATAAACAGGAACGTCACTCAAGCTGAGGCTATAAAAAGATA
This sequence comes from Sinohyriopsis cumingii, assembly GCA_028554795.2. Classification (NCBI taxonomy): domain Eukaryota; kingdom Metazoa; phylum Mollusca; class Bivalvia; order Unionida; family Unionidae; genus Sinohyriopsis; species Sinohyriopsis cumingii. The sequence continues at coordinate 167,679,928 of CM068825.1, read as the reverse complement.
GTGGGATTTTCCAAAGGAAAAACCCACAAGTTGGAGCTATAAATAGATAGTGGGATTTCATAGGAATTTCAGCTGATTATAGATACATAGGTATTTATCGACGATCTTCACAGAAGTTGATATTGTAAGTAGTTACTAATTTTATCTATTTTATAGTGTGTGTGTTTATGTGTGTGTGTGTGAGTATGTCTGCGCGCGTACGTTGTGTGTTTCTGTGTGTGTGTGTGTGTGTGAGAGTATGTGTGTGTGTGTGAGTATGTCGGCGCGCGTACGTTGTGTGTGTGTGTGTTTGTGTGTTTGTGTGTGTGTGTGTGTGTCTGCGCGCGTACGTTGTGTGTGTCTATTGGTCTCTGTTTGTCCGTATAAAACTCACTTTATCCCTATCAGATACACTCTACCTACCTGCAGTAGCGCGTATTCAGGTCAGCCACTTGCAACACCGTTGATATTTTATCCCTTGTGTTCAGTACAGTGACGTCACTGACGCTGGAAATTTCGAGACTATAAATATCGACTTGGGGATTTCCACATTTTGTAGCTATACATATATACTAGAATTCATAAACAGGAACGTCACTCAAGCTGAGGCTATAAAAAGATAGTGGGATTTTCCAAAGGAAAAACCCACAAGTTGGAGCTATAAATAGATAGTGGGATTTCATAGGAATTTCAGCTGATTATAGATACATAGGTATTTATCGACGATCGTCACAGAAGTTGATATTGTAAGTAGTTACTAATTTTATCTATTTTATAGTGTGTGTTTATGTGTGTGTGTGAGTATGTCTGCGCGCGTACGTTGTGTGTTTCTGTGTGTGTGTGTGTGTGTGTGTGTGTGTGTGTGAGAGTATGTGTGTGTGTGTGAGTATGTCGGCGCGCGTACGTTGTGTGTGTGTGTGTGTGTGTGTTTGTGTGTTTGTGTGTGTGTGTGTTTGTGTGTGTCTGCGCGCGTACGTTGTGTGTGTCTATTGGTCTCTGTTTGTCCGTATAAAACTCACTTTATCCCTATCAGATACACTCTACCTACCTGCAGCAGCACGTATTCAGGTCAGCCACTTGCAACACCGTTGATATTTTATCCCTAGTGTTCAGTACAGTGACGTCACTGACGCTGGAAATTTCGAGACTATAAATATCAACTTGGGGATTTCCACATTTGGTAGCTATACATATATACTAGAATTCATAAACAGGAACGTCACTCAAGCTGAGGCTATAAAAAGATAGTGGGATTTTCCAAAGGAAAAACCCACAAGTTGGAGCTATAAATAGATAGTGGGATTTCATAGGAATTTCAGCTGATTATAGATACATAGGTATTTATCGACGATCGTCACAGAAGTTGATATTGTAAGTAGTTACTAATTTTATCTATTTTATAGTGTGTGTGTTTATGTGTGTGTGTGAGTATGTCTGCGCGCGTACGTTGTGTGTTTCTGTGTGTGTGTGTGTGTGTGTGTGTGTGTGTGTGTGAGTATGTCTGTATGTGTGTGAGTATGTCGGCGCGCGTACATTGTGTGTGTGTGTGTGTGTGTTTGTGTGTGTGTGTGTGTGTGTCTGCGCGTTTACGTTGTGTGTGTCTATTGGTCTCTGTTTGTCCGTATAAAACTCACTTTATCCCTATCAGATACACTCTACCTACCTACCTACAGTAGCGCGTATTCAGGTCAGCCACTTGCAACACTGTTGATATTTTATCCCTAGTGTTCAGTACAGTGACGTCACTGACGCTGGAAATTTCGAGACTATAAATATCGACTTGGGGATTTCCACATTTTGTAGCTATACATATATACTAGAATTCATAAACAGGAACGTCACTCAAGCTGAGGCTATAAAAAGATAGTGGGATTTTCCAAAGGAAAAACCCACAAGTTGGAGCTATAAATAGATAGTGGGATTTCATAGGAATTTCAGCTGATTATAGATACATAGGTATTTATCGACGATCGTCACAAAATGGAACGAAAAAATTGAAAAAGAAGAAGAAAATGAGAAGAGGAAGAAAGAAGAGGAGGAGGAAGAGAAGAAAGAAGAGGAAGAGAAGAAAGAAGAGGAGGAGAAAAAAAGAAGAAAAAGAGTGTAGGAGATAAAATAAGAACTTGGTGGAGAAAAAGAAGAAATTAGAAGAAGAAGAAGAAAACCCAAAGGCCCTTTTCAGGGCCCCCATATTTCTCGAAAAGAGATAGCCTTTCCATTGCCTACCCCTTTTTTATTTTGTTTTTATTTTTTTAAAAATAGAGACCCTCCCTGTTTCAATTTACGTAGACCCTATACAGTCCCAAGGGTTTTTGGCCATGTTAAATTTACATAGACCCTATATTGTCCCAGGGGTTTTGGCCATGTTAATTCCCATAGACCCTATATTGTCCCAGGGTTTTTGGCCATGTTAATTCCCATAGACCCTATATGTTCCCACGATTTTTCTCCATGTTAAATTTACATAGACCCTATATGTTCCCAAGGGTATTTTTAATGATAAGTCCCATAGACCCTATACCATCCCCATTCACTACTAATACCTCATCCCATATCGAATTTGAAATCAAATGACAACTACATAGATCTGAATAAGTAACTTATACCTGAAAGTAAAAAATTTCACATCTGTGCCTTAAGCATATAAACCTTTGTGTTAGTCAATCGTGCCCTTCAGTGTCAATATATGTATTTGTGTATATCTTTGTTTTCTCCATACACAAAACCAAAACTGAAAACCTCTTCTTCTGTTATAGTATATGTGAGAGAGTATAGTATTGTCTATAGACACTTCATGTCCTTGTGTGTGTTAGTGTGTTTATGTGAATATTAGAATAGAGTATGTGTGCATAAATACTCCTACCATTTGGGCTGATGGTAGAGTGGGGGTATTTGGATGGTAATCAAAACGCAGATGCTGTATAGTAGAGTGAGGGTATTTGGATGGTAATCCAAATGCATATGCTGTATAGTAGAGTGAGGGTATTTGGATGGTAATCAAAACGCAGATGCTGTATAGTAGAGTGGGGTTATTTGGATGGTAATCAAAACGCAGATGCTGTATAGTCGAGTGAGGGTATTTGGATTGTAATCGAAATGCATATGCTGTATAGTAGAGTGGGGATATTTGGATGGTAATCAAAACGCACATGCTGTATATTAGAGTGGGGGTATTTGGATTGTAATCGAAACGCAGATGCTGTATAGTCGAGTGAGGGTATTTGGATTGTAATCGAAATGCATATGCTGTATAGTAGAGTGGGGATATTTGGATTGTAATCGAAACGCAGATGCAGTATAGTAGAGTGGGGATATTTGGATGGTAATCAAAACGCACATGCTGTATATTAGAGTGAGGGTATTTGGATGGTAATCAAAACGCAGATGCTGTATAGTCGAGTGAGGGTATTTGGATTGTAATCGAAATGCATATGCTGTATAGTAGAGTGGGGATATTTGGATTGTAATCGAAACGCAGATGCAGTATAGTAGAGTGAGGGTATTTGGATTGTAATCGAAATGCATATGCTGTATAGTAGAGTGGGGATATTTGGATGGTATTCAAAACGCAGATGCTGTATGGTAGAGTGGGGGTATTTGGATGGTAATCAAAACGCAGATGCTGTATAGTAGAGTGAGGGTATTTGGATTGTAATCGAAATGCATATGCTGTATAGTAGAGTGGGGATATTTGGATGGTAATCAAAACGCAGATGCAGTATAGTAGAGTGAGGGTATTTGGATGGTAATCAAAAAACGCACATGCTGTATATCAGAGTGGGGCTATTTGGATGGTAATCAAAACGCAGATGCTGTAGAGTGAGGGTATTTGGATTGTAATCGAAATGCATATGCTGTATAGTAGAGTGGGGATATTTGGATGGTAATCCAAACGCAGATGCTGTATAGCAGGCTGAGGGTATTTGGATGGTAATCAAAACTCAGATGCTGTATAGCAGGGGTGGTGGTGTTTAGATTGTAAATGCGTGTGTTGGATTGTAGATAGGAAATGTTAACGCTACCATTTTCCTTGTACCCATAAATGTTAGTCTTTTTCACGTACCAATTTCAACATTACCTGTTCCCTTGCCCCTGTAAACGTTTGTCCCCGTAACATATTCTCATGTTAAAACCTCTAGACAACTGTAACATAGGATTTCCCCTGACCCCCAAGACATACGTCTATGTAAACCTAGGGCGTAAGTTAATCCCCGTAAGCCCCCCCCCCATCACTACTCTTGTCCTTTAATTATTGTTTATTACCATCATTTATGAAACTCTTCACTATGAAGTCCTTGCTTATTTAGGTACATATCTCATCGTTATTTGGAGTGATTTGTACCCCCTTCTTTATCATGTTTTTCAAGCGTCTTGATGAATACGTTTAATTCATCATATTTACAAGGGTCTTGATGAATATTTGCTATTATTTACATACAAATTCTGAACAAAGAGTGAAATCTTTTTATATCCAAATTTTAACTTCATTCTTTGCCAGTAACCGCTTCATGCATTTGAATACGGTGATCATCTTTGCAAACTTTATCTTTTAACATATTAGAATTTCGCTTAGAAGACACGCATTTGTTCAGTTAATATGCATTTTTTGTCCCAAATTAATCACATTAATTGTCCTTAATTAATCGTATTTATTGGCCTAAATTAATCGCATTTATTTTTCTTATTAATAGCATTTATTGTCCTTAATTCATCGTACTTCTTATCTTAATTCATAATACACTTTGTTGCTATCCTAACTAACCAATTGTAAAAAAAAAAAATTAAAAAAAAAAATGCAATTGACATATCTGTAAAAGGACTGGTCTCTAATGGGCTGACTTGGACAAAACCTGAAGGAATGTGCTTAGGTGTTTCATTATCCAGCCTTGTTATTCCGGAGAGGTAATCTCACGTGAAGGATATATTTGATTTATTTATATCACTCATACATTTGTGTTGCGCGCAGAAGAGAAACATTGTGTGCAATATGGTGGTGGGCCTACTTTCCAAATCACAGTAACCAACAGACGGATCTTTGAATTGGTACTCATACTCTATCCCTATCTATCACGTTATCTACACTGTCTTTTGTGAAATCGTGACTTTTGAACAGAGTAAATTCAAGTATTTCTTATGTATATTTCTGTTCGTTATCCCTTTTCAGGTTTTCACTTAAACAGGGGTCCCTTAATATAAGGTGTTCATGTAAACAGGGGTCCCTTAATATAAGGTGTTCATGTAAACAGGGGTCCCTTAATATAAGGTGTTCATGTAAACATGGCCCAATAGCATATTACTCCTGAAAATATAATAAATTTTTAGTTTCCTCATATTATAATAACCGGTAACTCTAGTTTTATAAAAGCGAAAGTTTGTTTTCCCATATCGTGAAAGATTTACATGACTTCAAGATTCATATGACAGTTGTCTTTTCTATCCTGTAAGGTTATTGATAAAGTTTAAGATTATTAATTTCTTTTTGTTGCTTGGTTTTTGTGATGAGCCTAAAAGAAATTTACAGCAACACATGTTACAATCGTTTGGTATATAATATAAATATCGCCCTTCTCGACAATAAAATTAGTTAAAGGCAACAAAATGGAAGCCTATATTGAATTTTCTATGTCTCAAACACAATAATCTTTGTACTTTTTTTTACAGCTATAAGGCAGAGGTCTCAAAAAAATTCTACATACTTTTGTAGAATGTTTCTGGAATCTGGTAATTATCTATCACACTGAATCTTATTTTGATTTGATTTCTCAAAATATTTAAACTTGTTTTGGCTTGAATTGAACTGAATTCTGATCTACAGACGCTGTCCAATTATGAAACGTCGAGTTACATCATACTATTCTATTAGCCCGGAGCCACTAGGCTATAATTGCCATTCTTTTTAGAGAAGAATGAGTACTGGTATCTATTTTAAATACATCCTTGGAATGAATTGAACTGAATTATGCTTTGCAGATGCTATTATTTCACATCATGCCCCACCACACTAATGCATCCTTTATGCTGTAAAGACTATTTTGGAAACAGTAAATGTGTTCATTATTTACAGACATTAGTCTGGTGTATATTGAATTTTGCTACACGAAATTGTCTAACATACGAGACCATCATAGTAATGCATTAGACTGGTGCAAATTGAATTCTGATCTGCAGATGGTACACATTCTAAAGTTATCTCTTCTAAATATGTAAAAAAAAAGTTACCAGTCAATAAATTCGGTTTAACTTGGTAATCGAAATATTTCAAATTATTTGTTCTCTATTCAATGCACACTAAGAATGAAGCAATTACAAGTTGGACCTAAGAACTTGAGTGTGATTTAGAAATTTAGAAGTGCTTAGGATGTTGTTTTTGCACCGAAACTGGTAGGCATCATCCTAGTACCGCCTGCACTGGTTGGTTGCTAGGCAACATCCTCGTACCGTCTGCAATGGATGGTTGTGATTTAAAAATTTACAAATGTTCCAGATGTCATGCAATGGTAGGTTGTGATTTTGAAATGTGCAAATGTTCTAGGAATGTTCTGGTACAGAGGACGAAAGATTTGTAAACGACATTGAACTGCTCGAATATTCTATCTCACTCCCTTCCATCTCTCTACACAAACAGTACTGATTGAATAATAATATTACCACCAAGATTAATGGCTCTTATCTCCATCCGATTATCATTCAGTGTATTCTGTGGATCTTTATATCCAACCGATTATCATTCAATGTATTCAGTGAATCTTTATCTCCAACCGATTACCATTCAATGTATTCTGTGAATCTTTATCTCCATCCGATTACCATTCAATGTATTCTGTGAATCTTTATATTTTGTAAAACATTGCAGAATATCATTTATGATATTGTAAATCAACAAATCGACAGATATAATCTTTTGAATGTTTCTATGTTACATAAATGGATTTTGACTAATCTTATATACCACCCAAACTTGTAATACAACTAGATTTTAACGACACGTATATCCCAGCCTTACTTGTAACACACCTAGAATTTTACATTTTTATAACACCCAAACTTGCAGGACAACTAGATTTTGACTACACTTTAATCAGATCCAAACTTGTAACACAACTAGATTTTGACTACACCTTTATCACACCCAAATTTGTAACACAACTAGATTTTTTGACTACACCTGTATCACATACAAATTTGCAAATGAATACATGTTACTTGGCACTGACATTTTGCTTTTTATTAAACCCGTGTAATATCTCGTTAACCTCTTTGAAATATGTTGAATCTATGACAATATAGCGTCGTGCCATTATTTATGTTCTGTTACAAAATTCGGTTTATTTGCGCTGTGCAAATATCCGTCTTTAGTAGAGTAGGTGTAACATCTCACAGCCTGACAATTCATTCTGAGCGCATGGACGAAGATGAGTCTATTTTAAATTACAGGTATGCTTCGGGGTTATCCTTGAACTTTCTGTGCAAGAGTAGTTGCCTACATCCTGGTATACATACACTAGTAGTAGTAGATGCAACTTCAGGGATAAGAAGGACTTTAATGTTAAAACAGAGAGTAGCAAAAAATAGGGACAATGGGAATTTAACATGGTGGGTTTGTTATGGGACAAGGGGGAATGGAAAACAAAGTGACTTGTCTAGGGACAAGGGAACTGTATTGGGCTTGTCTAGGGACAAGTGAAATGTATTGGGCTTGTCTTGGGACAAGGGAACTGCATTGGGCTTCTCTAGGGACAAGAGAAATGTGTTAGGCTTGTCTAGGGACAAGTGAAATATATTGGGCTTGTCTAGGGACAGGGTAAATGGAACACGGTGGATTTGTCTATGGATAAGGGTTTGATAGGGACAAGCAAAACATACACATGCATAGACACATAAATACACAAATATTGCAAGAGATTAGAAATCTTTTTGATGCAATGGAGTGGCCCTGAATTGGCTTTCTTCTAATTTTTCTACTCCCTTCCTCTCCACCAACCTCTCATCTTGTCCATGACATTTTCGTCTTCTTCTTTTTTTAATCTTTCTCCTTCTCTTCGTCCTCTGTTCTTCTTTTCGTAAGGGCACGACTGTCTATCGCAAAAGACACACACACACAAACATACGCAAAACCCCCAAAACACGTTTGGGCAAATTTACCTGTCTCTTTTTCCTAGATATCTGATAAGCCTTGATAAGGGCTATTTTTGTGAATTTCAGATGCACTGCTCAATGTCCGCACTTGCCAGGTCTGGCTCTACATACATCTTCAGCTTATTATCACACTCTTCCCTTATTGTTGGGAGTGGAGATGGGGGATGGATGGCTCCACTATCCCATTCCTCAGTTTGATTGATAGTGAAGACATGTTCCTCCTTCTTCTATGTCAGACCCGTGGATGTTGTGGTCTCAACTGCTCTCACAGTTACCACTGTCTCTCCAACTCCTTTTCCGAGTTTTCAATCTAGGCAACAGCGGCTCTCGGTGTTTGTAGCTTGCGTTCTAACGTCAGTGGTGGCATCAGAGGCTTGACCTCACAGGTTTGCCTCATGAATAGGTGAGGTAAGGTTGGTCTTTTATATTCTTCCTTTTTGTTTCTTCTTTTTTTCTTACTCCTCCTCTTCCATCTTTGTAGCTTCGTTTATTGCCTCCATAGCCATTTCATCCAGGAGGCAACGGGCATACTCCAGATGCATTTGGAGCTCACTCAGTTTTCCAGTCCTATCCATTTGCTTTGTTCTTGATCAGTAAATGATGGGAAGACAGACTGAAGAACGTACCTCTTTATATTCCGAAGCACGGATGTGAAGGAAATCATCATTCACACAAAACTAACAATACACACAACACTACAATCAAAATATGGACCTCCCAGAAATGAAAGTACATGATACAGGATACGGCCAGGATACGGAAGGAGAAGGAGACCTCCTTGGTGTCCACTCTACAGTCAACAAAGCCTCTTTCTTGCCCCAGCTGTTATTGTTGCTGCTGCTCTTTCTGCTGTTTGTTCTGAAGTCTGTACTTCTCTGTCCACTCTTTTTGCTTCTTTTTGATTTCTTCTATAAAGACCTCTTCAATAAGGTCTTGTACTGCCTTAATTGTTCTCGCGTTTTTTTATCTTTATCGGCTTTGTGACATGATGTAAGTTCACGTGGGCATCGTTCAGCTTGGCTAATTTGGAAGTCATCTTCACTGGTTGACTAGTCAACCATGGATGGTCAGACTGACTGACTGACTAACTGACTTATTATTGGATTTAAGTCGCTATCGCCCATCGTGCATGTACGACTAATTAGTATCCTCATACGAGGGTTTCTTTATTATTCGTGGGGGCGGTATGGTACATCACCCCCTCAACGCTTTATAGTATGCATGGCACACTGATTGATTCAAATGTCCAGACAAGGCAAGGCAGGAGATATGGTAACGGCAAGGGAGCCGCCTACTAATATCCTGCTTAGGTTTGGTTCCCCTGTTTCCGAAATTTAAATCTGTCTTGTCACAATTAGGAATACTACTACTCTGTGCTGTTTGAATTTGTGAGTTTGAGTTTGGATGATGTGAGATAGCTTATCCTATTTATTGTGGGATCATATGTTTAGAACGTTAATATTCTCGGTTTCAAATAAATTGTTCCGCTTTGTGCGGTGGTCCTGATCACTGGGATTTTAGTCACCTTAAAGATCTAATTGGGTCTTAAAACCTATGTCTAGTTAGTGTGCCGCATTGTGCAGCTGGTCCGAATGGTCATGGGTTATTGACCACCTTGTAGTTCTAGTATAGTGTCCTCAGTAATTGACTAGTTTCACATTTGTTTCAATTGTTGCCACATTGTGCGGCTGGGCCTAGTGGTTGGGATTTAAATCATCTTATCGGTTCTATGTTTGGATGAACAGTTTGAGTGTGATAATACATGTGTGGTTCTTTACCCACTTCGTGCTAGAGGGTAGGAGGATAGTAGATGTTGTTAGTAATCCTACACAGGTGTTTGTCTATGTATTGAGGCGGCCTGTTTTATTGTCATTGCTATGTTCCAGAAATGGTGGCTTTTGAATGAACTGCTTATCCGGATGTGGTTTTCAACTGCATTATCTTTAGAATAGATCTGGGATTCTGTATATTTCATGTTTCCAATGGAGTCATGTGCTCGGCGTATAAAGACAGGAAGAACCAGTCCAGTGAGTGTTAGCTCTGAAAAAGCGCTCCGGTGTAACCAGGCCCTATGCGACCTGAATGCGCGCGCACTTCACAAGTTGGAGTGTTCTGTCTTTTCACAAGGCCTAACTATCATGAAGTTTAATTCATGGTACTTGTTTACACTGCATGTGATTTGTTTGCGAGGTTGTTAAGATTTGTACAGGGGTTTGTTGAAGTTCCATTCTAGTGTTAGATTTGAGAACACGCACCGACGTAACTAGACTATATGCGGCCTGAATGATTGCGCCTTTCACATCTCAGTTTGGTTTCCTCATGAAATTTGTGCAAAGCCTGTCATTAGGTGGTATATGGGTTGTAATGGGGTATGATAGGGTATATGGGATCTTTCAAAAACAAGGAAAGCTGTTTTCCAAACGAGGGTGAAAAGGTTGTATATTACATTTTTCCTTGCTTGCCTATATCTTTGTGTAAATACAGTATGTTATTTTATGTCAAGCTAAGGTTTGGATAAGTGTACTCGAGAGAATCCAGGTAGGTCTATGGAGAGCCCATAGATTTTTGTATGGTCGTAAATGTTTCCGATGTGTGTGATATTTATGACACACATTAAGGATATACTGTAAATTCTCAGGGGTTGGTCAGTAAGGCAATTGGAGCACAAATCCCTGTTGGTAGACTGCTTCCAGTCCTGGTTCTATTGATGATTTTTGGTCGAGTTGTTTGGGAGTTTTTGTGCTCCTGCACACTGTTGTTTGTTTTTTTTTGGATAGAGTCAGTGTGCGTCATTTTTTGCTGCTATCCCCTTCGTGTAGCTATTTTCCTATATTTTCATTTTTACTGCTTATAATACTATATATTTCCTTGGTGCTGTAATTTAACTTGGTATGCTCAACTTCTTGGAATTTGAGCTTGCTGCTATATCAGCTTTGTCATTTGTAGGATGTCGATGTGAGATGGTACCCACATAAATTCCGTAATTTGGTTATTGTTTTCCATATTCTTTAAGAAGAGATTTGTCTCTTTCATGAAGTTGGTCGCATGACAGAGTGTTCGGCTTCTACTGATCTTAAAACGCTTAGAGAATTACAAACAATTACAGATTTATTATATTGAGCTCATTTGAGTGCTTCAGGTATGGTCCAAAATTCTACTGTATATATGGAGCAGTTGTCTGGGAGTCTGGCTTCCAGTTCTGTGTCCTTTTCTACACCTGTTCTTCGGTCGGGATTATTGGATTTAGATCCGTCAGTATAGATTTTGATGTAGTCTTTGTTGGACTCATCAATAAAGGATAGTATCCTGCTCTTATTTCTAGCGGTTGGTCATGTTTGGATCCAAATCTTATTGCTAGTAGGTTGATTTGTGGGGTTTAGCATATCCATGGATGTAGTGGGATTAATTTGATCCGCTTGTAGGTTTTGTATATCTAGGGCTTTACTCCTGGTGGATTTAGAACTATTCTGCATCTTCTGACAATGGTTTTGGTGGAATACGAATCTTAATATATTGAGATTCTTGCCGCGTATCTTATTATTAGATCTTCTCTCCTTAGTCTGAGCCGTGGATTTCATATTAGTATCTGCAGTTCTTCTTTGGAGGTGTTTCTGTGCGTTCCTGTACAAATGAGTAGCGCCTTGGATTGGATGATGTCCAGTTTATTTAGAAGATTCGATAGGCTGGGCCATAAACTTGACGCCCATAATCCAATTTAGACCTAATTAGTGATTTGTACAGTGTCTAGAGCAAGTCTTGGTCGGGTCCCCAGTTAAATCCTTTAATATTTTGGAGACGGTTTAAATCTTGGTTGCATGCTCGAACAAGTTCTGTGATGTGGTAGTTCGAAATGAAATGTTCGTCGAAATACACACCTAAGAATTTCTCTACTTTTACAAATTGTATTTGTTCTCCTTGAGTGTATAGAATCGGATATTCTCTTGTGGTTTTGGATTTGTGAGAAAACATTACACCTACGGTCTCTTCTTCTGAAATTTGAATCCACATTTGTCGGCTCAGCGTCCAATATGATCTAGCCTCCTTTGGATTTCCATGATCATTTTGTTATTGTATGGGTTTCCTGCCTTCCAGGTGCCGATGTCATCTTTAAACTGAGACAGATCTTGTCTGGTGAGGTCGACAGAGCGCTCTAGATCATTGATCATGATGTTGAATAAAGTGTGACTTAAGACGCTTCCCTCTTTGGCCTATTTTGGAATTGGGTAGGGAATCACTAACTTAAATGGTTAATCCCCTTCGTTTCTTACTATTTGCACTATTATGAAAATACCCTGTAGAATGTCCTGGGATTTTAGGCTTATGTTTGGTAGCACTGGTTAAATGTGTTTCGTGTAAATAGATAATGCCTGGTTTAATAGTGTCTTTATTTAGTTTAATTCAGGATTTTTTGCAATAGTCCTCGGCAAATCTATTGTCAAATAGTTAATGTATTTCTTCATTTTTATGCATTTTAGAGTTCATATTTTACCAACATTAATATTATTTAAATTATTTATTTATGTGGTCATAGTTAAATATTTTTCCAAGAGATTACTAAGTAATTTAAAGATAGGTATACAATGTGTTTGTCATTCTTGGTAAGGGAAAGGATACCCGCAGTAAGTTCCCTTACGTGTTGGACCATAACGCCGAATAGAAACTAATCTACCTTTTCAAATATCGTTCTTGACCGAGTTACTATAGTCATTGCGTGAAGTGCTACCAGATGACTTAGATAGGGGTTTTGAGTTTGTTACGGGTCACTGTTGTCTATTGACCTTGCTATTTGTATTTCTTCTTGTGGATTCGGCGTTGGGACCTGCTCTCTATTTGCATTGTTATAGCTAATTGGATGTATGACCTGCTTTCTGGCTGCATTGCCATTTTTGTGGTTAGGTCTTAATTATCCATTAATTTGGAGAGTGGTTTGGTGGGAACTGATATTTAATTTCGGGAAAAGAGGGAAAGGAGGAGAGGGAGAGGATGCTATTGCAATTTGATTGTTAACCTGCAGTGAGTGGTTTGATTCCGATGTTTCAGGATTGTTTTTGCCTTTTGGTGTGTTAAATGATCCTTCTCCATTAGGTTAATAATTTCTTCTTCTCTCTTAGCGTAGTTGCAATTACTTGATCTGTGGTGATGTGATTCCGACAGTTGGCACACCTCTGTCCTCGGAATTTACATATATTGGTATGCATAGTCAGACTGACTGACTGATTGACTTTGAAATTTACGTCTCCTTCTCCATATGTCATGCGCGACTTGTTAATGTCCGCACCGCGGGCTAAACAATTAATCGCGGAGGAAGAAAAAAGAGCCCCATAACCAGCGCATTTATGCATGCAAGGTGTGCTTTTTTGTTAAACCAACAGGTTGTGGGACACTAAAATCCCAAACGACCTGTCTGGAGGGCAGTGATGAGTGGGAATGGACCTAACACACATTCATTCTGATGAAATGCGTCTACTGTGATGTTGAGTTTGATTGGGCAATTCTCATATGACGTGAACCCGGTTCCGTGCGTGCACACTCTTCGGAGCACCTGATTTCTAGACGAGTGGGAATCGGCCCATGTGCTCGTCTTTTAAATGTCCGAGTTGGCAAGGAAGAGAGGGACCCGGAGGGAGACACCAAAAGCCAGACGGAATGTTTTCTGAAATGCAATAAGAATTATAACTATCAAATTATGCCCATTTGTCTACATAATGCAGGGGTGCACAACCACCGGCCGGCGTGTTGGATCTTGCCCGAGAACGTGTTCTGTACGTCCCTCAGGGAAATGATAACAACACAGAAATCTGGCCTGTAAACAGTAATTATATTAAAGTACGTAATGTTTGCGGCCCTGAGTGGTCTTAGAAAAAATGCATTCTGGTCCTTGGCTGAAAAAGGTTGTGCACCCCTGACATAATGGGTAAATTCTACTACTAATTATGTGCAAGCCACAATTGTAATTAGAGTCACGCCAGATATTTATAAATGTTCCTGTTATTAATTTTTTTTAATGTAAAAGAACATAGTTTACATATGATCATTTAATTTAAAATTGTAAGCATAGGTCTAAGAGATCAGTTGCATTGTGTACAACCGTGTTAGGGAAATTGGTTATTACTTTGGAACAGTGAATAAAAAGTCGTTATAGAGTATTATCGGATTGGGATTTCAAGCCACACTGAGATCCCTTGGTAACGAGACAACAATTTGTTAGTCCTAAAAGGGGCTTTAGGACGGCAGTCCAAATGTACGGCGTTAGTCTTCATCTTACTTAATTTCCGCCGCCTTTTCTGGTTCGTCGTAACGCTGCTCAAGGAATTCCTCATTCCCATGAAGTTCAGTCAGTTGTTCGGCTGCCTCTATCAGGGTGGTTATCGAATTTAGGTGGAACAAATTGTTGTAGAATTGGGTGAAACTACGTGTCCTGAACTGCCACTGCTGTGGTCTCGATTTTTCTGGTTTTTTAGTTGTCTCCAGGCGACATATTTAACTGCACTAATGCAAAGGATGGCCTTTTTCGTATCATTTAGTACACATTCAGGTCCGAGATCCATCAGTCTTGTTTATCAGGGTCATTATCCTCCTCTGCGACTTCACCATCCGAACCGCTACACTATCTTCTCCTTGATTTTCACTATCCTCTTCATCTGTTTCAGATTCTTGTTGTGCAAGGGTTTGTGCTATTGCTTTTCATGAAGATTCCACTTCCGCGTTGGCATCTTCCCTTGCCTGGGCAATGCGTAGAAGGGAGATTTATGTTTGGGCTTGAACGTTCCTTGTGTTTCTCTGCAGTTGAATTGTTAGAGTCTGGGTCGCAATGGAGGTAGTAGTCAACTGACGAACCATGCAGTGTTTCAAGGATCTTATCTTTTCTGTCAGAGGTCCAGTCTCCACAGTTGATTGGTTAGTATCCCATAGTAGGGTTTCCTTCTTCCTCTCTTTGCGTTTGTTTATTTTTGTTCCTTCTTCTATTGTCAAATATTCATGTAGGTCGATATCTTGGTTCGTCACCTCACTCCCATCACAGAAAGGTAATAAAGTTGTTCTTTTTGTTCCGGCTCTCAGGTCACAGTTGATTGCTTTTGCCTTATCTAGGGCCCTAATGGCCCGTAGTGCCGATGTAAATATAATTGCACTGGCTGCCAATATACGTGCCTTGCCCCTGTATTGGTTCTCTTCCATTGCGATCTGCATCGTCGGTGTTGATGACATAAGCTTCATTGTCTTTAGGTTTGCGATGAGGAAGTTTATCTTTAGAACACACGACATGATTCCTTGAAGAGGTTTTTCAAAATGTAATGATGCTCCCATGTATTCATTTTGGATTGTTTTGTTTTCTCACAGGTATAATGAGACATCAATTCTATCTTGACTTTTTCCTTGAAAATCTCTGTGGAGTAAACGGCTCTTCGCAGCGATTCGATGCGTTGGATTCGAGAGCATGGAGGAGAGGAAATACAATACTGGCTCTTCCAAGATGAGATCCCAAGCGTCATCGGGATACTCTTTCAATTTTTCTTCTTGACTGATCATCATGCCTTTATCTTGTTAAATTTGACTGAGATGATCGTTTTGACCTTTTTAACAATTTAACAATGTGTGTGGGTCAACGCTGTAATTTTATCCACCAAATGCTCCGCAAAACAGGAAACTATTCTTCTTCTTCTGGCCATGTCCTCTTCGTCTTCGTGATTTTTGTAAGTGGGGGGGTCTGCTTCCAAGAAAACCTAAGTCCGAATTTCCAAAGAGGCTCAATCGTTCAAAAGAGATAAGAGTCATCCATAGCTTCTAATATTCTATAATCACTTCTCTCATTCTGTTGATTTATATTGCATTATCGAATTTTTGCATACAAAATGAAGTTCACCGTCTCGGGTAGAGCTGTACCTCATCGCTGCCCTGGTCTGGAGTGAAATCAAAAGCCTACGAAACTTAATCTCCTGCATAATCGATGTACGAAATGCCGTAGTTGGTATTGGTCCCTAACTGTAAGGTGGCTTCGTACAGGTACAAGTACGACCTCAAGTAATTCTTCTTGCCAAAGTCAGGTTCGAATGGTCTGGTACACTAGGTCTTGCCATCTCGACTGACTTCGATCTCGGACACATTGTAATGCCCAAACTCGAAAGGATATTGATGATGGGCTCCGTTGAGGGATACATTGCTAAATATGCCAATGATTAAACGATGTGGTAACTGTCTTTGGAACAGATGAACTTCTATCTTGGATTGAATCCAGTGGTAAAGATGAAGGTTTTCACTTCCACTAGTCGTATCGGATACTTGGCGGTTGTTCTGCTCAAAGTGTGACTGATGTCGTTTCCCACTTTTGGTAACACTTCCAAGCGACGCATGTAAAGTCTGGCTTCTTTCATGACGGTTTTGTAATTGGCAGCATCAGCCATCAAGTGGAAAATAGTACTGTTTCTATTCAGTCTCAGGCGAACATCGACTCCAAGCAGCAAATACTTGTCTTGCAAAGAAATGTCCAAATTCAAGCGATCCATGAGTTCTAAACTTTGTCCATCTTTGATTTTGTTTCGGAGTTCGTTGAAATGCGCATTGTGGTCCTGATTTCTTGTTTAATCGAACCGGTATATTTGAGTTTAACTGCCGTGTCTGGTTGCCATACAACGCAAGCATCCAGATGGGTATTCTTGGCTTATTTTCCGTACGTCAAGAGATTTTCTAGGTAGGCTGGGCAAGGGTAAGTATCCTTGCTGCCGTTGACCAGTTTGTTATTCAAGTACAAATCCACTTCACTGAACACGGAATGCATGAAATTGCTGACTGAAGCTACTTCCTCATCGTCGTCTAGTGAATGTCCAGTAGGATTGAGCACTTTGACTTTTAAGTACAAGTAACTGCTATTTAGATCGATGTAATCTTCGGGCTGTCCCTTGATTTCAAACTCGATGGGAGCGGAATCAGTCAGACAAGAGGCAGAATGAAATTTTACACATAGTAATTCTTGCGTCCTCATTATGGTAGATGGCATGTTAAACCTATCCAGTTCTTTCTTGGACCATTCGCAAGACCCTCGGTGCATCATTTTATTTTCTATTTTTAATAATCAAAGAAGTCTAATTCTCTGGCTTATGTTCTTTACTTAGTCTTTCTCGCCACGTGTGTGTGAAGTCCTCTGGAAAGGTGTTTTCGTCGTCTCTTTCTGTCTCGTTCTTGATGTGGCATGAAGAAAGAAGGAATGCCTTGCTCAGCATCGTTCAGCGCATTTATAGGAGTTTCTCGTCGAGCCAAAATGTCTTTTCCAGTGCTTTTGGAAGCAATACATTTTGTCTGCTCTCAACAAGAATTCTTCGGGATTTTGTTTGTCGATGATGACAGTTTTAGAGAAATTATTTTTCTTGCTTCAAAGCGGCATCTTTCAACGCGCGCAATCCTCGCGTCACCATTGGTTTCAAGACATGTGCCACCAAACGAAACGCAGATTCCAGCATATCTCCTAAAGTATGTCACTGTTGTCAAACGACTCCATGGCACACAGGATACATGACTTACAAGTCTCTAGAGAATCTCTTTTCGAAAATGGAGTTTCACGGTGACTTTTTCTTTCGAGAATGGAATATTTTGTCCTAGATCTCCTTTTATACAAATGTTGACACTGTCAAAATATAACTTACTGACAGACAAATAATGAGAATTCACAAATTCGCGGTGAATGAATGACTCGCAGTAACGGTGCGGCTGTGTTTCCCACCACGCTGTACTCCACTACATCGGAGTACACAAAGATCAAATTCAGTCCTTCGTTCAGTCTCACATGGTAACGAAAATGCTTGTAAAATCGGTCACTCTTGTTGATGTCTCTGGAATTTGGGAAATATTTGAGATCTCCACCCAAACTGTCAAACAAAGCAGGAGAAATAATCATGACCCTTCAGTTCGTTTTGTCCAGGGTTTTGCCAAATTGATCTTCGAAAATACTGGCAATCGTTTCCAGGTGTTGAGCACTAAAATAATAGCTTGCCGTAATCGTTATGATATAGCGTTGAAAATGTTCCGCGATGCTGGATTTGGTTTCTGGTTTCTTGGTGGTGATAAAATGGACGTCTTGTTTCTTCAATTATTTTTGGAAGCCATGGTTCGGAAATTCGGTGCCTTTCTCGGTTTGACATCGTTGAGATGATGACCACTTTGTTTTAAGGCTTGCAGAAACTCAGATCTCGATTTTGTTTCTTTTGGTCTTCGGAAGTTTGATACCAGGAAGGATAGCCACTGGCTTCTGTTTTCATTTTCATAAAAGCATTCAAGTAGTCCGCGATAATGCCTTTCTGAGTCTCATCACCCTCGTGGTACTGTCCTGTCTTGAGAAAATGGTAAATTGAGTACACTTATAACAATTGGTATCCCACGTCCAGAGCTTTAAACAATTCTACGCTGACCCACGTCGCTGTCAAAGCACGTTCTTCCTGAGCGTGATGACAAGGTTGGTCTTGGTTCTATGTTTCGGCACAGGTATGACAGAAGGGAAACATCAGTTTTCTTTTTCAATGGTAAGTTAAAACGGATATTACAAGTCGGTTGGTGGCAAGACATTGCATTTAATCAGTCTTTCGTATTGTCGAATCTTTTCCACGTCGATGTCCTCCGTCAGCAATTGTGGGTGACCTGATGAAAAGTGACAATACTTGCACATGTAATGATACAGAAAACACATCATGTCCCGGTGGCATTCGTGCGTCCTCCACACAAACTACCCCGGGGATCGAAAGGGTCCACTGGCTTGTAACTTAACACGATGCGATTATATTAAGGATCGGCTTTCATACGGTGGTCGTACTCTAGTTCCCACATTTCCACGATTTGGTATCCTTGCTGTTAAAACTTCAAGCACCGTTGACAAATTTTCCACGGTACGTTGTAAAAACTGACTTTGGTCTCACGTTGACGGCAGCAGGTCATACATTCGTGAAATAATCAACCGTTAAACTCGTACACGATCATAGGGTCTTTTAAGTCCCAGCTATCCACCGAATACGTTCTAATGGTCTTTTAGCCTCCTTCGTTTTGGGCATGATGGATCCATTGGTTTTCCTTTTCGCACAAGTAATGCAACCAGCGTAGAGCTTTGACCGAGTAACGTTGTTTGACAAAGTTGGTCGTTTGAGGTCGCATTTCAACCAGGGTGTTCTCAGGCATGAATCGTTTGCGGTACACTAAGGAAAACGCTTTGACAATGGTGCAGGCTGCTTTCAACGAGTCAGTCCCTCCGTTTTCCATAAACAGTTCTCGAAATTTTCCACAGCAACGCCGTAAAATGTCCACGTCGGAACGACAGTAGTTTAACATTTCTTTCTGAAAGCCGAAGGGGTCTGAGGCGTGTGATGGATGAACAGGCATAGAAAACGTCTAGTACTTTGTGTGCATGTTTTCGGGGTCGTAGTAGTAAGCATCAGGCAAATGTGGTAGGACGGCGTGTTGGTTGCTTTCGGCATTGAAAAAATGCAATAAATATCCTTTGACTATTTATATCATTCCAAACGTTTTAGGCATTCGGCTCAAAGGCATGGCCAAGTAACTCATCCAATCTGTAACCTGTACTTGGCCTACTTGGATGGAAATGATTTTACTCCGTTCAAAGAGACTTTGGGGCATTCGGTGCATTGTTCCGTATAGTATTTCAAAAGAAACTATCCATCGTATTCCGAGAAATTGTGAGCAATCACCGTGGTACACTGATGACAATTTCCGTAACGTTGGATGTCATATTGACTCCACGTCTCGTCAATAGGGTCTTAGGTCCATTGGGCGAAATCGACCAGCATGTTAAATTCTCAAAAACAATTTTCACGTCCTCCAGGACTATTGCTATAGTGTGGACAATGACTAGAGATCGGTTCTTGGATGCACGTCTCTCACGCTCAATGAGACACGCAGAAATTATGCATTCGAAATCTAAAAATATGAAATTCCATTTATTCTCCTCATCATCTTCCTCCTTTTCCTGTTTGGGTTGGTATTTTTGAATGTAACATTTATGTTCCAAGTCCACGATTTGGTGACAAATGTGACATCGTTTCTTTCCTGAACAAATGTCCGCTTTGGTACAATTGGTACGTATGACTTGTCCACAAGCATAGCACAATCTCATCAGTTGACAAGCACTTTTCCGTTGTGAACCTTGCGTCATGAGATGTTGTTGGTAAGAGATTGGGCGGACAATTATTAGCTGACAAGCAAGGCAATGCAATTGTCCTTGCCTTTCGTCAAGACAGGGTTTAGACATCCTGGACATTTCGATCCGCATTGATTGTTTTACTCTCACTCATTCATAGTTGTATTTCTCACAATAATATATTTATCCGAGGAAACTGGTGATACTGGTAATGGCATCGAGATGTTCATCATGTTAATAGATGCGAATGTATTTTCCATCTTTGAAATTGTCACCTCGAAACAATGGAGGTCCACGTACTTCTTTATGGTGCATTTTCAATGTGTATCGTGGAGGTAAAACGTCTTGCAATTATTGCATTTCATGAATGCCGCAGAGTATGTCTTTCGATAGGCCAGCTTGCTATAACAGGAGTTCTCCTTCTCTTCCTTGTTTTGCTCGGTTCGATTTTCTAACGTTCTCCCAGGCTCTGCTCCATTCTGCCGTGTCGTTCTTGTCGCATAGGTTCGTCCCACGACGATGGCACAGGCAAAACACATCTTGTCTTGAATGTTGTTAATTTGAACAAGGCTCCTTTTGGTGCTGGGAAGGTCGTCCACCAATAACACCTTATTGCGTCCGGTTCCTTTGGGACGAGACAAGTAAGTCATGTACAGTGTGGCGTTTCCATCGGTGATGTGAAATTGGTCATAGGATTGCTGCATACTTTGAATCTTTTCGATGACTTTGGAAGGTATCAGTTCTGCTGGGCCGCTAAACTCAATCCAAACAGGCCACTTCAAACTGCCGTGATAAAAAGAGAGTCTCAAACATCGTCTTCTTTGGCTTCACATTGTCGTTTCAGTATGCTTAACAAAGAATCCCACAACATTCGGTGATGAACCCTTCTGCTTTATGCAGTGGTACGTCTGAGTTGAAATCTTTAAACTTCACCCTGTACCTGTAGGCCGTGGTTGTAAATTTTCTGGAAGAGCGTTTTTCCGTCCCTCGAATGTGGTAATACTTTTCGGGTGATACTGGTGGTGGTCTTTTGTTTGGCGTAGACTCTCTGTATCTGGATGCTGACTTAGAAGGTGTGGATTCAGGCTCGCTTATGTAGTCTTCAAAATCGCTGGCATACACTTGAGCCTAGACTTCAACTAATCTGCAAAGCGATATGTCACGTTGCCGCCTCTAACTTTCTTCTCCATTCTTTATGAAATCGTGCGATCGTTTGATCTTGATTGCAGAAGGTCAAATGACTAAATTTCAAACGCCATTGTTCTCTATATGTATGTAAGGTGTGTGTCTTCGAGATTAAAGTAGAGACACTTGCCATATCTGTCAGAAGAAATGACATTGGTCCTCAGAATGTCCACAACGTCATCGTAAGACAGGCGTCACGAGAGACAAAGATCAAGATGCCTGTTATCACTGTCAATAGAAACGACATAGGTCTTTAGATTGCCCTTAGAACGAGGAGAACCTGTCAAAGAAACAACAGGAGCACAAGAGGGCTTCCGAATGCTTCGAAAAGGCGGAAGAACCCATTTTTATCTAGAAAGAGAAGAAAGAAAGACGAGAAGAAAGTGAAAGAGAGGAAAAACATGTGACAGTGAAGAAAATTCAAAGGAGAAAGTGAAAAGTAATAAAGCCAATGGACGTTTTCATTGATGTGATGCGAAATTTCATTGTAAGTTCTACGAGAATATACCAAAAAGAAAAACGTAAATGTCTCTTGCTTTTTTATTTTACAATATCAAGGACATACACTCACACACTTACATAAAGGGGGGTAAAGGATTGATTTACTTGATTTGGCAAACTCTGAGTAGTCACTCTTTTCTAGAGAATTAAGTGGCCCGAAAAGACAGTTGAGTGTTTGTTTCTTAACGAGAGGTAATGAGCTTTAGCTGCCTTATACATTTGCCACGGCCAAGAACTCTTTATTCGCCTGCTTATGTCGATGATTTGGTAGAGATCACTACTGCTGGTATCTCAAAAGTAGTGGGAGTGTTTAATGGGTTGGAATGTTTGGCTCGGGAAGTTCTTTTTCTCTTGGGTCGATTTAGAGAAGTTTATTTTGTAACATTTATTTCTGACTCCTTTACTCTGCCAAAATGTCTAAGAGTACCGTAACCGTTTGACTTTCATCGTCGTTCTTCTCTCCTAAATCTCGTTTCTTCTTTCCGTCTTCTTCCTCTCATTTTCTTCTTGCCCCTTCTGCTGTTGAAAATTTGTTTCCAATTTTTCTTTCTACCTCTGTCTAAAACCTTCGACCTGAGGTAAAGAAAGAGAAGGTGACAAAGGTACTGGTACCGGTACAAATTCTTGAGAAGATGAAAGAAAATCTACTAAGTCCCAATTAAAATCATTCCCTACTGGAAGTATCACCGTGGTTGCTTTGGTAGCCGCTGCTATGTCATCACTTCTCGTGTCTGCTGCTCTCGCACCCCAAGTCATCGTCTTCTTAGTTTCCGTCGTGTTTAAAAAATATCGCATCGATTCACTGCGCACAGACGCTAGCTCACCTATATAGATAATGTGACGTCACAGGTAGCTCTCTTCTGACTGGATAAGAGATTCCGCGCTGTGATTGAATTTTGTAGCGCGTTTGGATTGGCAAATTAAGTCAATCTCTTTCGATCGGCTCTTAAACTATAAAAAATCGTCACTGACCTCATTCCATTTACCTGTTCTTGTGACAAAATGTGGACTAACGTAGAGTCGTTTGCCTTCATATCAGGGATGATGTTCAACTCGTACTACCACATGTATGTGACATCATCACGGGCTATCACGAAGATCAAAGGTGAGGCTATTTGGAAACGATGGATCTGTGTGGAGAGGCAAGGCTGTCTGAAGAGAGTCTTAAATCTACGGTCCGGATGTCCGACGAAGATTTAGGAAGAGAGGAAGATCTGTGCGATGTTCCCTTTGTTATCTTAATAGTGTTAACAAAATCCCAACGGTCCTTTTCAGGGCCACTCCATTGTCTCGAAAAGATTTCTGCTCTCTTGCCATATTTGTGTATTTGTGTACGTGTGTATGTATGTGTATGTGTATGTATGTATATGTCTATGTTTTGTACCTCCCTATCAAACCCTTATCCCTACACAAACAAACCCTGTTCCATTTGCCTTGTCCTTAGACAAGCCCAATACATTTCCCTTGTCTCTAGACAAGCCCAATACATTTCTTCTGTCCCTAGACAAGTCCAATACATTTTCTTTTGTCCCTCTACAAGCAAATACATTTGCCTTATTCCTAGATAAAAGCGCCCTGTTCCATTCCCCCTTGTCTCTAGACAAACCGACCATGTTAAATTCTTATTTTACTCTCTATTGCCGAATGATATTATATCCGGTGGTGAAGGTCACGGCCAGGTGATGAAGGTGACGGCCAGGAATTTCCTTATAGTGAGTGTTACCATCGCATAAAGTTGACAATAACTCCTTGTAGTTGGTCGCGTTAACTTGGTGGGATAACACAACTGCCACAATGTTGTATATTTGGTTTGAAAACGTTACTTAGAGAAAACGGTATTCTTTAGTAGCGTTATGATACTTAATTTACTTTCCGTGGTATTATCTATTACTGTACTTTTGTACACAATTTGACCATTTTGAATTATTTTGGCAGAGGAATAGTTTTTTGCTTAAAGTGATTGAACACAGATCCAATGTACGATAGCACGTAAACAGTTAATACAACCTACGTATGACATCACAATTGATGGAATTTCAAGGCATCATTGATAATGATAGCAGTGCCCAGTCCAGACTCTCGTGTACTAATGTAATGAGAAAGCCATATGTGATAACGTTAAGGCAGCGATTGAATCTGAAAGAGCATGTGAAGAGCTTGAATCATTATTAAATTGTGTGCACGCACCTCTTAAAATCACTTCTTGATTTAATAACGTCTACATGAATATTGCTGCTATAGAGAATTTTGCAGGAGTATCTTAGACCAATATAAGTAAGGCCCGATACACACAGGAGTATCTTAGACCGAAATAAGTAAGGTCAGATACACACAGAAGGATCGTAGACCAATATAAGTAATGGCAGATACACACAGGAGTATCTTAGACCAATATAAGTAAGGCGCGATAAACACAGGGAGATTGGTCTTACAATGCTTATATCATACGATTGTTGCATTATAATGTTCTACTGTATTCACAGCAAGATGTTTCTTGTTAAGTAAATTACCTACACTTCTTGCCAACATAGTGGTTTGTAAAGGATGTTATTCCTGATCAGTAAAGGATGTAATTCCTGCTCAGTAAAGAATGTAATTCCTGCTCAGTAAATGAATAATTCCTGCCTGGTAAAGTATGTAATTCCTGCTTAGTAAAGGATATAATTCCTGCCTAGTAAATGATGTAATTCCTGCTCAGTAAAGGACGTACTTCCTGTCTAGCAAGGATTTTATTCCTGTCTAGTTAAGGATATTATTCCTGCCTAGTAAAGGATATAATTCCTGTCTAGTAAAGGATATTATTCCTGCCTAGTAAAGGACTTAATTCCTAGTAGTGTAGGGGGTCACCCTAGCCTCAATGGGAATTAGCATCACAGGACCCCCCTGGGTCACTCTAGCCTCAATGGAAATTTAACACGGGAAAAAACCCTGGGTCACTCTAGCCTCAAGGGGAATTTAACATGGGAAAAAGTCTTGGGTCACTCTAGCCTCAAGGGGAATTGAACATGGGGAAAAAAGTCTTGGGTCACTCTAATCTCAAGGGGAATTGAAAATGGAACAGGGTCGGGACCCTATTTTAATAGGTCCCGACCTGAGGGGTTTATGAAAAGGGAACAGGGGAAAATTGAAACAGGGAGGGGTCTCTATTTTTTTTTTTAAAAATTAAAAATAAAAAAAAAGGGGTAGGCAATTGAAAGTCGATCTCTTTTCGAGAAATATGGGTGGCCCTGAAAAGGGCCTTTGGGTTTCTTCTTCTTCTTCTTCTTCTTCTTCTTCTTAACTTCTTTATCCATCCTCTTATTTTTTCCATCATTCCTTTCTTCTTCTTCTTTTCTGTTTCCTGTATCCAGTCCGGGTGACCCATGGCTCGGAATTTCTCTTGGATTTTCATCCAGTTAGCGTTTAGTTTCTCTAGTTCTTCCTTTTTCTTTCTATTTTCTTCTTCTTTTCTTTCCTTTGACCACTTTTCTTTGATCTTCTTGACCTCTTCGCTCAGCACATTCCTCATTACTTCTTCCGCTTTCTTAAGCTTGTCTAAGTCCCACTTCACAAAAGACCAATCTGTCCATTCTACAATGTCTTCTAAAAAACACCTTACACTCGTCACATAAACTATGGCTTCTTTCAACTTACCCACTTTCACATACGGTGGGTTAATTAAACCTCTGATTCTCTTCTCCTCATCCTCTATCATTTCTTTCACAATATCGATGGCTAAATGGAGGCTGGTTACTTGTCTTGAGACGAAGTCTTTTGTCACTGCATGCCTCCATTCCTGTTCAAGCCTTTCTGCTACATTCAATTCATCCACCATCCAATACCAACTTCCCATAAGGTGGTTATACAAAGCTGAAGCTGCTGGCATCTTCTTGTTTGCTTATTCCGTGGAATGTGCTCCAATGGCAAACACTGTTAGTTGTATAGTTAAAGCGCGGACGTGAAGGAAAACGTCCCCCTAAAACATAAAATTAATATTACCTCGATTATCACTTAAAACGCACGGACGTGAAGGAAAACATCCCCTATTTTTCTCATTTCATATCATCTACTATTCACATACGTGAAGCAGCAATAAACAAACCCCAAATCTACCATCAACACACCCAAATCATTAAAATGAAACCCCAAATCTACTATCCACACAAACATACGTGATCACTTACAAAGCCCAATAATCTACTATCCACACAAACGTACTTGAGCACTTACAAACACAGAATCATATACATAAACTCATACACTCACAGTAGGAAAAAAAGAGTCAGTGTTTATATTCACACTACTCTACATACACACATTGGCAAATGAATTACTATTTCTTTTCTAGAGATTGGGGTAGCCCTGAAAAGGGCTGTTTGTTTTGTGAACTCCATGACACCTGGTTAATGATGGCACCTTCCAGGCCTGGCACCACACACTCATCTTCTTCCCCAGTCTCCTTTCACTCTTTTTGAGGGGACAGCAAAGGCAGGATAAGTGGCTTCAGAACCCCAATCTTCTGTCTCTGGGATTCTGAAATTTCCTCTCTCCTTTTCTTCCTCTTCTTTGTTTCTTCTCCCCTCCTCTTCTTTGTTTCTTCTCTCCTCTTCTTCTCTGTTTCTTTTCTCCTCCTCTTTCATCCTTCCCTCTTCTACTAGGGCCTCTGCAGCCAGCTCATTCACTATACGCCTGGCATATTCCAGGTGTACATGAAGTTCAAGCAGTTTTGCTAGTCTGGTGTTCATTCTCTTGATCAATCAACAAGGGTAGCTAGACTGCCCAGCGATTTTCAATTTATAGTTAAAGCGCGGAAGTGAAGGAAAACATCCCCCTAAAACAAAATTGATCTTACCTAGATCATGACCAAACAACGCGCCGACCTAAAAGAAACACTCACTCACTTTTTTATACTACCCATTACTAATTTAAAAATTTTCATTAATCACTTCAATATACTATTCACATACGCAAAAGCAATCCAATGAAACCCCCAAATCTACTCTCCACGCACGTCAAACAGCAAAAAAACAACATGATCTACTATCCACACAAACACATACACTCACACCACAAAAGAGTCAGTGTTTATATTCACACTACTCTACATACACACATTGGCAAATCGATTGTTATTTCTTTTCTAGAGTATTGGGTAGCCCTGAAAAGGGCTGGTTTTTTTTTTGTTTGCTATGGCAATTATTTAGTTTCTAAGAATGCGACGTCCTCTGAGGATAGACTTTCTGACGATAGGTCTGCTTCTTCGGAAAGAGAAGAAGAACTCTTTGGTGTCGATACGACAATCGACAAAGCCTCTCTCAGGTTCAGGTTGCTGCTGCTGCTGCTGCTGCTGCTGCTGTTGTTGCTGTTGCTGCTGTCTCTGAAGTCTGTACTTCTCTGTCCATTCTTCTTTCTCCCTGTTCACTTCTTCTCTGAAGAGCTCTTCTATCAGGTCTTCAGTGACTTTTAACATTCTCACATTCTCTATCTCTTCTGGCTTCGGTATCAGACTGTGTCTGACCCTATGCAAAGTCACGTAGGCTTCGTTTAGCTTAGCTAGTTTGGAGCACATCTTCGTAGGAGGATGAGTCAACAATGGATGGTTAGACTGGAAACTAACCCGGTTCTTAAAGTCAAAGCGCGGACGTGAAAGAAAACATCCCTCTACGGTTTTCTAGCCGCAACGTTCAATGAGTGTCATGAGAGGGATAGTAAGAAGTCAAAGAGCATGAATCAAAATTCTTATAGCCAAACAAACCACAAAGGCATTTTTTTTCAAAACACAACATTTTTTCAAATTCAAAATCACTTAACACTAACCAACAAATCTAACATTTTTAATAATAATCCAACAATATACCATCAAACATTTTTTTTCAAATCACAAACATTTTTTTTCAATTAACACTCTACTTTAAACAGGGCTGACAACGTTGTGAATGAAATTGTGATTTCCACTGTTGGAAGTCATTAGGTCATTGATTGACACTACGCTTCCTACCTTGAGACAAAAGATAAACATAATGGTCACAAAACCATTGATCTACTTTTACATCGTTTCTAGAAGAACGAGGATCAAAATGAGTCACTAAATGTTCTAAGGAATAGCCCAGGCTGCGATGATGCAGAAAATACACACAAAATTGTCCACACACCAAGGAATCTGTGCCTTGTAATATCACATTATTGAATCGGGTGGTCTAAGCATTTCTTCTCATAAAGCCAATGATATCGTCTTCCAAAGGGGCAATCCGTACGAATCGAAATATTCCACACATCCTTCTTGAGGAAAGTAAACAGCTACCCAGTGGGTTCCTGGGAGATGACTGTCGTCCGTGTTGATCACATAAGCTAGATGGTCTTGAGGTTTGCGATGAGGGAGTTCATCTTTAGCACAGACGACAGGATTCCAAGAAGCCGTGTACGAACTGTGGTTCAAAAGGTAATAAAGTTCCCAGGTATCCATTTATTTGTGTGTTTTTTTCTTCACAGGTAATAATAAGTCATCAATTCGATCCTGACTTTTTGCTTGAAAATGTCTGACAAATAACCGTTTCTTCGTTTCGTCTCCCCACTCTGATTCAGAAGAGCTTCGATACGATCGATCTCTAGAGTGGTTAATGGTGGACAAGAATGTTCACGCAAGTCTTTATACCACTGATGCAACACGACTTCGTCCTAGATGAGACTCCAAGCTTCGTCCAGATACTCGTCCAATTTTTCTTCTTGACTCAGCATTAGGCATTTATCGTTTTGAATTTGACTGGGATGATCGTTTTGACACCCATAGCAATCTTTTTTGATCAATTCCGTCATTTTGTCGAACAAGTGTTTGGCAAAACAGGAGACTAAATGTGCTTCTTGTTCTAGCCATCGGGACTTCATCATGATAACTTCTTCTTCCACGGTCTCCTCACATTCCATCTCCAAAGATTCTGCACTAGGTAAAGAGGGATAACAGTCTTCCATAGCTTCTAATAGTCTAGAATGACTTCTCTCAAACTGTTGATTTCTATGGTATTATCGAATTCTGCATACAGGATGACGTTCACTGTCACTTTCACTTCTTCTGCAAACTGAAGTTCCACACGAATCTGGCCAGATTTTATAGGGTGGAAATGTCCCTCGTCACTGCCTTGGTCTGGAGTAAAATCGAAAGCCCACAAAGCATAGCCTCCTGCGTAATTTTCGTACGTAATGCCGTGACTGGTGTTGGTCCCTAACTGGCCGGTGGCTTCGTGCAGGGACAAGTACGATCTCAAGTAATTGTTCTGGGTAAAGTCAGCTTCGAAAGGTCGGGTACACAAGGTCTTGCCATCGCGACTGACTTCGATTTTCTTCACCTTAAAGTGTTTAAACTTAAAAGGATTTTTAGTGAAGTCTCCGTTGAAGGCTGAATTATGGACCATACCAAGGATTAAACGTTTGGGTAACTGTCCTTGAAACAGATGATCTTCGATTATAGAATGATGGGTAGCGGAAATAGTTTTCATTTCCACGCGTCGGATGGGATACTTGGCGGTCGTTCTGCTCAACGTCTGACTGATGTCGTTTCCCACTTTAGGTAACACTTCCACGCGTCGTACGTAGAGTTTGGCCTCCTCGATTTTGCTTTTGGGATTGACGTCAGCACTATCAGCCAACAAATGGAAAGCGGTACTGCTACGATTCAGTCTCAAGCGGACATTTACACCGTTCAGCAAATATTTCTCTTGCAACCACATGTCCAAATGCAAACGATCCATCAGTTCTAAACTCTTTCCATTTAATATTTTTTTTCTTCGTTCTACAAATCCCTCATTGGTGTCTGCTTTTGTTTTGGGGTCTTCACTAAGACCTGTTTTATCAAAATCGCCCGCTTCGTCAGGTTCCCATAGTACGCAAGCATTGAGATGGGTATTCTTGGCATCTATTCCGTACGTCAAGAGATTCTCCAGGTAGGCACAGTAAGGATAAGTATCCATGCTGCTACTGACCAGTTTGTTATTCAAGTACAAGTCCACTGAGCTGAACAAGGAATGCATGAAATTGTTGACGGGAGCTACTTTCTCGTCTACTATAGTATCTCCTCCCTTATCTAGAACTTTGACTTTCAAGTACAAGTAACTGCTATTCAGATCGATGTAATCTTCGGGCTGTCCTTTGATTTTAAACTCGATGGGAGCGGAATCCGTCAAAGAGGAGACGGGATGAAATTCCACCCACTGGGATTCTTGCATGGTCATCATGGTGGGGGGCATGGCAAACAGATCCAGTTCCGACTTGGAACAGGCGCATGACTCTCGGTGCATTTTTTTCTGTGTCTCAATAATCGAAAACGTCTAAGTCTCGAACGGTTCTTCTTTTCTTTGTCTTTCTAGCTTTAGACGTGTGAAGTCTGGTGAAAGGGTGTTTTCTTCGTCGTCTGTTTCTGCCTTGTCCTTGCTGAATGCCTGACTCGGTAGCGTGCAGGGCATTTATAGGTGTTTCTCGTCGGCCGAAAATGTCTTTACCCGTTTGCAGCAAGACATTTTTGCCTGCCCTCATGATGGCTTCTTTGGGGTTTTGTTTGTCGATGATGACATTTTGGAGAAATTCTTTGCCTTGCGTCAATGCCGCATCTTTCAAGGCGTGCAATCCGCGTGTCACCATCGGTTTCAACACCGGGGCCACCGAACGAAAGGCCGATTTTAACATATCTCCTAAACCGTGTCCTCGCTGTC
The DNA here is from genome assembly GCA_028554795.2 of Sinohyriopsis cumingii. Classification (NCBI taxonomy): domain Eukaryota; kingdom Metazoa; phylum Mollusca; class Bivalvia; order Unionida; family Unionidae; genus Sinohyriopsis; species Sinohyriopsis cumingii. The sequence continues at coordinate 167,649,319 of CM068825.1, read as the reverse complement.
GAGCAACCCCTCGGTACACTGGATACATGACTTACGAGTCGCTAGAGAACCGTTTTGGAGTTTCACCGTGACTTTTCCTTTGGTGAATGAAATATTTTGTCCCAGATCTCCTTTTATAGCAATGTTGACCGTGTCCAAATACGACTTACTGACAGGCAAATAATGAGGATGTACAAATTCGCGGTGGACGTGATAAGTGTTTCCAAATTCCTCGTCAATGTTCGTGGCATAATTCACTTTGAAAGGAATGACACGCAGTAACGGCACGGAGGTGTGTCCCACCACGTTGTACTCCACCACATCGGAGTACACGAAGATCAAGTTCAGTCGCTGGTTCAGTTCTACCGGGAAACGAAAATACCTCGCAAAATCCCCGTTGTTGTCAATGTCTGCCATGTGAATTTTTTGGGTCTGCTTATTCGTGACCATATTGAGGTCTCCACCCAAAATGTCATACAATTCAGGGCAAAATTTAATACGTATACTTTTTTCCTCACTTTCAAATGTGATAAGTAGACGGTGAGACAGTTGATGGTACTCAATGGTGACACGTTTTTTTAGTGCGGTCAGAACTTTGTCAAATGCTGCATAGAATTTGTCAGCGATGGCCTCCACCAGATGTTGACCACTAAAATAATGGCCTGAGTTAATTTTAAAGTGATAAACGTAAAAAGTAGAAGTGTCACTCCTGCGGGGTGTTTGGGTCTTTCAAAGTGATTTATGTTGATGAGTGGTCATCATGGTTTGCTGCACTGTTGGGTCCAGAATATCGACCTCAAAAGTGTTTTGAGTTTCAGTGATGTTTTTGATTTGTGTTGGATAAATCATTTCTACCAAAGCCACTTCCCAATGGGCTTCGTGATCTAATGGGATGGCCTGAGGTAATTTGGCCGTGTAACAGCACAACGTTTTGTGGGGAAACGCCTACATGGAACTGTCACTGGGTAAGGTTAAGTAAAATTGGTTTTGGTGACTCATAATTCCAGAGTTCTGTGGCTGTCCGAGGGGTTACTGGACGTCAGAGGCGTGTCTCCGCCTAAAATGAGGTTGTTGTTGTGGTTGGAGTGGTGACTGACACTGGCACTGGACACAAGGTTCCCGTTGTTCCCGTTCGAGGACAGTTTCAGGGAGGGATTGGGAAGCAGGTAACCGATGCAACTGCTCAATAAAATGGTCCACAATTGTTTGTCTCCTTGTTGCAAACTCAAATTGGCAATGGCTGCCCCGATGACACAATACACCACGAAGATTTGGCAGAAAAAGACGATTTGCGTTTTAGGCACACGTTCTCCACACCACACCCACAAGGGTTGTTTTTGTAAATCTTGCACAGAAGAACTAGGTGAAGAAGGAGTGGTCGACGTAGCTGCGTCTGCTGTGTGAAAGGGCATGATGTTCACTTCTTTTTATAGTCGATGACTTGCGAAGCGTCGATCCAAGAATCAAAACTGGGTGGATATCCTTTCCAACGTACTTTGACTTCTTTGACACGTCGTTTGCCCACTTTACGGGTTCTGCGTTCGAGAATGCTTTCGATGTCGTACACGTCGTCTTCTTTTTTGGTGACACGTTGTAACTCGGGCAAATAAAACGTTCCTTTGAGCACTTCTCCCTTCATGTCTTCCAATTTATAGACGGCAGGATGATGGCCATGCACTCGTCCGGTGACACGAAACAATTCGGTCGTCCAGTTAGATAAGTAACCTTTGTCGAAAGTGCGTTTGGTTTTACCAATGCGCACCCAATCTCATACGGCCAACACGGCCAACACTCCACTTTTCTTGGGGACAGCCCTCGTCGGGGACGTACCAAACAGGCGCTCAAACACCAGCACTTCGTTGTCGGGAGTCACTTCTTGCGGGGCACGTCCGATGCTACGATGGTAAGATTGGTTGTACGCTTGCACCAGGTGCGGTAAGATGTCGATGTACTTCAGAGTGTGGTGATGCGTAAAATATTTCCACATGCGTTCTTTCAAAGTGCGTTGAAAACGTTCCACGATGCTGGCTTTGGTTTCGGGATTCTCGGTGGTAAAAAAAATGAATGTCACGTTTCTTTAATTCTTTTTGGAAAGCTTGGAAAATTCGGTACCTTTGTCCGTTTGCCATCGAAGAGGGTGACGACAGCTTTGTTTCAACACTCGTTGCAGGGCTCGCACTAACTCGTTGCTGGATTTCGAAGTCAAGGGCACGACCCAGGCAAATTTGGAAAAGACGTCGATGTCACAAAACAAATATTTGTAGCCACGATTGTAGCTGGCCAAATGAGAGACATCGGCTAAATCGGCTTGCCATTGATGATCGATGCCTTCCACTCGGGTGCGACTTCTGTAAAACTTGCGTCGAATGGGTTTGTGTAAAGTGTAGGTAGCTTGTTCTTGTAACCATCGTTGCACTTGAGGTAAACGGAGACTTTTCAGTCGAGTTTTGGCAGCACGATACAATTTTTGAACTCCTGCGTAACCTGCAGGATGGGAGGGATCGTAGTAAATGCTGGCTAAGACGCTTTCCATTTTTTGTTTGTTTGTGTGTTAATAAGTCACCCACTCTTCGGTGATGCTACTTTGGGTGGGACGAAAGGGTGGTTTAGAAACAGATTTACGTGTCCGATGGGCTACGGGAGTAGAAGTGGAAGGTAGTGGTGAAGGTGGCAATGGAATGGCTTTGGTCTTCTTTTCTTTGTTCACTTCTGGTTTCCCTTCTTTCTTTTTCAGTTCTGTCGAAGGAGGAGTGGACATCATCTTTTTAACCCAAGCTTTCATTTCTTCTCGTTGGTGTGTGGGGGATGGGGTCAACAAGGATGCTGCGATCTTACTTGAAATGGGAGCTGCTGACGGTGTTTGAAACACTTCTCGCATCTCTTCTTCCTCAGGTCTTCGTGGGGTAGCATCTCTGGTGACCCCTGGGGATGGTAATAGTGGTGGTGGTAGTGATGATGGTGCTGGACTTTTCATCAAGGTCTTAAAATATTTCAGAGTGGGTAGAGCTGTTTCGTCTAAAGCTTTCTTGTGAAAGAGTTGCAGTAGTTGCAAGAGTTGACCGTACTTTTGCTATTTTTCTGTTTCGGACAAATCTTGGCGATCCATCAAGGACTGCAATTCGTGTTGCAACTGGGACATCTCGCTCAAATTGGGATTGGGAGGTAAATGCGGGGTGCGTTGTTCTTGCCACCGATGGTATTCCACCCATCGTTTGTAAGGCACTAAAGCTAGTTTTCGTCCTTCCATGGGGTTGTCAGGGGTCGATTCTGAGATCTTGGGACTTCAGAGGGCCATTTTATCTTGCTCCCACCAGTCCTCCCAACATGGTTCCCAAGACTCCTTTCAGTATGGGGCCTAACAAGAGAGGTAAAATGCCTCCACGTTGGACCAACATCTTTTTTTGACGAATGGGAATTTTCTTTTGAACCATTTTCCGAAGAACGTGACGATGTTTGCTTAAGCATTGTTTCTGGTGTTTGGACAAAGGGATCGTGCCTTTCAAGACGTTCAAACAACATTCGCACACAGTATCGATGACCTCTTTGGAGGCTGATTGAATGAGTTTTTCTCGTAGAGGTGGAGAAGCTTTGGACAGGACAGATAACATGTCCCCATGTTTGACTAAACGAGGAGGCAGTCCTTTCCTTTTCTTTCCTTGGGGTTGTTTAGAAGAGGGATGTTTTCTGGAGGGTGACATCTTTGAGTCTTCAGCACCAAAAACACTGATACCCCGACTTGGTCACAGGCCTTTTTTTATACAGGAACGCGTCGCCACTGGTTGTCTTTACGTCGTATCAACTTCAAGACAGGTATGACACGTCGTGCAGGGGTACGCAACGGACTAAATCGAGCCAGTTCTTGCTTGGACAAATCCAGTAAACTTTGTAACATGCCCGATCTTTCTTGGACTTTGATTTTGGGAGAAGGTACTTTGTGAGCAGCAGCCACTGCCACTAAATTGGAGGGTCCTGCCACTAGGGAAGTTCTTGGGGTCATCAACGGAGAAGTTCTTGGTGTGATCAAAGTCTCCAAGTACTCATCAGTTCTTGGTGTCATCAACGGAGAAGTGGATGAACGTGAGGCTGCCGGAGACGCAGTCACCGCCGTTTCAGGTCGTGGTTTGCGAGTGTAAGGTTGCGTCCTGGCCGAAGTGCCTCTCTTGCGACTAGTTTTCTTCTGTGGACTTTTCTTTTTCTGGGGACTTTTTCTCTGTTTCTTTTTCTGGGGGCTTCTTTTCTTTTTCCGGGGTGGTGTCTGGTCAGAGGAGGGTCCTGCCACTGGAGAAGTTCTCCTTGGGGACCTGGTCTTTTTCTTCTTGGGGCTTCGTTGGACTTTTTTCTTGGGTATAACTTTGGGGGCATTAGGATCCCATCTTAAGAGAAAGCGAATGATGACCCCTCCTAGAGTACCGCTCCCTCCAGGTTTCAAAATGATTTGTTTTTTGGTTTGAGTGTCGATGCGGGGATCGGCCAGTTGGGTCAAAGCGACTTTGTTTCGATCAAAAAAGCGTTTGGTTTGATGAGGAATCTGAATGATCCCTTGGAGTAATTGACGTGTCGTCACCGTGAACCATCGTAAGACTTCTTTGAGACTAGCTTCTAAGACACGAGCTCGTATTTGTGGATTTTTTTCTCGACTGATGCCATACAAGGCACGAATCAATTTGACGGGAAGATGCGACTGAAGGGACGTCATCTTCAAAATGTGTGTGAGACAGACGAAAAGGGTCTGAGGTTTTTATAGATTTTTTTTGTGGAGGGAAGTTAAATCGAGGACGGAGACGTGTACAGGACAGGCCCTCCGTCCTGGCACCAGTGATGAAACAAGTGGGTACGAAATCGCAAATTATCGGGGGTCGTAGGTTTCAAATCGACGAGTAAATAGGCGTGTGGAGTTTGAGTGGCATCGTCCTACGCCTGAGTTAGCCACGGCGTTCCTAACCGTTTGGCTAAGACTTGCACTTGCGATTTATCTCGAGGGCTTTTACACAAGACCACGTAATGTGCATTGAGACTGATGGTGCGATGGGCTTTACTTTGTTGAAACAAATTTTGGGTGATGTAAACGACACTGGCATTACGATGATGCCCTTTGCGCGTGAACCACAGTTTAATTTCTTCTTCGTCTTCTCCTAGCATGTCGTCGAAAATGACCAAATGGGTTTGACGGGAGTCAGAGACGATGCCGTCGTCTTCTTTAGGAATGCCTTCCACAAACAAGATGGAATCGCCTTGAGTTTCTCGCAAGAGGCTGTACGCCGATTGCCACTCTTTGTAACACCACACGATGCGCTGAGGTGGCCGATCGATCAAACGATGTTTATGTTCGATCAAACGTTTGACGAATTCGGTTTTGCCTGAACCGCTAGGTCCAGCAATGAGCATGTTAAAGGGATGGCGAAGATACAAGGCCTCCCAACTGGCACGATCTAAGTGTTCGTCAATGACTTTGACAGTGGAGGAAGAGGGAGCAGAGACAGCAGAGGTAGCCATAGTGTTAGGAATGTCACTTGTGACACGAAAACAAACAAGACGAGAGTTTATATACTTTTTTCAGAACATGTTTATTGAATGTTTTAAAAATGAACAACACGAAAGACAAAAATACATAAAAGTCAATTAGTTATGTACAGGAATAAAAAACACATCAAAACGATCAAAGTGGAATATAAACAAGTCCCTATACAACATGTTTCGGGTAACCAAGATGTCCTACGGACAGTGTGTAATGTTCTTACAGTCTCTACATGACGTATTGTCACACAAGTGTCCTCCCGCAATGACCTTTCTGGAACGTCCATGACAGTCCTGTCCTGAAGCGAGTGGTTGTTCTCGGTGACGGGCTCTTCTGGCACTGTCACTAACACAGGTTGAAAAGTAACTTTTTTCCTTGAACAACTCTTGTGCATACTGGGCCACTTCTTGGGTCCAAGCCCCAAACCCCTCTTTTTCCAGTCACGAACATCTGTCCAGTGGGGGTGTAAGTCACAAGCTACACACACATCGTCATACACGTCTTGGGTAGCTAAAAGTTGACGAATCATTTTTTCCTGTTGAGGTCGAGAAGTATACAGATGAAACCGAAAGGCTTTGAGCAAAAGGAGTCTTTCGTGATCATTTAAGGACATTTGGGTGGTAAGTCCTGTTCGTAAAGAGTCTACAAGGAATCGGCTGGTAAACGAAATCCTAGAAAACAAGTCACTAAGACACACACCACTTGTCGACCCAAATTGAATGGATACAGTTCTTGTAATATTTGATGGTAATGATCCACGGTTTGAATATGGTCATTGAGTTCCTTCCACGGAATCTGTTCATTTACATGCGACATAAGTCGTAGCATGGCATCCTGTTTTATAGTCTCTTTGTTTCGGAAACAATACACGTACTTTCTAGCCAGAGATCTTCGTTCGCCTGTGCGGAATCTAAATGTTGCATACTGTAACCTAAACGTCAGAGTTTGTTTAGAAGTTTCCTCTTCCGCTAAGTAGATTCCACGTAAAATATGTTGGTAATCCTTTAACTTGTCTTCCTCAATGCGTTGCACTAGGTGAATCTCGAAGTAACCAAAATGATCAACACGTGGATCATCGGGGCCCTGGAAGTATTGAACAAGGTCTGACCACTGAAACAATTTCTGACGAATCAGTTCTCTTATACCATTCAGGTACCAGTGGTTAAAGATCTGCCGAAGTAACGAATGCAATTGTTCTTTACGTTTGACTTGTATTTTGACCAGCTCTCGGTAAATGCGTTCTCTCAACTCCACAGGCAAAGCACGAATGTTCTCTTGTAAAGTATCCATGAATAGGTCATACTAAATCCTCTTTTGTCTGACACAAGAAATGTACCGTTTGCACAGACATGGTTTTAATTCATTGTCGAATCTAAATCGTTTCATCACTAATCTACACATTAAAATTCGTTCAGAAGTTTCCTCTTTCACTAAGTTGACATTGCGTAAAAGATGTTGGTAATTCGTTAACTCTTCCTCTGGAATTGGATCCAGTACGTTTACAATGTAGTAGATAGAATCATCCATACCAAACCAATTCTTTTTATAACCAGGGGATCGTTGATCAATGTCTGTCCAATGGAACACTTTCAACTCAATCAGTCCTTGTATAGCATTCAGGTACCAGTTGCTCAAACACCGGTGACGTAACGGATGCAACTGTTCTTTACGTTTGACTTGTATTTTGACCAGCTCTCGGTAAATGCGTTCTCTCAACTCCACAGGCAAAGCACGAATGTTCTCTTGTAAAGTATCCATAAACAGATTACGGTAAGTTACTTCAATGTCTCGGTCCCACTAAGGGTAAGTAATGACAATTCGGTGACCATCGAGCATGTTCTACGTAGGCCGAATCTTGCGGTTCCCAGTGGTGAAGTGACACACCGCAACTGAAGCACTTGACTTTATCTCCTTCGCCCAAGTAGAACAATCCGGCTCTGGCTAATTCTTCGGGGGTCGATCCTCCCAGATACTTAGGCCATTTTCCTTTGAACGATTGAAGACGATTTTCAAAGTCGCAGTATTCCGACAAACGCACAGGAAACGAATATTCGTCTTTCACAGGTTCGTTTCGATGAGGGTTGGGTGACATGGACAGGAGTTTGCTCAGGGCTGGATGACATACGTAGGGAGGTAGACGTGAAGGTGAACATCCAACTTTAAAACGAAACGCAGTAAAGTGTCCAAGAGAACGAGCGGCATCGCTTTCGCATCCCTCAGGTTTGACACGCACAGCATCACTTTCCATGATAGGGGTAGTGAGAACAAAGTTCCCATGATGCATTACGGCATCGCTAAGGTCACAGCGTACAGCATCGTTCCCATCGCAAGGCTCACAATCGCATTCAACTTCCGAAGCCCCACACTTGAATTGTGCCTTTCTAAACTTGTTTTGTGTTTCTCTGAAAGTATTCATCTTGTTCGCTTGGTCTTGGTAGTCACAATGAACTATCGATCTTGCCTAGGGTTCCTTTTTATATACAGACCAATACCGTCGTGTCCATACGGTAAGATGAAATGATTGGAAAGTCGCACTCGCTTCTGGTACACGATTTGATAAACTTTTTCCAAGGGTCGACTGACGATATGGTGAGTGGGTAAACGTACAATTTTGTTGGGTTGATAGGTGGTCACTTTAAAGTGTTCATCCTCTCCACATTCCAAGGCTTCTTTCAATACCCCAAAGTTCACAACTAGACTGGTACGATAATTCAGAGTGAATCCTTTCACTTTACACTTCGTGTGGACTTCTCCTTGTTTGTCCCGGTATTAGTAGCCGTAATTTTATGGACCGCCACTGACGAAACTTAGAATCTTGTCGTCGGGATGCTCGTCTGTCCAGGTTCCTAAACGGTCTCCTTCGATGTCAGGGTGCTGTTGACTCGGGTGATCGATGTAAATGCAACTGTCCGTGTCAAAGTACAGGACGCGTTCCCCTAACAGTTCTAAAGCTTCGTACAATTTTTAGCGAGCATGGGCTGTCACGTAAGCCGCAATGATGACATTTCCAAAAGGGTCGTCTTGTACAAAGTCCAGATCTTCTTCGTAACTGACCAAGATCAAATCCTCGCGAACGACGTCCACGTGTTTCATGAATTTGGTTTTGACGTGAATCATCTGAAAGTAGCGGGAAGGTTCTGTCAAATACTCCGTCTTGGGTAAACACGGACGTTGTGCCATTTTACCCCACAAGCAATTTAACGTCACTTTGGCAAACGATCGCCTGCCTTCGTTTTGCTCGATGTTATCTAAAGTGATGCCTTCTTGTGCCCAGTCTTTCTCTTTGAATTTTATTTGGTCTCCGGGAGTGTGACACCAGGAAGGATAGCCACTGGCTTCTTGTTTCAGTTTCAAAAAGGCATCCACGTAGTCGGCGAAAATGCCTTTCTGCGTGGGGTCACCCTTGTGGTATTGTTGTGTCTTGGGAAAGTGACAAATTTCGTACACTTCTAACAGTTGGTATCCCATGTCCAGAGCTTTGAACAATTCTATGCTGACCCACGTCCCCGTCAAGGCGCGTTCTTCCTGGGCGTGATGGCAAGGTTGGTCTTGGTTGCACGTTTCGGCACAAGTACGGCACAAAGGAAACATCAGTTTGCCTTGACAATGGTGAGGTAACACGGGATGGTACAAGTCCGTGGGAGGCAAAACTTTGCACTTGATCAAGCCTTCGTATTGTCGAATGTTTTTCAGGTCGATGTGTTCCGTGAACAATTGGGGGTGCCCTGCAGGAAAGCGACAATATTTGCACACGTAGGGATACAGCGAACACACGTCCAAGTATTTGATTTCTTCTCCATTCTCTTCGTCGGCTTGGTACAGCAAACAGGTGGCATTGGTCCTTCCTCCGTACAAACTATCCCTCGGGTTCAAGGGGTCCATGAACTGGTAACTTTCCATGAGGCGTTTAAAGTCGGGATCGGTTTTCAAACGGTGATCGTATTCGTGTTCCCACATTTCCACCACTTGGTATCCTTCCTGTTCTAACTTTAGGCGTCGCTGACAACTGGCCTGGTACAAGTCTTCCATGGTTCGTTGTAAAAACTGATTTTTAGTGCCACGGTCAGGATAACAGACGGGACATCCGTGAAATAAGCAACCGTTAAACTCGTACACGATCTTGGGGTTTTCTAAGTCTCAGCCATCGACCGAATGCATTCCAATGGTCTTTTCGCCCCCTCCGTTGCGGGCATGCTGAATCGACTTGTCTTCCTTGTCGCACAAGTAATGTAACCAGCGTAGGGCTTTGACCGAGTATTGACGTTTGACATAGTTGGTCGTTTGAGGACTGATGACAGCCACTGTGTTTTCAGGCATGAATCGTTGTCTGTACACTAAGGAACACGCTTTGGCAGTGGTGAAGGTTCTTTTAAAGGATCGACCCTCCGTGTTCCATGAACAGTTCTCGAAATTTTCCACAGCAACGTCGTAAAATGTCCACGTCGGAACGACAATACTTTAACATTTCTTCCTGAAAGTCGAAAGGGTCAGAGGCGTGAGCCTGGTACCAAGCGTAGAAAGCTTCTCGTTGTTCGGTACGCATGTTGTCAGGGTCGTAATAGTGAGCCTCAGGCAAATGGGGTAGAACGGCATGTTGATTGGCTTCGGTACTGAAAAAGTGTGGAAAGTACCCTTTAGCCATTTTTGTCATTCCAAACGTTTTATGCATTCGGCTCAAAGGCATGGCCAAGTAACTCATGGAATCTTCAAACTGTACTTGTCCCACTTGCATGAAAATGATTTTGGCTCCGTTCAAAGTGACTTGAGGACGTTCGGTGCCTTGTTCCGTATAGTATCTCAAAAGAAACTGTCCATCGTATCCGGATAAATTGTGAGCCATCACCGTGGCATGACGATGACAATCTCCGTAACGTTCGATGTCCTCTTGGCTCCACGTCTTGTCGACGGGGTCTAAGACCCATTGGGCAAAATCGGCTAGCGTGTTCGATCCCCGAAAGATGTTTTCACGTCCTCCAGGAATCTTGCTGCAGTGAGGGCAACGACTGAAGATAGGTTCCTGAATGCACTTCTCGCACGCTCGATGAGCCACGCAGAAATTAGGAACGTGAATGCCGGTTTCTTGCATGCATTCGAAATCGAAAAAGATGAAATTGCCTTTATTCTTCTTCTTGTGACCATCCTCTTCCTCTGGTTGGGGTTGGTATTTTTGCACGTAGCATTGGTGTTCCAAGTCCACGATGTGGTGACAAATGTGACATTTTTTCTTTCCTGAACATACGTGTGCCTTGGCATTATTGGCACGTAGGCCTTGTCCACACGTGGGGCACAATCTCAGCAGCTGACAAGCGCATTTCTTCTGTGAACCTTGCATCTTCAAATGCTGTTGGTAACAGGTAGGGCTGACAAACGTGCGCAGACAAGTGAAACAATGCACTGGTTTTTGTCCTTCGCTCAGACAGGGTGGAGAGGCCAAACATCCTGAGCATTTCGATCCACAATGCTTGTGTTGTTCTCGATTGTTATAACCATGGTCACATTTCTCACAGTAATAAACATATCCCAGGAATCCAATGATAGTGGTAATGGTATCGAAATGGTCATCGTGACGATAAAGGTGAATGTATTTTCCATCCTTAAAATCTTGACCTCGAAACAACAGAGGCCCACGCATTTCTTGAGGATGCACTTTCAAGGTGTAGCGTGGAAATAAGGCATCTTGCAATTTTTGCATTTCAGGAATGCCACAGGGTTTGTCTTTGGGCAAGCCAGCTTGTCGTAACAGGAGTTCTGCTTCGTTTCGTTGTTTGGCTCGGTCCGATTGTCGAATAGTTTTCCAGGCTCTTTTCCATTCTACCGTGTCGTTCTTGTTAACATAGGTTCGTCCCACCACGATGGCCCTAGCTAAACACATCTGGTCTTGAGGGTTGTGAATTCGAACGAGACTTGTTTTGGTGCTGCGAAGCTCGTCCACCAATAACATCTTTTTGCGTCCAGTCCCTTGAGGAGGAGAGACGTGGGTCATGTCCAGTGTGGCTTTTCCATCGGTGATGTCAAACTGGTCATTGGATTGTTGTACGTGTTGAATCTTGTCCATGACTTTGGAAGCAGTCAATTCTGCAGGGGTGCTAAACTCGATCCAGATAGGGGATTTCAAACCGTCCTGTTGTATGGAAAGTCTCAAGCGATCGTCTTCTTTGGGTTGACATTGTCGCTTGAGTGTGGTGAGCAAAGAATCCCACACCCCGGTGATGAACCCTTCTGCTTTCTCTAACGGTACTTCGGACTTGAAATCTTTAAACTTCACCGTGTATTTGTAAGCCGTGGTTCTAAATTTTCTAGAGGAGCGCTTTTCCGTCTCTCGAATGGAATAGTGTTTTTCAGGGTTGACTAAGGGTGGCGAACTTTGTTTAGAGGGCTTGGATTCTGGTTCACTCATGTCCTCTTCAAAGTCACTGGCATGAATTTGTACCAAGACTTCAGCTCTGGTACGAGGCGATAGATCACGTTTCTGCCTCTTACTTTCTTCTTCTTTCTTCTCAAATGAATTGGATCGTTTCATCTTGAGTGAAAAACGTCAAATGACTTAAACACCATGGACTAATTTATAGTCATGTCAGACCAGCGTATATGAAAGGGTGTGTGTCTTGTCCTTTCACTATTCATTTCACTCTCAAACCGAGCACAACGATGGAAGAGACTACCCAGATGGAACGTTTCATCAGAGCTTTGCGAGGGGTCATTAGAAAATTCTCTTCAGACCAGCCGACGGACTACTCTCCTTCCTTTCGAGATAAAAGTCAAGATACTTGCTATATCTGTCAGAAGAAAGGGCATTGGTCTTCAGAGTGTCCAGACCGTCAAAAAAGAAAAAAAGGGGTTAGAAAAGACAAAAGTCAAGATACCTATTATTATTGTCAAGAAAAAGGACATTGGTCTCCAGATTGCCCAAAAAAGAAACAAGAGGAGTCAGAAGAAGAGAGGGATTCTTCAGAGAAAGAAGAGGAAGAAGAGGAAGAAAGCGGACAGGTGAAGAAAAAAAAAGAGGAGAAGAAAAGAAGAAGGGAAGAAAGTGAGGAGGAAGAGGAGGAAAAGACTGCGACGGTGAAGAAATTAAAAAAAATAGAGAGACTAAACAAAGAAACAGAAGAAGTGTATGAACTTTTTAAAGTTATTGGGTTGTGAATTGTGAATTGAATTGTAACTATTGATAAAAGAATAAATTAGGTATAAAAGGTGAGTGTCGTTGGGTTTTGATTTTAAAATAACAACGTACACTCACACACACTCATACACACGTACAATAGGGGTAAAATGGGTTGTTTTTTAGTTTGAATGGATGTTGGCAATTGAAAGTCGATCTCTTTTCGAGACAAGTGGGTGGCCCTGAAAAGGGCCTTTGGTTTTTGGTGCAGGGGTGAGTTTAAGCAATCAACTTTAACTGCCTTAAGCCTTTGCCACGGCCAAGGCCTACTTCTGGACTGCGTACTGTTGATGATGATGATTTGGTTGAAATCACTAAGGGTGGCACGGTAGGCTTAGTCACAGGGTTGGCGTGTTTAGCTCAGGAAGGTCGTATTCTCTTCGGTCGTAATAAAGAAGTCTGATACATTTGTTTCAGACTTCTTAACTCCGCTAAAATGTCTAACAGTACCGTGACCGTTTGATTTTCAAAACCTTGTTTCTTTGCTGCTGCTTCTTCTTGTTGCTGTTTTTTTTCTTACCTCTTCTTCTTGCTGTTGTTGCTGTAGGAGAAAAGCTTGTTCCGCTTCTTTTTGCTGTTGTATAAATTTCTCCAGTTCTTCTTTCTGTCTCTGTCCAAAATTCTCCACGTGCGGTAATGAAGGAGACGAAGGTTCCGGAACAAATTCTTGCGAGGCAAGAAAATCCACAAAATCCCAATTCACCTCTTCTGAAAGTAAGTCCGGGTTCCCTTGGGCGGTCTCCACTGCTGGTGCACCCCAATGGATCGTTTTCTGAGTTTCCGTCATGTTGAAAAACTGTCACATGGATTGACTACACACAGGCGCTAGCGAATCTATATAGACCACGTGACGTCACAGACTGCTCTCTTCCGATTGGACGTGGGCTGACTGAATTTTGTAACGCGTGTTTGGATTGGTCAATGAACTCAATCCGTTTCAATCCTTCCTCTACCTATAAATAAGCGCAGTTCACTGCATTGATTCACCTGTTCTCGGCGCCTCAAGATGTGGACCACAGTCGAATCATCCACCCTTGTTTCTTCAATGATGTTTAGGACGGACATGCTCATGTATGTCCGATCCAAGTGGACAGTTGTCCACAAGTCAGACACAAGTCTGTGGATACGAAGAGTCTATGTGGAAAGACAAGGATGCCTCAAGAGGTCTCTGATTTATGGCCCTGCAGTAAGACGCAGCTTGAGGACAAGAAGATGCCGCAGATGCCCTTTATGTTAAGGGCATATTAACATAAACCCAAAGACCCTTTTCAGGGCCACTCATAGGTCTCGAAAAGAGATTGACTTTCAATTGCCTACCCCCTTTTTTTCTTTCTTTTTTTTAAAAATAGAGACCCCTCCCTGTTTCAATTTTCCCCTGTTCCCTTTTCATAGACCCCTCAGGTCGGGACCCTATTAAAATAGGGTCCCGACCCTGTTCCATTTTCAATTGCCCTTGAGGCTAGAGTGACCCAAGACTTTTGTCCCCATGTTCAATTCCTCTTGAAGCTAGAGTGACCCAAGACGTTTTCCCATGTTAAATTCCCCTTGAGGCTAGAGTGACCCAGGGTTTTTTCCCATGTTAAATTTCCATTGAGGCTAGAGTGACCCAGGGGGGTCCTGTAATGCTAATTCCCATTGAGGCTAAGGTGACCCCCTTCACTACTACTCCTGCCTAGTAAAGGATGTTATTCCAGCCTAGTAAAGGATGTAATTCCTGTCTAGTAAAGGATGTTATTCCTGCCTAGTAAAGGATGTAATTCCTGTTCAGTAAATGATGTTATTCCTGCATAGTAAAGGATGCAATTCATGCCTAGTAAAGGATATTATTCCTGCCTAGTAAATGATGTTTTTCCTGTCTAGTAAAGGATATTATTCCTGCCTAGTCAAGGATGCAATTCCTGTCTAGTAAAGGATGTAATTTCTGCCTATTAAAGGATATTATTCCTGCGCAGTACAGCGTGTAATTCACGTTCTTTCATGCATTATTGTAACTGACATTTTATTTCAGCATTTCAAAGATGTGACCTAGTCGTCGAGACCCCGCATGTACATGGGTACCAAGCAAGTTTGTGTATTATTCCTAATGACATATTTTTTCGCATCTTTTAAAGGACTACATGGTTATACTGTTTGCTACATCACAGATCAAGCGGAGAGACACGTTTTAAATAGTAATGGTACTCTTTACTAGATGGGCACCATTGTAAAGCAATGCTGCTCTTTTTAAAGTGGGTGATGTTGTAACGCAGTGGAGCGCCTTGTAAGATTGGTGCAGTGCGCTATTCATATAGTGGCCTCTATTATTATGTACAGCGCTCTATTATCCAGTGTGCTCTATTAAGCAGTTCACTCTATTATGCAGTGCGCTTTATTATGCAGTGCGCTTTTCGTAAAGTGGCTGCCATTTTAATGCAAATTGCTCTATTCGTAATATTAAGCAACACGCAATCTTTTGCTAAAGTTTTCAAACAATCGATTGTAAATATGCTTAAACACATAGTTCTTTTATTTGATGTCAGCGAGTTTATTGTTGCGTGACTGTAGGAATTATTCATATTTAATACTGCATGATTTCAGTGTTTATTGCGGCTTGACTGTAGGAATTATTCATATTTAATTACTACACTTGTGCATCGCCATAATGAGACTATCATTACATTATACATCCCAAAATACGCGTTTGTTTACCCCTGCTTAAGTTTCTAGTCATGTTCAATATAAATATCAACTAGTTTTGAAACCAAGAACCCAGCTAACAACCTGCACCCACCCACACAGAACTGCAACATTCCATGAAACTCCAAGCACTTAAAAGACTAGACTATCTTCTTCTCCCTGTTACGATGTAACTGTTCACGTAATTAGAAATAAATAGTTTCACTAGGGAGTGGAACAATTCTGTTAATATTGCATCTTGATACATATTAGTGTAATAACAGTCAATTAGTGTCGACTATCGGCGCAATTAAACATGCAGTTTGAACCAAGGCACATGCCTGTGCAAACAATTTTCAAGATAACCTGAAATCGGCAAGTGGGCGCATATTAAACCATAAAATAAATGATTGAGGAAAGAAATACGGCTAATTATTTTGAACAAGTCAAACCCAATACACTACACAATGTTATCTATTTTAAAGCACTGGAATATCGGAGGATGGGGTGGGTGGTAGTGGAGGAACGAACAGAGGAAACTTCCACTCTAGAACTTTTATTAGGTGGTGGGAGGGGGTTTCAAAAATCAAATTTTAAATACATAACTAATCTTACGTTACCACAAACAATGCAATTATAGAATATCTTAAGAACACGGATAATACTGTTTTTAGAATATTCATATTGCTGTTTGACAATGTTCACAATCATAAAATAATAGGCATATTACTGTTTGAGAATGTTCACAAAGTAATAGAATATTGCTGTTTGAGAATGTTCACAGTCATAAAATAACGGGTATAATGCTGTCTGAGAATGGTCACAATCATAAAATAATAGGCATAATGCTGTCTGATAATGTTTACAATCGTAAAATAACGGGTATAATGCTGTTTGAGAATGTTCACAATCATAAAATAATAGGCACAATGCTGTTTGAGAATGTTCACAGTCATAAAATAACGGGCATAATGCTGTCTGAGAATGCTCACAATCATAAAATAATAGGCATATTGCAGTCTGAGAATGGTAACAACTATAAAATAACAGGCATAATGCTGTTTGAGAATGTTAACAACTATAAAATAACAGGCATAATGCTGTCTGAGAATGTTCACAGTCATAAAATAACGTGTATATTGCTGTTTGAGAATGCTCACAATCATAAAATAATGGGCATAATGCTGTTTGAGAATGTTCATAATCATAAAATAACAGGCATAATGCTGTTTGAGAATGTTCACAATCATAAAATAACGGGCATAATGCTGTTTGAGAATGTTCACAATCATAAAATAACAGGCATAATGCTGTTTGAGAATGTTCACAATCATAAAATAATGGGCATAATGCTGTTTGAGAATGTTCATAATCATAAAATAACAGGCATAATGCTGTTTGAGAATGTTCACAATCATAAAATAACGGGCATAATGCTGTTTGAGAATGTTCACAATCATAAAATAACAGGCATAATGCTGTTTGAGAATGTTCACAATCATAAAATAATGGGCATAATGCTGTCTGAGAATGTTCACAATCATAAAATATTAGGCATATTGCTGTCTGAGAATGGTAACAACTATAAAATAACAGGCATAATGCTGTCTGAGAATGTTCACAGTCATAAAATAACAGGTATATTGCTGTTTGAGAATGTTCACAATCATAAAATAAAGGGCATAATGCTGTCTGAGAATGTTCACAATCATAAAATCATGGGCATAATGCTGTCTGAGAATCGTAACAACTATAAAATAACAGGCATAATGCTGTCTAAGAATGGTAACAACTATAAACTAACAGGCATATTGCTGTTTGAGAATGTTCAAAATCATAGAATAACGGGTATAATGCTGTCTGAGAATGTTGACAATCATAAAATAACGGGCATAATGCTGTCTGAAAATGTTCACAATAATAAAATAATAGGCATATTGCTGTTTTGAGAATGTTCACAATCATAAAATAACGGGCATATTGCTGTTTTGAGAATGTTCACAATCATAAAATAACGGGCATATTGCTGTTTTGAGAATCTTCACAATCATAAAATAACGGGCATATTGCTGTTTTGAGAATATTGACAATCATAAAATAATAGGCAAATTGCTGTTTGAGAATGTTCACGATCATAAAATAACGGGCATAATGCTGTCTGAGAATGGTAACAACTATAAAATAACAGGCATAATGCTGTCTAAGAATGGTAACAACTATAAAATAATAGGCATAACTCTGTTTGAGAATGTTCACAATCATAAAATAACGGGCATAATGCTGTCTGAGATTGGTAACAACTATAGAATAACAGGCATAATGCTGTTTGAGAATGTTCACAATCATAAAATAACAGGTATAATGGTGTCTGAGAATGGTAACAACTATAAAATATTAGGCATATTGCTGTTTGAGAATGTTCACAATCCTAAAATAACAGGTATAATGTTGTCTGAGAATGTTGACAATCATAAAATAATAGGCATATTGCTGTTTGAGAATGTTCACAATCATAAAATAATAGGCATACTGCTGTTTGAGAATGTTCACAATCATAAAATAACGGGCATAATGCTGTCTGAGAATGGTAACAACTATAAAATAACAGGCATAATGCTGTTTGAGAATGTTCACAATCATAAAATAACGGGCATAATGCTGTTTGAGAATGGTAACAACTATAAAATAACAGGCATAATGCTGTCTGAGAATGTTCACAATCATAAAATAACGGGCATAATGCTGTTTGAGAATGTTCACAATCATAAAATAACGGGCATAATGCTGTTTGAGAATGGTAACAACTTTAAAATAACAGGCATAATGCTGTTTGTGAATGTTCACAATCATAAAAATAACAGGCATAATGCTGTTTGAGAATGTTCACTAAGTAACAGACATAATGCTGTTTGAGAATGTCAACAATCATAAAATAATAGGCATAATGCTTTTGAGAATCATTACAATCATAAAATAACGGGTATAATGCTGTCTGAGAATATTGACAATCATACAATAATAGGCATAATGCTGATTGAGAATGTTCACAATCATAAAATAACGGGCATAATGCTGTTTGAGAATGTTCACAATCATAAACTAACGGGAATAATGCTGTCTGAGAATGTTCATAATCAAAAAATAACGGGCATACTGTTGTTTGAGAATGGTAACAACTATAAAATAACGGGTATAATGCTGTTGAGAATGTTTACAATCATAAAAAACGGGCATAATGCTGTTTGAGAATGTTCACTAAGTAACAGGCATAATGCTGTTTCAGAATGTGTACAGTCATAAAATAACGGGAATAATGCTGTTTGAGAATGTTCATAATCATAAAATAATAGGCCTAATTCTGTTTGAAAATGTTTACAGTCATAAAATAACGGGCATAATGCTGTCTGAGAATATTCATAGTCATAAAATAACGGGCATAATTCTCTTTGAGAATGTTCACAATCATAAATTAACAGCCATAATGCTGTTTGAATTTGTTCAAAATCATAAAATAACAGGCATAATGCTGTCTGATAATGTTCACAATCATAAAATAACGGGCATAATGCTGTTTGAGAATGTTCATAATCATAAAATAACGGGCATAATGCTGTTTGAGAATGTTCATAATCATAAAATAACAGGCATAATGCTGTTTGAGAATGTTCACAATCATAAAATAACGGGCATAATGCTGTTTGAGAATGTTCACAATCATAAAATAACAGGTATAATGGTGTCTGAGAATGGTAACAACTATAAAATATTAGGCATATTGCTGTTTGAGAATGTTCACAATCATAAAATAACAGGTATAATGCTGTCTGAGAATGTTGACAATCATAAAATAATAGGCATATTGCTGTTTGAGAATGTTCACAATCATAAAATAATAGGCATACTGCTGTTTGAGAATGTTCACAATCATAAAATAACGGGCATAATGCTGTTTGAGAATGTTCACAATCATAAAACAACGGGCATAATGCTGTCTGAGAATGGTAACAACTATAAAATAATAGGCATAATGCTGTTTGAGAATGTTCACAATCATAAAATAACGGGCATAATGCTGTCTGAGAATGGTAACAACTATAAAATAACAGGCATAATGCTGTTTGAGAATGTTCACAATCATAAAATAACGGGCATAATGCTGTTTGAGAATGGTAACAACTATAAAATAACAGGCATAATGCTGTTTGAGAATGTTCACAATCATAAAATAACGGGCATAATGCTGTTTGAGAATGTTCACAATCATAAAATAACGGGCATAATGCTGTTTGAGAATGGTAACAACTTTAAAATAACAGGCATAATGCTGTTTGAGAATGTTCACAATCATAAAAATAACAGACATAATGCTGTTTGAGAATGTTCACTAAGTAACAGACATAATGCTGTTTGAGAATGTCAACAATCATAAAATAATAGGCATAATGCTTTTGAGAATCATTACAATCATAAAATAACGGGTATAATGCTGTCTGAGAATATTGACAATCATACAATAATAGGCATAATGCTGTTTGAGAATGTTCACAATCATAAAATAACGGGCATAATGCTGTTTGAGAATGTTCACAATCATAAACTAACGGGAATAATGCTGTCTGAGAATGTTCATAATCAAAAAATAACGGGCATACTGTTGTTTGAGAATGGTAACAACTATAAAATAACGGGTATAATGCTGTTGAGAATGTTTACAATCATAAAAACGGGCATAATGCTGTTTGAGAATGTTCACTAAGTAACAGGCATAATGCTGTTTCAGAATGTGTACAGTCATAAAATAACGGGCATAATGCTGTTTGAGAATGTTCATAATCATAAAATAATAGGCCTAATTCTGTTTGAAAATGTTTACAGTCATAAAATAACGGGCATAATGCTGTCTGAGAATGTTCATAGTCATAAAATAACGGGCATAATTCTCTTTGAGAATGTTCACAATCGTAAATTAACAGCCATAATGCTGTTTGAGAATGTTCAAAATCATAAAATAACAGACATAATGCTGTCTGATAATGTTCACAATAATAAAATAACCGGCATAATGCTGTTTGAGAATGTTCATAATCATAAAATAACGGGCATAATGCTGTTTGAGAATGTTCATAATCATAAAATAACGGGCATAATGCTGTTTGAGAATGTTCATAATCATACAATAATGGGCATAATGTAGTTTGAGAATGTTCATAATCATATAATAACAGGCATAATGCTGTTTGAGAATGTTCACAATCATAACATAACGGGCATAATGCTGTTTGAGAATGTTCACTAAGTAACAGGCATAATGCTGTTTGAAAATGTTTACAGTCATAAAATAACAGGCATAATGCTGTTTGAGAATGTTCACAATCATAAAATAATGGGCATAATGCTGTTTGAGAATGTCCACAATCATAAAATAACAGGCATAATGCTGTTTGAGAATGTTCATAATCATAAAATAACGGGTATAATGCTGTCTGAGAATGGTAACAACTATAAAATAACGGGCATAATGCTGTCTGAGAATGGTAACAACTATAAAATATTAGGCATATTGCTGTTTGAGAATAGTCACAATCATAAATTAACAGGCATAATGCTGTTTGAGAATGTCCATAATCATAAAAAACGGGTATAATGCTGTCTGAGAATGGTAACAACTATAAAATAACAGGCATAATGCTGTTTGAGAATGTTCACAATCATAAAATAACGGGCATAATGGTTTCTGAGAATGGTAACAACTATAAAATATTAGGCATATTGTTGTTTGAGAATGTTCACAATCATAAAATAACTGGCATAATGCTGTTTGAGAATGTTCACAATCATAAAATAATGGGGATAATGCTGTTTGAGAATGTCCATAATCATAAAAAAACGGGTATAATGCTGTCTGAGAATGGTAACAACTATAAAATAACAGGCATAATGCTGTTTGAGAATGTTCACAATCATAAAATAACAGGCATAATGCTGTTTGAGAATGTTCACAGTCATAAACTAACGGGCATAATTCTGTTTGAGAATGTTCAAAATCATAAAATAACGGGCATAATGCTGTTTGAGAATGTTCATAATCATAAAATAACGGACATAATGCTGTTTGAGAATGTTCACAATCATAAAATATTAGGCATAATGCTGTTTAAGAATGTTCACAATCATAAAATAACGGGCATAATGCTGTTTTGAGAATGTTCATAATCATAATAACGGGCATAATGCTGTTTGAGAATGTCCACAATCATAAAATAATGGGCATAATGCTGTTTGAGAATGTTCACAGTCATAAAATAATGGGCATAATGCTGTTTGAGAATGTTCATAATCATAAAATAACAATCATAATCCTGTTTGAGAATGTTCACAATCATAAAATAACAGGCATAATGCTGTTTGAGAATGTTCACAATCATAAAATAACGGGCATAATGCTGTTTTGAGAATGTTCATAATCATAAAATAACGGACATAATGCTGTTTGAGAATGTTCACAATCATAAAATAATGGGCATAATGCTGTTTGAGAATGTTCACAGTCATAAAATAATGGGCATAATGCTGTTTGAGAATGTTCATAATCATAAAATAACAGGCATAATGCTGTTTGAGAATGTTCACAATCATAAAATAACGGGCATAATGCTGTTTGTGAATGTTCACAATCATAAAATAACGGGCATAATGCTGTTTGAGAATGTTCACAATCATAAAATAACGGGCATAATGCTGTTTGAGAATGTTCACAATCATAAAATAAAGGGCATAATGCTGTTTGAGAATGTTCACAATCATAAAATAACGGGCATAATGCTGTTTGTGAATGTTCACAATCATAAAATAACGGGCATAATGCTGTTTGAGAATGTTCACAATCATAAAATAACGGGCATAATGCTGTTTGAGAATGTTCACAATCATAAAATAACGGGCATAATGCTGTTTGAGAATGTTCACAATCATAAAATAACGGGCATAATGCTGTTTGAGAATGTTCATAATCATAAAATAACAGACATAATGATGTTTGATAATACAGTACAATGTTACACGGAATAAAAAGAATACTAGTCGAAAAGAACATGCTACTATATAAAAGTAAAATTTATCTTCAAATTAATGACCGGGTATATTTTAATGCAGTCCGTTATGATTCACTTGAACTACTTGGGTCAGTACTAGTCCATATACTTAGACTTTGAGCTAGGCCTTGGAAATAACTGGGACCACCACTCTATAACCATATGAAGACTTACTGGGTATGAAAATATAAATGTATACATGCAATCCTGTAACTGGCATTGATATTATGGACCCATCAAATTTCCATCATCGTCACCACCACTAACATTTACCACCACTACCATCATTTTCATCACCACCAACATTTACCACCACTAACATCATTGTCACCAACACTAACATTTACCACCACTACCATCATTGTCACCACCACTAACATTTACCACCACTAACATCATTGTCACCACCACTAACATTTACCACCACTAACATCATTGTCACCAACACTAACATTTACCACCACTTCCATCATTGACACCAATACTAACATTTACCACCACTACCATCATCGTCACCACCACTAATATTTACACCACTACCATCATCGTCACCACCACTAAAATTTACCACCACTAACATCATTGTCACCAACACTAACATTCACCACCACTACCATCATCGTCACTACCACTAACATTTACCACCACTAACATCATCATCACCACCACTAATATTTACCACCACTACCATCATCGTCACCACCACTACCATTTTCGACGACTACCATCATCGTCACCACCACTAATATTTACACCACTACCATCATCGTCACCACCACTATCATTTACCACCACTAACGTCATTGTCACCAACACTAGCATTTACCACCACTACCATCGTCGTCACCATTTTCCACCACTACCATCACCATCGCCACCTCTAATATTTACATCACTACAATCATCGTTACCACCACTAATATTTACCACCACTACCATTATCTTCACCAACACTAACATTTACCACTGCTACCATCATCGTCACCACCACTAATATTTACACCACTACCATCATCGTCACCACCACTTACATTTACCACCACTAACATCATTGTCACAAACACTAACATTTACCACCATTGACATCATTGTCACCACCACTAACATCATTGTCACCAACACTAACATTTACCACCACTATCATCATCGTCACCACCACTACCATTTTCACTACTACCATCATCATCACCACCACTAATATCACCACTACTATCAACATAGTTACCACCACTACCATTTTCCACCACTACCATCATCGTCACCACCACTAATATTTACACCACTACAATCATCGCTACCACCACTAATATTTACCACCACTACCATTATCTTCACCAACACTAACATTTACCATCACTACCATCATCATCAGCACCACCACTAATATTTACCACCACTACCATCATCGTCACAACCACTAATATTTACCACCACTACCATCATCGTCACAACCACTAACATTTACCACCACTACCATCATCGTCACTACCACTAATATTTACCACCACTACCATCATCGTCACCACTAATATTTACGACGACTACCATCATCATCACCACCACTAATATTACCACTGCTATCATCATCGTTACCACCACTACCATTTTCCACCACTACCACCACCACTAATATTTACACCACTACAATCATCGTTACCACCACTAATATTACCACCACTACCATTATCTTCACCAACACTAACATTTACCACCACTACCATCATCATCATCACCACCACTAATATTTACCACCACTACCATCATCGTTACCACTACTACCATTTTCCACCACTACCATTATCTTCACCAACACTAACATTTACCAGCACTACCATCATCATCAGCACCACCACTAATATTTACCACCACTACCATCATCGTCACAACCACTAACATTTACCACCACTACCATCATCGTCACCACCACTAATATTTACGACGACTACCATCTTCGTCACCACCACTAATATTTACCATCACAACCATCATCGTCACCACCACTAACATTTACCACAACTACCATCATCATCATAACCACTAACATTTACGACCACTACCATCATCGTCACAACCACTAACATTTACGACCACTACCATCATCGTCACCACTAATATTTACGACGACTACCATCATCATTACCACTACTATCATCACCACCACGAATATTTACCACCACTACCATCATCGTAACCACCACTAACATTTATCGTCACTAACATCATCATCTCCACCACTACCATTCACTACCACTACCATCATTGTCATCACCTCTAACATATACCATCACTAACATCATAATTTTTACCACCACTATCATCATCATCACCACCACTAACATTTACCAGCACTATCATCATCGTCACCACCACTAATATTTACCACTATCATCATCATCACCACCACTAACATTTATCACCACTATCATCATCGTAAAGACTGGGGACATTCATAAGCTATGTACTTAAAAACAAGCAAATGATTTAGCCCCAGGGGAAGTCCTTGCCCTCAGGGACTTGCCCAAGATCTCAATCTTCGTGGTGGAAGTAAAAATGGGAAAGCGGGTAAATACTTGTTTCACACACACCTGTAATAATGACAGACTTACGTTTAATGGCTATAGACAATAAGAGAAAAGTTGATAGCAAAATCATCTGTGCTAGAACTGTATTTGCATCAATGCATTCGGATGAGGACATTTATGATCACTGCATAAAATTAAAACAGGTAGAAAAGGAATTTAAATAACGCAAGAAGGGGGATAAATTTAGTACATCATTAGTTTGGAAACAAAAGATGCACTCAGTACTAGATAAGGACATTCATAAACAAAAAAGGCAAGGGATGTAACAATGGCATGGCTTGTATCGGTTGGAATAATTAGAATTGTAATTACCCAGACAGCGAATCTTGTTATAAATGGTAAGGCAATGAAAATCTTACTAAAATGGAAAGGCAGTGGATCTTATTATAAATGGTAAGGCATTGAATCTTGTTATAAATGGCAAGGCGGTGAATGTAGCTATAAATGGCAAGGCAGTGAATCTTGTTATAAATGGAAAGGCAGTGAATCTTGTTATAAATGGTAAGGCAGTGATTCATTCTATAAATGGTATTGAAATGAATCATGTTACAAATGATGAGATTGTGAATCTTGTTATAAATGGTAAGGCAATGAAAATCTTACTAAAATGGAAAGGCAGTGAATCTTGTTATAAATGGTAAGGCAGTGAATCTTGTTATAAATGGTAAGGCAGTGATTCATTCTATAAATGGTATTGAAATGAATCATGTTATAAATGATGAGTTAGTGAATCTTGTTATAACTGGCAAGGCGGTGAATATAGCTATAAATGGCAAAGCAGTGAATCTTGTTATAAATGGTAAGGCAATGATTCATTCTATAAATGGTATTGAAATGAATCATGTTATAAATGATGAGTTAGTGAATCTTGTTATAAATGGTAAGGCAGTGAATCTTGTTATAAATGGTAAGGCAGTGAATCCCTCTATGAATGGT
The DNA here is from genome assembly GCA_028554795.2 of Sinohyriopsis cumingii. NCBI lineage: Eukaryota > Metazoa > Mollusca > Bivalvia > Unionida > Unionidae > Sinohyriopsis > Sinohyriopsis cumingii. The sequence goes on along the minus strand of CM068825.1, from coordinate 167,623,399 downwards.
AAGGCAGTGAAGAATCATGTTATAAATGGTAAGGCAATGAATCTTGTTATAAATGGAATGGCAGTGAATATTGTTATGAAAGACAAAGCAATGAATGTAGCTATAAATGGTAAGGAAGTGAATCTTTTAATAAAAAGTATTGTAAATCTTGTCATAAATGGTAAGGCAATGATTCAATTTATAAATGGTAAGGAAGAATAAATCTTGACATAAGGGTTGGCAGATATTCAATTTATAAATGGTAAGGCAGTGATTCATTCTATAAAGTGTATTGAAGTGAATCTTGTCGTACATGGTAAGGCAATGATTTGTTATATAAATGTTATGGTAGTGGATCTTGTTATAAATGGTAAAGCAGTGAATCTTGTTATAAAAGTCAAGGCGATGAATATATATAAATGGTTAGGCGGTAAATCACTTTAGAAATGGTAAGTTAGTGAATCTTGTCATAAATGGTAAGGCAGTGATTCTTGTTGTAAGTACTATGATGATAAACTTCTAACAAATGGTAGGACACTGATTCATTCTATAAATGGTATGGCAGTGAATCTTGTTATAAATGGTAAGGCAGTGAATCTTGTTATAAATAGTAAGGAAGTGAATCTTGTTATAAATAGTAAGGCAGTGAATCTAGCTATAGCTGGTAAAGCAGTGAATCTTTCTTTAAATGGTATGGCGGTGATTCTTGTTATAAAAGTTACGATAGTGAATCTTTTTATAAATGGTAAGACAGTGAATCTCGTTGTACATGGTGATGCAGTGAATCATGTTATAAATGATGAGGCAGTTAATCATTTTGTAAATCGTAAGGCAGTGAATCTTGTTATAAATGGTAAGGCAGTGAATCTTGTTATAAATAGTAAGGAAGTGAATCTTGTTATAAATAGTAAGGCAGTGAATCTAGCTATAGCTGGTAAGGCAGTGAATCTTTCTTTAAATGGTATGGCGGTGATTCCTTTTATAAATGTTACGGTAGTGAATCTTTTTATAAATGGTAAGGCAGTGAATCTCGTTGTACATGGTGATGCAGTGAATCATGTTATAAATGATGAGGCAGTTAATCATTCTGTAAATCGTAAGGCAGTGAATCTTGTTATAAATCGTAAGGAAGAGAATCTAGCTATAAACGGTCATGCTAGCTAGAAATGGAAATGCAGAGAACCTTATTATAAATGGTAAGTCAATGAATCTTGTCAGTAAGTAGTAAGGCAGTGAATCTAGCTATAGCTGGTAAGGCAGTGATTCTTTCTTTAAATGGTAAGGCAGAGAATCTTGTTATAAATGGTAAGGGAGTGAATCTACCTATAAACGGTCATGCTAGCTAGAAATTGAAATGCAGAGAACCTTATTGTAGATGGTAAGTCAATGAATCTTGTCAGTAAGTAGTAAGGCAGTGAATATTGTTATAATTGGTAAGGCAATGATTCATTCTTTAAATGGTATGGCAGTGAATTTTGTTTTAAATTGTAAGCCAACAAATACTGTTATAAATCTTAATGCAGTGAATGTAGTTTTAAATGGTAAGGCAGTGAATCTTGTCACAAATAGTAAAGTAGTGAATCTTGCTATAAAATGTAAATAAGTGAATCTAGCTATAAATGGTCATGCAGTGAATCTTGTAATATAAGGTATGACAAAGAACTTGTTATAAATGGTAAAGCAGTGATTCATTCTGCAAATGGTATGGCAGTGAATCTTTTTATAAATGGTAAGGCAGTTAATCTGGCTATAACTGGTAAGGCAGTGATTCTTTCTTTAAATGGTATGGCGGTGAATCTTGTTATAAATGGTAAGGCAGTCAATCTTGTTAAAATGGTAAGGCAGTTAATCTACCTATAAATGGTATGGTAGTGACTCTTACTACAATTGGTAAGGTAATGACTTTTGTTATAAATGGTAAGGCAGTGAATCTTGTTATAAATGGTAAGGCAGTGAATCTTACTGTACATGATAAGGCAGTGACTCATGTGATAAATGATAAGGCAGTGAATCATTTTATAAATAATAATGAAGTAAATTTTGTTATACATGGTAAGGCAGTGAATTTTGTTATAAATCGTAAGGCAGAGAACCTTGCCATAAATGGTAAGGTAGTACATTTTGTTATAACTGGTAAGACAGTGAATCATGTTATAAATGGTAAGGCAGTGAATCATGTTATAAATGGTATAGTAGTGAATCTTGTTATAAATGGTAAGGCAGAGAATGTACCTTTAAATGGTAAGGAAATGAACCTTGTATTAAATGGTAAGCAAATGAACCTTGTTATAAATGGTCAGGTAGTGAATTTTGTAATACACGGCAAAACAGTGAATCTTGTTATAAATGGAAAGGCAGTGAATCATGCTATGAAAGGTATGGTAGTGAATCTTGTTATAAATGACAAGGCAGTGAATCTACCTATAAACGGTCATGCTAGCTAGAAATGGAAATGCAGAGAACCTTATTATAAATGGTAAGTCAGTGAATCTTGTCAGTAAATAGTAAGGCAGTGAGTCTTGTTATAAATGGTAGATTCAAATGGTAAGGCACTGATTCATTCTTTAAATGGTAAGGCAGTGAATCTTGTTACAAATGGTGAGGTAGTGAATCTTACTATAAAATGTAAATAAGTGAATCTAACTATAAATGGTCAGGCAGTGAATCTTGTAATATAAGGCATGACAATGAACTTGTTATAAATGGTAAAGCAGTGATTCATTCTACAAATGGTATGGCAGTGAATCTTTTTATAAATGGTAAGGTAGTGAATCTTGTTTTAAGTAGTAAGGCAGTTAATCTGGCTATAACTGGTAAGGCAGTGATTCTTTCTTTAAATGGCATGGCGGTGAATCTTGTTATAAATGGTAATGCAGTGAATCTTGTTATAAATGGTAAGGCACTGATTCATTCTGTAAATGGTATGGCAGTGAATCTAGTTATAAATGGTAAGGAAATGAGTCTTGTTATAAATGATAAGGCAGTGATTCTTATTATAAATGGTTAGGCAATGATTCATTATATAAATGGTATGGCAGTGAATCTTGTTATAAATGGTATGGTAGTGAATCTTGTTATAAATGTTAAGACGGTGAATCTTTCTATGAATGATAGGGCAGTGAAGAATCTTGTTATAAATGGTAAGGCAATGATTCTTGTTATAAATGGTAAGGAAGTGAATCTTGTTATAAATGGTAAGGCAATGATTCTTATTATAAATGGTTAGGCAATGATTCATTATATAAATGGTATGGTAGTGAATCTTGTTATAAATGGTAAGGCAATGAGTCTTGTTATAAATGGTTAGGCAATGAGCCTTGTTATAAATAGTAAGGAAGTGAATCTTGTTATAAATGGTAAGGCAATGAGTCTTGTTATAAATGGTAAGGCAATGAGTCTTGTTATAAATGGTAAGGCAATGAATGTTATTAAAAATGGTAAGGCAGTGAATCTTGTCATAAATGGTAGGGCAGTGAATCATGCTATAAATGGTATGGCATTGAATCTTGTTATAAATGGTAAAGCAGTGAATCTTGTTATAAAAGTCAAGGCGATGAATATATATAAATGGTTAGGCGGTAAATCACTTTAGAAATGGTAAGATAGTGAATCTTGTCATAAATGGTAAGGTCTTGATTCAATTTATAAATGGTAAGGCAGTGAATCTTGTTATAAATGTCAAGGCGGTGAATGTAGCTTTAGATGGTATGGTAGTGAATATTGTTATAAATGGTAAGGCAGTGAATCATGCTTTAGATGGTATGATAGTGAATCTTGTTATAAATAGTAAGGCAGTGAATCTTGTTATAAAAAGTAATTCAGTGAATCTTGTGATAAATGGTAAGGGAGTGAATCGTGCTATAAATGGTAAGGGAGTGAATCGTGTTATAAATGGCAAGGGAGTGAATCTTGTTATAAATGGTAAGGGAGTGAATCTTGTTATAAATGGTAAGGGAGTGAATCGTGCTATAAATGGTAAGGGAGTGAATCGTGTTATAAATGGTAAGGCAGTGAATCTTGTTATAAATGGTACGGCAGTGAATCTTGTTATAAGTGGTAAGGCAGTGAACGTAGTTATAAATGGTGAGGGAGTGAATCTTGTTACGCACGGCCAGGCAGTGAATCTTGGTGTATATGGCAAGGCAGTGAATCTTGGTGTATATATGCCAAGAAAGTGAATTTTGATGTACATTGTAAGGCAGTGAATCTTGCTGTACATTGTAAGGCAGTGAATCTTATTATATATGGTTGATTCAGTTATTCTTGATGTATATGGTCAAGTGCATTACAACAACCAATCTTATATGCAGACCAAACTGATGACTGTCTTTGGAGTGTCAAAAATATTAGGGAAACGGAAGAGCAAATGTGTTTTGAAGATAGATGTAAGAACAGCGTGCTGTAGAACTAAACAAAACTATGAATCTCTCACATCAAATTAACCCATTAGGCCTGACCACCTCTCACATCAAATTAACGCCCTCAGACCTGTCCACCTCTCACATCAAATTAACGCCCTTAGACCTGACCACCTCTCACATCAAATTAACGCCCTTAGACCTGTCCACCAATCACATCAAATTAACGCCCTTAGACCTGTCCACCACTCACATCAAATTAATACCCTTAGACCTGTCCACCTCTCACATCAAATTAACACCCTTATACCGGACCACCTCTCACATCAAATTAACTCCCTTAGACCTGTCCACCACTCACATCAAATTAACGCCCTTAACCCTGTCCACCTGTCACATCAAATTAACTCCCTTAGACCTGCCCACCACTCACATCAAATTAACGCCCTTAGACCTGTCCATCTCTTAGATCAAATTAACACTCTTAGACCTGTCCACGTCTCACATCATATTAACACCCTTAAACCTATCCACCTCTCACATCAAATTATCACCCTTAGAACTGTCCACCTCTCACATCATATTAACACCTTAGACCTGTCCACCTCTTAGATCAAATTAATATCATTAGAATTGTCCATCTCTTAGATCAAATTAACACTCTTAGACCTGTCTACCTCTCACATCAAATCAACACCCTTAGACCTGTCCACGTCTCGCATCAAATTAACACCTTAGACCTGTCCACCTCTTAGATCAAATTAACATCATTAGAACTGTCCATCTCTTAGATCAAATTAACACTCTTAGACCTGTCTGCATCTCACATCAAATCAACACCCTTAGACCTGTCTACCTCTCACATCAAATCAACACCCTTAGACCTGTCTACCTCTCACGTCAAATTAGCATCCTTAGACCTAGCAATCTCTCAGTTCAAATTAACACCCATTAATCTGCCAAACTCACGTCAAATTAACACCCATTAATCTGACAAAATCACATCAAATTAACACACATTAATCTAACAAACTCACATCAAACTTAACACCCCTTAGTCTGACAAACTCACATCAAATTAACACACATTAATCTGACAAACTCACATCAAAATTAACACCCCTTAATCTGACAAACTCACACCAAAATTAACACCCATTAATCTGACAAACTCACATCAAATTAACATTCTTAGACGAAAGATTCAACGCCAGAATAGGATGAAGGAGACTCGCAACCTATAGTCATCAAGAAAAAGACACCGCCATTAAAACTGTCGACAAAGAGCGCCAGAGTCAATGCTATTTCAAGTCACATACATCGCATATGAAAAAAACAGGCTGCATTTTGAATTATGATAGAAAACTCCTTTCGAATGATATATTACAGTTTATAAGGCAAGGTACAAATAGTTCACCAGACCCGATTGCGACACTCGTTGATATAATGTTGTTATTAAATTTACCTATATACACTTTTGTACGTGCATCTATGGGGGTGGGTGGGGTGGTGGTGACGCCATCAGCATGGCGAAACTACCGCATATGGATTATATCCGTAGTCTAATTTTTACTCCCATATATTACAGACAAATTATCAGATGTTTTGCACACTATTTCCGATATTTTATTTCTTTCATGCAATAAATCGTTTTTGACTCGTGATAGTGTATTATTCTAAATCATGTAATAAATCGTGCTTGACTCGTGTTAGTGCATTATCCTAAATCATGTAATAAATCGTGCTTGACTCGTGATAGTGTATTATTCTAAATCATGTAATAAATCGTCTTTGACTCGTGTTAGTGTATTCTTCTAAATCATGTAATAAATCGTGTTGGACTCGTGATAGTGTATTATCCTAAGAATTAAAAAGTATTGTAGAACTCGGTCGGAGAGAGAGAGAGAGAGAGAGAGAGAGAGAGAGAGGAAGAGGATAGTGCCCTCAGCAATTCCATTAAAAAATATAATACTTCATCGCACTCACTATGTGAACGATGTATTCATATCTAACGAGAAACTGTCAAAGAAAGTAACCCCAATTTTCCCGCCAAATCAACGCTTTGCCTATATTTATACGTCCGCTATTCCTTGCGTTACTTAAATTTTTTTTTCACCTGCATTACGCATTCCATATGTTTTTCTGCCTTACCAAAAGACTCTCTTGCGTTACTTACGTTTGTGTTCGACCTGCATAAGGAAACAACGGTGACACGTTTGTTAGCGTGTCGGAGTTATGAAAAAAGGGTTCATGTCCGAGGGAAAGACACAGTTTTTAGCGAGTCGGAGTCACGACCTAAATGGGTTCGTGTCCTAGGGCAAGACACAGTTGTTAGCGTGTCGGAGTCACAACCAAGAGGGTTCATGTCCTTGGGCAAGACACAGTTGTCAGCGTGCCGGAGTCACGACCAAAAGGGTTCGTGTCCTTGCGCAAGATACTTTATTCCGATTCATTCGACACTAAATAACCTACTTCGTTGATGTGACGCAAAGCGCCAAACCATACCAGACCTATTCCATATCATTATGTTTACTTTATCAAAGGACTCTTTCGAGTTACTTTCATTTGTATGTTTGTTTCTTTTGCGACAACGTGAAACTAAGAACAGTATGTGTATCTTCAGGGATTGTTTCTATTGATCATATGAACCTTTCTTGAATATTTGACAAAAATTGCATATACTGAGGCGTTCAGTCCCAAACTTTCCAAAACCTTACTGTGGTAGTGTTTGCCGTTATCAAATAAAAATATCAGTGCGTTTTCTAACCGGATGCAAAGTAAAATTTATTTTCCTTTACTTTTCCTTTTACGACACTTTATTCACTTTGATGCGTTACCGTTTATGCGTTGACTTTTATTTCTCTGCTGATACAATGGAGTTCAGAAAACCCTTGTGATGGACATGAACCTATCGCAAGCTGAGCAGTTTGTAATGGAATATGGATGTTTTACGCGTTAATGAAAGACTGGATATGCACCTTGTTTGCAGCTCATTCCTATTATTGAATACTGGATGGAAGCTTAAATGAAGCACGGCGCCTACAGAGACATTGAAAGCATATTGAGTCTAATCGTGCAGTGTTAGGTGCAATATATTTTGAATTTTGCCTAATGCCGGCAGCTGGCACGAAACTAAACGGTATCAGATGTAACAATTTCAACATTATGTAATGATTGTTGATGAAATAGTGAATGCATTAGGCAGAATTCAAGGAATGAGAACAAAAACAATTTGTCTAACAAGAAAATTAATAGCTAGAAAATCTTTTAAATCAGCTTGTACTTAATATACTGAGTTTTAAATTTTACAGTTATCAGTAAAGGAACATCGAGAAGTAACTCATGTAAGGGTACATTGAAACATCTATTTATTAACTAATGTAATTTAAAGTCAAAATTCCAGTTGCATATAAATTTAACATGTCCCATCGCGTTTGTGCCTTATCAAAACTCCAATGGCATATAAATTTAACATGTCCCATCGCGTTTGTGCCTTATCAAAACTCGAGTGGCATATAAATTTAACATGTCCCATCGCGTTTGTGCCTTATCAAAATTCCAGTGGCATATAAATTTAACATGTCCCATCGCGTTTGTGCCTTATCAAAACTCGAGTGGCATATAAATTTAACATGTCCCATCGCGTTTGTGCCTTATGAAAACTCCAGTGGCATATAAATTTAACATGTCCCATCGCGTTTGTGCCTTATAAAGATTCCAGTGGCATATAAATTTAACATGTCCCATCGCGTTTGAGCCTTATTAAAACTCGAGTGGCATATAAATTTAACATGTCCCATCGCGTTTGTGCCTTATCAAAACTCGAGTGGCATATAAATTTAATGTCCCATTGCGTTTGTGCCTTATTAAAACTCGAGTGGCATATAAATTTAACATGTCCCATCGCGTTTGTGCCTTATCAAAACTCGAGTGGCATATAAATTTAACATGTCCCATCGCGTTTGTGCCTTATCAAAATTCCAGTGGCATATAAATTTAACATGTCCCATCGCGTTTGTGCCTTATCAAAACTCGAGTGGCATATAAATTTAACATGTCCCATCGCGTTTGTGCCTTATCAAAACTCCAGTGGCATATAAATTTATCATGTCCCATCGCGTTTGTGCCTTATTAAAACTCCAGTGGCATATAAATTTAACATGTCCCATCGCGTTTGTGCCTTATGAAAACTCCAGTGGCATATAAATTTAACATGTCCCATCGCGTTTGTGCCTTATCAAAACTCCAGTGTCATATAAATTTAACATGTCCCATCGCGTTTGTGCCTTATAAAAATTCCAATGGCATATAAATTTAACATGTCCCATCGCGTTTGTGCCTTATGAAAACTCCAGTGGCATATAAATTTAACATGTCCCATCGCGTTTGTGCCTTATCAAAATTCCAGTGGCATATAAATTTAACATGTCCCATCGCGTTTGAGCCTTATTAAAACTCGAGTGGCATATAAATTTAACATGTCCCATCGCGTTTGTGCCTTATCAAAACTCAAGTGGCATATAAATTTAATGTCCCATTGCGTTTGTGCCTTATTAAAACTCGAGTGGCATATAAATATAACATGTCCCATCGCGTTTGTGCCTTATTAAAACTCGAGTGGCATATAAATTTAATGTCCCATTGCGTTTGTGCCTTATTAAAACTCGAGTGGCACATAAATTTAATGTCCCATCGCGTTTGTGCCTTATCAAAACTCGAGTGGCATATACATTTGGTAAGTCCCATCCCATTTATGTCGCATCAAACGTCTAGTGGTATATACATTTGGTCAGTCCCATCCATCCCGTTTATGCCGTATCAAAATTCCAGTGGCACATACATTTGGTCAGTCCCATCCATCCCGTTTATGCCGTATCAAAATTCCAGTGGCATATAAATTTGGTCAGTCCCATCCATCAAGTTTATGCCATATCAAAATTCCAGTGGCATATAAATTTGGTCAGCCCCATCCATCCCGTTTATGCCGTATCAAAATTCCAGTGGCATATAAATTTGATCAGTCCCATCCATCCCGTTTATGCCGTATCAAAATTCCAGTGGCATATAAATTTGATCAGTCCCATCCATCCCGTTTATGCCGTATCAAAATTCCAGTGGCATATAAATTTGGTCAGTCCCATCCATGAAGTTTATGCCGTATCAAAATTCCAGTGGCATATAAATTTGGTCAGTCCCATCCATCCCGTTTATGCCGTATCAAAATTCCAGTGGCATATAAATTTGGTCAGTCCCATCCATCCCGTTTATGCCGTATAAAGACTTTAAGCATTCCTAATCATATACAGCCTGTTCTTTGTACACTCCACTTGTCTTCATAAGTACATGTTGACAGATTTTCTGGAAACAATTGGCTTGAAAAATAAGTCATATTATTCTTCGACATATATCCAGTATCTTGCCCCTGGCAATATCTTCCCTGCATACACCATAGTCATACCTTCCCTGCATACACCATAGGCATACCTTCCCTGCATACACCATATTCATACCTTTCTGCATACACCATAATCACACCTTCCCTGCATACACTGTAGTCATTACTTTCTGCATACACCATAGTCACACTTTCCCTGCATACACCATAGCCATACCTTCCCTGCATACACCATATTCATATCTTCCCTGCATACACCATAGTCATACCTTCCCTGCATACACCATAGGCATACCTTCCCTGCATACACCATATTCAAACCTTTCTGCATACACCATAATCATACCTTCCTCGCATACACTATAGTCATACCTTCCTGCACCTGCATACACCGTAGTCATACCTTCTCTGCATACACCATAATCATACCTTCCCCTTCCATGCATACACCATAATTATACCTTCCCTGCATACGCCATAGTCATACCTTCCCTGCATGCACCATAATCATACCTTCCCTGCATGCACCATAATCATACCTTCCCTGCATACACCATACTCACACCTTCCCTGCATACACTGTAGTCATTACTTTCTGCATACACCATAGTCACACCTTCCCTGCATACACCATAATCATACCTTCCCTACATACGCCATAATCATACCTTCACTGCATACATCATAATCATGCCTTCCATGTATACACCATAATCATACCTTCCCTGCATACACCATAATCATACCTTTCTGCATACACTATAGCCATACCTTCCCTGCATACACCATAATCATACCTTCCTCGCATACACCATAATCATACCTTCCTCGCATACACTATAGTCATACCTTCCCTGCATATACTATAATCATACCTTCCTCGCATACACTATAGTTATACCTTCCCTACGTACACCATGATCATACGTTCCCTGCATACACCATAATCATACGTTCCCGGCATACACCATAATCATACCTTCCTCGCATACACCATAATCATACCTTCCTCGCATACACCATAATCATGCCTCTGACCTTCCTTAGTTACCCAAACTGACATCACCGTTACTACAACATTCTGCTCACAAAACCTCTTTCATATCTACACTGCCAAAGATTAGACAGATTGATTCAATTCAAGTGGCCGATCCGGAAAAGCTTTAATTTTATGAGAGAAACGCGGTTTGTGTGACAAAATTTTGGCAATTTGCCTTTATCATCTCTTTATAAAATCAAGCATAAAGAATTCAGCATACTAAAGTTATGAAATCAGTAATTTAATTTTGTTTTTGAATTATGTTCATCAAGATGTTTGAACAATAGTTTCAACAAGCAATAAAACTTCGAAAATTATTATTATTATTATTATTATTATTATTATTATTATTGTTGTTGCTGTTAGTGGAGATCTGTTTAATAAAAATAAATTGCACGTGGTAAAAGGATACATTTTTCCTATTTGAATTGAAAGACTTGTCTGGAAATAATGAGCTTATCAGTTGACATGTTAATCACCAAGTGAGTATAAGAGTATTTATGAGTGCACTGTCGTTAATTCATGGCCCGTCATTTCTAAAGCTGAAGGACATATCGTCTAGATCTACATATCAAATTGCAAAATTCAAACTTGTTTCTACACTTATCGACAGCCGCATCAATGTCAATATTTACCTCATTTACTAGACTTGTTTAATCGCTATTGCAATTACACCACATTAAACGTTTACCTGTATCGATCGGTTGCTATAATGGTCACTTGTTCACGAAATCATAAATGGTGACGCATTAGCTGCCGATAAGTCAACGCTAAGTGATCACAATAATCAGCATAGCTTGGTCTAAAAGCGTCTCGTGTTCCGGTGACATACGCGGAAGGTTTTTGGCTTGGGCACTCCGTAATAAAACTTTATATGACTTGAAATCTTACTTAAAATTAATCGTATTAACCCTAAGGCAGAAAGAAATATTTATTAATCCAAATAGTGAGCAGTTTAATGACGATGGGGCCTGATACAACCAACGGAGGGGGGAGTCAAAAATGATGTCCAAGACAAGAAGTTTCCAATCAGAATTTTGGTGAGTCTCAGTCAGGGCAGGGACATATTTATAAAAGGTCGAGGCTTAAAAAAGAGACTAACTCATTTTCTTTAGACAACAGATAGCAAAAAGATTTCCAACTTTGTACAATGTGCAATCGTGTTAGACCAGCAATAATTTGATCGAAAATAAAGAGAAAAGATTTTAAAAGATCGCCAGTTTTGCAAAAACTTCGAATTTTGTTTTTGAAAACAAGAAATATTTGTCCTCGTCTTACTCCCATCTAACGGTTTTCTTTCCAGAGTAAAACTGAAATGACGGAACCGTATTGCAAGCCCTCGTGCATGCTCGCTGTTTATAGATCTATGAATACCTAATAAATGTGTGTGCATGTGCACGTGTGTGTGTGTGTGTGTGTGTGTGTGTGATGTAGCCAATAGTGTTCCACATTCCACATCTATGCACAGGGCACCGCTTGGTTGTACTAATGGATGGGCATTGTAAAAAATAAATCTGCAACCATATCTGAATCGATTAGCAATTCATATAAATGGGTCTCCTTCGTCATTGTAGATGAACTAGAATTTGATGACACATTATATTTATTTAATTTGTACACAGGTTATATTTATTTCATTTGTACACAGGTTATATTTCATTTGTACACAGGTTATATTTATTTCATTTGTACACGTTACATTTCATTTGTACACAGGTTATATTTATTTCATTTGTACACGTTATATTTCATTTGTACACAGGTTATATTTCTTTCTATGTTAATCGTCGAAAAGAATCTGTAAACAAATTACCCGTTACCGCATTCCTAGATAAATCTCAAACTTGGGAAATCGGGGGAAATGGTCTCTTTTTAAAGTTTCCTTTTGTAATATTTGTAAATTAAAATCGAATAACACAGCGTGAATGCATTATCACTTCAGCGGTGAACAAATAAGTGTCCTATTTTAAGACTGCCTTCTGAGGTCGAAATATAAGGAGTGCATTTTGCACACCTACTTACAGATCAACACAGAGTCGTATTATTATTATTATTATTATTATTATTATTATTATAAAGTAATTAGGTTAAATAAAAATAGCAGAGGAGTTTTCGAAGCTGCAAAGATCTTTCACTTAGTGAGACGGTAAGATACAATGTGCGTCAGTCCTGTATGTTCCTAGTACAAACATTTCACAGCTCTGAAAGTGTGGTTTTAAATAAAGTTTCAGTACCATGGGGTCATTTGGGATGGGACAAAACATCCAACTCAATAATTTATTTGTAGTCTATCTAATCTATGTTTCTGTCAGATTATAAATATGAAAGTTACGACCAAAGAATATATGTACAACAGTGTATTTATGGCAGAGTTTAGGTGTCTTTCTCACCCCAAGCAAAAGTCAGTCACAAAGTTTAGTCATAAATGTATTATCTACAACAGTTATGCGGAAAGTAGTTTTCTTTTTTCAGTCAGAGTGACCTTAACTTGGTATATTTTGACTCCAAGATGAAAAGGTTTATTTTTCTCCCTCAAGTAATACACAAAGCTTATTGCCGGTATATGGTTTAGAAGTAACGTTATTGTGCAGAAACCATTTTATGTTCCTTTTAGTTACAGAAACCTTGCGTTTCTCTCTTTTCCATAGCGCAAACCTTCCACAAGTTTAGCGGAGATACATTATCTAAAACAACAGTAATTGTACAAGAATCAGTTTTCTGATTTGACTAATAGTGTCCTTGACCTGTCGACCTCCGCAAGTGCATGGTAAATGTCTCTTGTCTGGTCCTACAGTCTTTGCCTGGAAACAGTTTATTTATTTCAGTCACTATGAACTTGGCCTTCAAACTGTTAATCCCCAAATCGATATGCTTCTTTTTTAAAGTGCGAACTATCCATGGTCCGTATATGTGGTTTAAAACTCAACTCGCTGAGTTAAAACTTAAATTGACCAAAAGACATACAGATGGACAACGTCATAACATTATACGCTCCGCCTTATTGGCCGTGACCGTTAAAATGTGGTCGTTGAAAGTTCTTTTATGTTCATAACTCTAAAAATAAGTATGCTGGTATGTTAAAAAAATATTATATGTGTGTGTGTGTGTGTGTCGCGCGCGCGTGCCTGCATGCGTGTGTGTGTGCGTGTGTGTGTTTGGCGGGAGGTAACTTGTCGTATGTTTACAAAGCATAAAACAGGGAAATTCTAAAGGTTATGTTTGTATAAAACATTGTCCCAATTTTCTTATTTTAGCAAGAACACTTTGCACAAACAAATTATCGTACCTGTAATTTTATAAAATAATTATAATAATGTTAATCATTTTGACTAAATTGCATCTAAACGAAATCCAAGAGGCCTAATACTAGACTTGATGATAAATGATGCCATTTTCCTCTCACCCCAAATGACTTCCCACGACCGTTGTAGCCGGAGAGATTACGCCCAGAACATGAGGAACAATCGATATATTGCTTTATCCTAACCGGATGTGGCGTGACTGTGTCTAAAAGTCAGAGAGAACTTGTTGTAACTCAGGCCGGATACCTAGTCACGGGCAGCTAAATTTGTCAGGTAAGTAACATTTACTCTGCAGTCTATTCTAAACAGGAATTGTTTTGGATTATTTTTATTTTTTATTTTAACAAGACAATTTCCTAGTACACGCTATGACTTTAATGATAATATGATAACTCATTATTTTTGTTGAAAGGTCACGCACAAATATTTCAGCTGGCAAGAAACTAATCCAATCTTTACGTAAGCGAAACACATATCGTATAGATAGGTAAACAAATCGGACGAGGAGTACTTGTTGCAAATTGAAACTACAATCCGTATTTGTGGTAAATTGAAATTTCAATCCGTTACTTGTTCAGGGACCTTTGAACGATTCTAGGAGAAAGAATTTTTTCTATTGACACAAGGATGCATTTTTGAACTTACATATATGATGAAGGTAAAATCATCGTTTCATTGTTATTAAGTGAATATATGTGTCGTGATTTATGAAAACACCTAATTATTGCGCAGTTTTCTACAGAATTATCAATTTTATCTCATTCATCTTTAATTAGACTGATGGTACTTTCAAACTAATTTCTTTGTTATCGCGTCCTCTTAGGAGATAAGGTGCGTAGCTCGATTTTCTCTAATACAAATAGTTTTAGAATTAAAATGTCGAAAGTTGCTGAGATTTCAACGAAATTGGATCAAACTGAAATGATTGGTCAGAAAAGTTGAGTTGTCTTCACATACATTTATCATATAATAATTTGGATTCCCACTATTAAATGTTGTGTTACTTTATTTCATATTTCCAAAAACACTTCTATCGTTATCTATCGAATACATGTTTGTGTCCATCAAAGCTGGCAGGCATAATATCGCGCAACGAGCCCCAACCTTCTTTACGATAAAGCTGGCAGGCATAATATCGCGCAACGAGCCCCAACCTTCTTTACGATAAAGCTGTCAGGCATAATATCGCGCAAAGAGCCCCAACCTTCTTTACGATAAAGCTGGCAGGCATAATATCGCGCAACGAGCCCCAACCTTCTTTACGATAAAGCTGGCAGGCATAATATCGCGCAACTAGACCCAACCCTCTTTACGATAAAGAATCCGATTTCTATGTAGTGGAGGTTGGTTCACTGAATTAGAAAAACTTCCTATGTAATTTGGCAGCCCTCTGAGGGACGGGTAGGTTGACTTATTAGGACGGAAACGTTAAATAACCACTACTGAATCTGCACATTGCGAATCGAGTTTGTTTATTTAATGCAACCTGCGACCTGTTATTATTTACACGAACTAGCCTAACTTTGTAAATGTTGATATTTTCTGTAAGAAACAAATAATTGTATAGTATATCCTTCATTTTACCTTTATTGAGTGCCGTTATAAGCGAAAGTAATAATCTGCAATTAATGTTTCCAATGCTTAGTCAAACATAAATACAAACATAAATTCATTCATATATACATACATACATCCATGCATGCATGCAGGCACGCACGCACGCACGCACAAACATACATACATACATACATACATACATACATACATACATACACTGGGTTATTTTTAAACCACAATCCAAAATATTCTATTACACAGCTAGCCTTTTAGGTGTATTCTGAATTCTCCAGAAACCATTGTAAACGTTATTATTATGTATAACATAGGTTCGGACTACATTTAAAGAATAATACATAATCATGCTATGAGCACATCAACATGAAGCCCAGCAAAACGTGAATGGTGGGACACAGTGACTTTTGTTTTAAGGGTGTGGTGTTCGATCATCGTGTTTTTATATATAACTGTGCCCAAGAAATAAACTTTGAAAAAAAAAAAAAAACTTTAAACAAAGTGAAAGTAATGAGACCTCTTTCTGTAATCAGTGGGTATTTATCAAACTGTATACCCTCAACACGTGCCGCGTTCTGAGTACCAAAGTATTCAGGGTGAAAATAGTCAACTATATGGTCATCACAAATACATAACCGAGAATGTAGTATGCATGTTAGCCCTTCTGTCCAAAGGGTATGTGCCATGAATGTAGTATGCATGTTAGCCCTTCTGTCCAAAGGGTATGTGCCATGAATGTAGTATGCATGTTAGCCCTTCTGTCCAAAGGGTATGTGCCATGAATGTAGTATGCATGTTAAGCGTTAGCCCTTCTGTCCAAAGGGTATGTGCCATGAAATACACCCTAAACTGTTTCGGATGACTTGAAAGAAAGAATGATTAAGAATGAGAGGCTGCACATCAGTTTATACATTTATATGTGTAGACGCTGACGCCAATGGTAAAAATCGCTCTCTTCTAACGTTGTAGCGACGATCTAAACATATGTATATAATTTTTAATAAAGAGATGCTGCGTTTGGTCTTCATTTAACAGTCGTTGGATATCTTCCGTGTCTCTGGTTGCACTTTTACCCTATATGACCTGTTCTGGAGAGAATAATGGTTCTTGTTCATTTTAGACACACGCCAAAATTGTATAGTTTCTTGATCTAATTCTGCTTTTAAAGGTGTTTTGTCTAGTGGCTATAATTTGAGGGCTTTGTCTGATTGCTTTGGTTTGGGGGTTTTGGAGGGCAGTGACAGCAGTGGCTTATCTATGGACACAACAGTCATCCAGGCGTGGTCTGTGAGACGAACCCGGTACGGTAACCACCGAGCTAAGAAAAACCTAATTAAAAACTTACCGCTATCAAGCAATGGTACTCATCCCTAATCTATGTACATTAACATTCTTAGGAAAACAATAACTGAAAGTAAGAACAAGGTAAGAAATGTATTTCTAACAATTATTGATAAATGTCATATAAACTCGTAAACTGTGTTCTTGTTCACTGGCCTAATTAATATAAACTCATCGAAAACTGTGTTCTTGTTCACTGGTCTAATTAATGTAAACTCATCGAAAACTGTGTTCTTGTTCACTGGCCTAATTAATGTAAACTCATTGTAAACTGTGTTCTTGTTCACTGGCCTAATTAATGTAAACTCATCGTAAACTGTGTTCTTGTTCACTGGCCTAATTAATATAAACTCATCGAAAACTGTGTTCTTGTTCACTGGCCTAATTAATGTAAACTCATCGAAAACTGTGTTCTTGTTCACTGGTCTAATTAATGTAAACTCATCGAAAACTGTTCTTGTTCACTGGTCTAATTAATGTAAACTCATCGAAAACTGTGTTCTTGTTCACTGGCCTAATTAATGTAAACTCATCGTACACTGTGTTCTTGTTCACTGGCCTAATTAATGTAAACTCATTGTAAACTGTGTTCTTGTTCACTGGCCTAATTAATATAAACTCATCGTAAACTGTGTTCTTGTTCACTGGCCTAATTAATGTAAACTCATTGTAAACTGTGTTCTTGTTCACTGGCCTAATTAATATAAACTCATCGTAAACTGTGTTCTTGTTCACTGGCCTAATTAATGTAAACTCATCGTAAACTGTGTTCTTGTTCACTGGTCTAATTAATATAAACTCATCGTAAAATGTGTTCTTGTTCACTGGCCTAATTAATGTAAACTCATTGTAAACTGTGTTCTTGTTCACTGGTCTAATTAATATAAACTCATCGAAAACTGTTCTTGTTCACTGGCCTAATTAATATAAACTCATCGAAAACTGTTCTTGTTCACTGGCCTAATTAATATAAACTCATCGTAAACTGTGTTCTTGTTCACTGGCCTAATTAATGTAAACTCATCGTAAACTGTGTTCTTGTTCACTGGCCTAATTAATGTAAACTCATCGAAAACTGTTCTTGTTCACTGGCCTAATTAATATAAACTCATCGTAAACTGTGTTCTTGTTCACTGGCCTAATTAATGTAAACTCATCGTAAACTGTGTTCTTGTTCACTGGCCTAATTAATATAAACTCATCGAAAACTATGTTCTTGTTCACTGGCCTAATTAATATAAACTCACCGTAAACTGTGTTCTTGTTCACTGGCCTAATTAATATAAACTCATCGTAAACTGTTTTCTTGTTCAATGTGCTAATTAATTTGAAAAGTCACACGATTATTAAAGATACTTTATTAAAATAATCTTGGCAAATGCATTCCTAAGTCAGATAACTGTATACAACAACATAATAATTAATACAATGGAATTCGTGCGATTCACCTCAGGAAATATCATAAAAACAACCTTGAACATGGTCTAACACTCTAGCTTTAGTACGTCTGCGCAGTTGCACGCATAGCATATTTGTAAAGGAAGAAAAATAAAAACAAAATTATGATTGCATCGATACCGTTAATTATTAAAATAATGATAGCTGCGAGCATGCCACCGTCAAGGATTGAAATAAACGAAGAGATAAGAAACCACAGTAAACAACGTTGATTAAGCTAGGGCTAATAATGATAAACTGTGTGACTGCTGAGTTCAATCAAGCTAGACGGGGGAAATATTTATATTCTGTACGATGGCCAAATGATATAAGAAATATTTCAAATAACTGACAGTAGAGTGAATCATTAGGAATGAAATACAATGCATGAGTTTGATGATCAAGGTGGTCTCTCATCAAAATATTCTGTTCCCGGGGAATATCATGAGCTTATGTAAGAGATATGTAAAATATAGACATTCATCTGAACGCCTGTCACGAATGGATCACAAACCTAATTTGTTTTGCATGCCACTTACGCTTGAATTTTGGGAGTATATTTTTAACCCGCCGAGCTGTATATTTTCTTCATTTTTATGTATGTGTTCATTGTTTAGGTCTTTAACCATACATAATCTATACAATAGAAAGGAGATGGATTGAAACTCAGTCCAAATATGTAACATAATGTTCGTAGCTATATACATTATCTTGATGTACAGGGCCATTCTAATTTAGAATTCTAACAAACATATTTTTGTTTTTAAAAACACGATTACTGTTATTATTACACACTATAATTACCCCCCCCCCCCCGTATAAAACAAAATATATCGCCCTAAGTTCTTAGAAGGGCAAAACCAAACGTTAATAAGTACATCTCTCATATTGTCCCGTCCATGTTCTTTGTAGTGGCAAACTAGACCTTAATTAGTAAACCTATCATATTGCCCTGTCTGTGTTCTTAGTCGGACAAAGCCAAACGTTAATTAGTAAACCTATCATATTGCCCTGTCTGTGTTCTTAGTCGGACAAAGCCAAACGTTAATTAGTAAACCTATCATATTGCCCTGTCTGTGTTCTTAGTCGGACAAAGCCAAACGTTAATTAGTAAACCTATCATATTGCCCTGTCTGTGTTCTTAGTCGGACAAAGCCAAACGTTAATTAGTAAACCTATCATATTGCCCTGTCTGTGTTCTTAGTCGGACAAAGCCAAACGTTAATATGTAAACCTATCATATTGCCCTGTCTGTGTTCTTAGTCGGACAAAGCCAAACGTTAATATGTAAACCTATCATATTGCCCTGTCTGTGTTCTTAGTCGGACAAAGCCAAACGTTAATATGTAAACCTATCATATTGCCCTGTCTGTGTTCTTAGTCGGACAAAGCCAAACGTTAATATGTAAACCTATCATATTGCCCTGTCTGTGTTCTTAGTCGGACAAAGCCAAACGTTAATATGTAAACCTATCATATTGCCCTGTCTGTGTTCTTAGTCGGACAAAGCCAAACGTTAATATGTAAACCTCTCATACTGCCCTGTCTGTGTTCTTAGTCGGACAAAGCCAAACGTTAGTTAGTAAACCTGTCATATTGCCCTGTCTGTGTCCTTAGTCGGACAAAGCCAAACGTTAATTAGTAAACCTGTCATATTGCCCTGTCTGTGTTCTTAGTCGGACAAAGCCAAACGTTAATATGTAAACCTATCATATTGCCCTGTCTGTGTTCTTAGTCGGACAAAGCCAAACGTTAATATGTAAACCTCTCATATCGCCCCTTCTAAGTTCTTAGTAGGATAAAACCAGACAGAAATTGATAAAAGTTGACCCATGACGTTATGGCAAAATTAATTTAACAATATATTTCCATAAGATATTGGGTTTTAAAAATTATAAATGTCCTTGACTTTTTGTAAACCATGATAGTTGATGCTGAGAATCCGGTTTATATTCGATTTTTATTGTGCCACATACTGATCCATCAGTACTTTGACTATAAATTGAATAATTTTAAATTTTATAAATGGGACTGTAATGTCTGAGCACCTCTGATGACCATTACTAATAAACTTACACTGATGACCATTACTAATAAACTTACATTAATGACCATTACTAATAAACATACACTAATGACCATTACTAATAAACTTACACTAATGACCATTGCTAATAAACTTACACTAATGACCATAACTAATAAACTTACATTTATGACCATAACTAATAAACTTACATTTATGACCAATGCTAATAAACTTATATTAATGACCATTGCTAATAAACTTACATTTATGACCATTGCAAATAAACTTAATTGCTAATAAACTTACATTTATGACCATAACTAATAAACTTACATTTATAACCATTGCTAATAAACTTACACTAATGACCATTGCTAATAAACTTGCACTGATGACCATTAGTGATAAACTTACACTAATGACCATTATTAATAAACTTACTCTGATGACCATTACTAATAAACTTACATTAATGACCATTACTAATAAATTTACGCTAATGACCATTACTAATAAACTTACACTAATGACCATTGCTAATAAACTTACACTGATGACCATTACTAATAAACTTACACTAATGACCATAACTAATAAACTTACATTTATGACCATTGCTAATAAACTTACATTAATGACCATTGCTAATAAACTTACACTAATGACCATTGCTAATAAACTTGCACTGATGACCATTAGTGATAAACTTAAACTAATGACCATTACTAATAAACTTACACTAATGACCATTACTAATAAACTTACTCTGATGACCATTACTAATAAACTTGTACTCTGATGACCAGCATTATTAAACTTACTCTTCACAAAACCAAACCATTTCTTAAGTTATTGACTTGACCTATTATTTCCCAAAAGACCGTACCCTATACTTGAAATACAGTACAACAGTTACATCTACATTTCCGTTGTTTGATGAACGCTGGTTGTCATCCCATATCTCCTGATTGACCAGACATATGTCTGTACATACTTAATAACTAGACATAATAGCATTGCCCTAATATATAGTGCACTTAAACATCGATTTATATCCTTATATTCCAACCCCAACGAAATACTGATCAAACAGAACAAACTAACTAAAATAACTACCTTTCATTAATAGTACAATCGTCATGCGCCATGTCAATAAAAACTTTATACTTGGCAAGAAGAACTCTCATAGCCCGTCCATCACTTTTGGTAATTATTTTAATGTGATGTAATAATTTAAATTTTTACTTAGCGTCATTTTTTATTTATGTAATGTCATAATTGTTACGTATACTTAACGTCAGTCTAAGGTTCACATTTTTTCTGCTTCATCTAAAATATTACAACAATAAAAGATATAAATAGAAAAGTACGTCTTGGTGTACAGCTGGGTCTCAAATGTTTTTTGATCTGGAGAGTTTACGTTGCACAAGGCTCCTGAAGGATAACTGTAAGCTTCAACTGTGTGTCCTGTGGTTTTAATAATGTTATTTATACGTATTCGATGATCTAGTGATCCATGATCTACTGATCCATGATCTACTGATCCATGATCTACTGATCCACGATCTACTGATCCACGATCTACTGATCCTTGATCTACTAATCCACGATCTACTGAATCCACGATCTACTGATCCATGATCTACTGATCCACGATCTACTGATCCATGATCTACTGATTAACGATCTACTTATCCATGACTACAATTGTATACTTTATGTATTTATTAAATTTGAACCTTTATGTCTGTGTCGGTGAAATCAAGTTTTATAAGGCTTGTCTGTATAGAATGGTCGAAATGGTTTCAGTTTTAATTATTTGTGTCATAGAAAATCATGACTGTGTCCAGACTTCAGCAAGCCTGTGTTATGGCGATGTGTCTGCTCGCCACATTTGACTTCAGTAGTTGCCAGGATGACAACACCATGGCATTAAACTTCAGAAACACCGCTCGGAATGGCAGGGGTAGGCAGCGGCCCCGGAACAACAGAAACTTCGGGGTAAGCTAAAATCCACATTAACACTCATTTGGAGAACACTCGCACATACACATATGTTTTGACGTAACTGCATACATTCCATAACGTCTTTTTTTAAAAACAAAATCTCCATTCTGTCCCTATATTTGTCGGCGACAATAGCATATCGATTAGTTTCTTCTTCACAAGCTTATATTCAGCAAGTTTTATTAATAGAGCAAACAAACCTACGTTTTCCAAAGAATTACAATTTCACTTCTTCTTAAGAAAAGGTAGTGGTACTTTTTCAGTATGATAATGACACTATGTATGAAACTTGTCCAGTCATCAAGTTTGGAAATCAAATAAAGTATTGTAATACAGGATGAACAATGTCTCTACCGATACAAGGGTTCTTCGCTTTCTTATAGGAAGGGTATTTATAGAGTTCTGAAAATTATTGTGCTGTACAAACGGGACAACTGTATACTCTTTATACACGGGAAAACTGTATGCTCTTTATACACGGGAAAACAGTATGCTCTTTATACACGGGACAACTGTATGCTCTTTATACACGGGAAGACTGTATGCTCTTTATACACCGGAAAACTGTATGCTCTTTATACACGTGACAACTGTATGCTCTTTATACACGGGAAAACTGTATACTCTTTATACACGGGACAACTGTATACTCTTTATACACGGGAAAACTGTATGCTCTTTATACACGGGACAACTGTATGCTCTTTATGCACGGGACAACTGTATGCTCTTTATACACGGGAAAACTGTATACTCTTTATACACGTGACAACTGTATACTCTTTATACACGGGACAACTGTATACTCTTTATACACGGGAAAACTGTATGCTCTTTATACACGGGACAACTGTTCTTACAACTGCATGGCGGCTTTCAAATTAGCTTCCTATCAGCGAATCTTTGATAACGGAATTCAGACAAATGTCCGCTCGAGATATATACGATAAGGATTGTAAGGACGATATGGCAAAGTTTGAATGCCGTACTCCTTCGGGATGTCTATCACGACGACGGATTAACGCACCGTCGTGTTCTCACTGAGTAGATGGATACATCATGCATCGGTTCTGTGGTGTTTCACAACTTTAGGCAACATGTTGGATGTACAAAATGTCCTTTGTCAGGCAGAGGTACTTGCACCTTGCATCGAAAACAAATGCCAAAAAAAACTCTACGTCGAGAGATTTGTGGTCTTTGCTTGTTTTCTCCGGTCCATACGTCTCTTGAGTCGGGTTGGATGAAATAAATCCATGTTTCCTCACCCCTGTCAGTCTCATTCAAATGTTTCTGGTCACTCCTTTCAAATTTGGTGTGTAGATGTTTGACGATTTCAACCTGAATCTGTTTCTATCAGCCATCAACAAATGCTGATCCATCGAGCACACACCTGTCTGAGCTTCCAATGATTTTTAAATATTCGACAAATAGTTGTCTGATTATTGATAATAGCAATATCTTCCACTGTTTATCGAATATCTTCATCAAGTGCAACTTCACAGCAAAAGCATCCCGCTAACCAAGGACGTTCGGGGCTTGTGTATTTAGGTATTCCAAAAACTTCTGTTAGGGGTGTGGGGAAGATACTACTCCGTACCTTGAATGTTTTAAGGTATTAAATACTGGCTAATGGCTGTATGAATGCTTTCAACTCGCTAACCACGCAAATGTTATTAAATGCTGGCTGAAGGCTGTATGAATGCTTTCAACTCGTTACCCACACAAATGTTATTCAACGCTGGCTGAAGGCTGTATGAATGGTTTCAACTCGCTGCCCACACAAATGTTATTACATGCTATAAAGATTAGATAAAGACAACCCTGTAAACTGGGCAACCAATGTTATTGACCTGTTTTTACCAATCTTTTTTGGGGTATTTCTCGCTTAATAAAATGTTGTAGACAGAAACCAATGTTTGTCAATATTTTTGGAATGAATTGAGGATTCGTCTTTCCAAAACTGACAAATGATATTAACAATTTACATAAATGCGTGTATTATAACATATATCAAACGGAATTGGAACCGGAAAAGTACGTTATGTGGATTACCCTTTTTACTGAGGAAATTATTTACTAAATTCGTGTGCTCAGCGCACATGCTGAAAGTGAAGACAGATAGGCGTAATAGGATTGCGAGAAATCATAGGCACTATGACTTATGCTGGAAAATAATGTGTATTTGGTAGAAGGTGAATTCCATTTCGTTTCTGTTTGTCCAGCTTACGATCATTTAAGAAAAAAAATACTTTCACGAAGTTTGTTATATTCATGTTAAAAATGTGTCCCCCCCGAGTATATTAATTATAATATGTGTACCCTCATGAGTATATTATTTCTAATATTTTTTACCCTCATGAATATATTAATGATAATATGTGTACCCTCATGATTATTAATTGTAATATGTGTACCCTCATGAATATGTTAATTATAATATGTGTACCCTCATGAGTACATTAATTATAATATGTGTACCCTCATGAGTATGTTAATTATAATATGTGTACCCTCATGAGTATGTTAATTATAATATGTGTACCCTCATGAGTATGTTAATTATAATATGTGTACCCTCATGAGTACATTAATTATAATATGTGTACCCTCATGAGTATGTTAATTATAATATGTGTACCCTCATGAGTATGTTAATTATAATACGTGTACCCTCATGAGTATATTAATTATAATATGTGTACCGTCAAGAGTATATTGATTATAATATGTGTACCCTCACGAGTATATTTATTATAATATGTGTACCCTCATGAGTTTATTAATTATAATACGTGTATCCTCATGAGTATGTTAATTATAATACGTGTACCCTCATGAGTATATTAATTATAATATGTGTACCCTCATGAGTATGTTAATTATAATACGTGTACCCTCACGAGTATATTAATTATAATATGTGTACCGTCAAGAGTATATTGATTATAATATGTGTACCCTCACGAGTATATTTATTATAATATGTGTACCCTCATGAGTTTATTAATTATAATACGTGTATCCTCATGAGTATGTTAATTATAATACGTGTACCCTCATGAGTATATTAATTATAATATGTGTACCCTCATGAGTATGTTAATTATAATATGTGTACCCTCACGAGTATCTTAATTATAATACGTGTACCCTCACGAGTATATTAATTATAATATGTGTACCCTCACGAGTATATTAATTATAATACGTGTATCCTCATGAGTATGTTAATTATAATATGTGTACCCTCATGAATATATTAATTATAATATGTGTACCCTCACGAGTATATTAATTATGTGTGCCCTCATGAGTTTATTAATTATAATACGTGTATCCTCATGAGTATGTTAATTATAATATGTGTACCCTCATGAGTATGTTAATTATAATACGTGTATCCTCATGAGTATTATAATTATATGTGTACCCTCATGAGTATGTTAATTATAATACGTGTATCCTCATGAGTATTATAATTATATGTGTACCCTCATGAGTATGTTAATTATAATATGTGTACCCTCATGAATATATTAATTATAATATGTGTACCCTCACGAGTATATTAATTATAATATGTGTGCCCTCATGAGTTTATTAATTATGATACGTGTATCCTCATGAGTATGTTAATTATAATATGTGTACCCTCATGAGTATGTTAATTATAATACGTGTATCCTCATGAGTATTATAATTATATGTGTACCCTGATGAGTATTATAATTATATGTGTACCCTCATGAGTATTATAATTATATGTGTACCCTCATGAGTATTATAATTATAAGAAATCTTTCTTACTTTATCAATTCGACTCTTTGTCTGAGACAATCTCTGATAATTCCTACGAAAAATGAATTGTACATTTAGTGGTAGTAACATCTTTATAATATAACACATCGATTAGTTCAAGGAAATTGTATATGTATACTCATTGAATGTCTGTACTCCAATGGCGCACACTGTATTTACTCGTATTTTAAATACGAGCCTAAAGTACTGAATAAAATATTATTATCATTATTCTTATGACTAAAATAAAGTTGTGTAGATTGACCTTCCGAGATAAAATTTTTTAGGTTTCTCTTCTTTGCTGTTAATTAATACAGCGGCTTGATAGCTGTTGAACGCATTTTTGGGCCAAAGCATTCACATCGTGACTATGGAACCGATTGCCCTCACGTGGTCGCTTTTTCTTTTAAACATAACTTTAGAGAAGCAATGACACATGAGTCTTCTATATTTATCAGTATGAGAAAGTTTACCTTTAACCAAATAAGAAATATGTGTTTATAGGTACTTCGAGGCAGGACCGGCCTTAGGCCGATTGGACCAATGTGGCCAATCGGGCACCGCGCTCTCAGGGGTCCCGCGCGATGGTAATATTTACAAATATATCTATAGAGGGAAAGTAATTTTAAGGCGATAGAAGAAAACCTTTTAAGTTCAGTATCATATAACACTTGTTTAAAGGTTTATTTCCAAATGCCGTGCTCACAGGGGGCCCGCGTGTAAATCCAGGGGGCCCAGACAAAAAGATCCAAATGACACCCAGCTTTTGCTAGGGCTGCTCCTGCTTCGAGTATTTGATTTTTATTTCATTTCTATCCATAAATGCCTCTGGTTGTAAATAGGTTGAACACCTCATTTTCTAAACTTTGCAAGATATATGTATAATGAGTGGAACTTCTTTATTAGCAGGGAGTCCCAGATATTCGGCCACAACTAAGCAATGTTGACTGGCGGATGTACGCACCGCGGCCGCCAACACCAGAGGAAGTGGAGTGCCAAGTGGAGGTTCAGGTGGTTCGTATTTTTGCCACGAAATATGGTCGGTATAACTAAAGAATGAAAAGATATAATTGTATGCTAAGTCCAGTTATACTATGAAAGATTTAAATTTGATAAATGTCAGCTTCTTGGCTTTTTCATTCATATATAAACAATGGTGCTGTATTTACTAATTGAACTTAGGAATTTTTCATGACACTATTAATCCATTAGGCCTTCTGGGTTCTTATTATCTTTAGCTATATAGTTTCTTTCCTATAAATAATATAATTAGATACTTGCATTTTATCTTACTTACTTGTGCTTGCAGACGACACGTGTAGGGGGGCGCTGTATTCGGTTGGGCGGGGTAGATGGTCCAGCTGTCTGCCAATCGGGAATCCATCTTGACCTCTTCAACTCAGATTGCGACCAGATCATGCATGCGCGCGACGCCTTGGCTGCCATGGAGGCCAATCTACGAGGAGACTACTCGACTAATTCTACCTCAGATCCATTTGAGGACCTCCCCTTACAATGATGATGAAATCAGTTGCACAATCATCCTTTAGATTCTATGATAATAGAACTCCAGAATCTGCAATTCGCCTCTTGTACTGACTGCAATTGGTCTTCTGTAAAACTGCAATTTTCAGTCAGGTTCGAAAGAGATAACATCAGACATGGTCTATAATATTGTAATTTTTCTGTTGAATCGATTTTATTAAATGGCTTAACAATTTCACTTCTTTTTTTTTTTTCTTTTTTTTTTCTTTTTTTTTTGATTTTCTAAACTGAATAAACATCGTGTTATGCAACATCAGTATCATTTTTGTCTTGTCTAATCCACCTGGTCGTCATAGCAACATTGAAAAACTCGTGGGCCGATGACTTTTTCCCACTTTTTTGTGAACTAGATGCACTCACATTATCAACGATAATAAGTATTCATAAAATGCGGCTGTGTTTTGGTATCGAGAAAACGTGTGAAACTAAAGTTGTTAAACGCTATTGTCAGGAAACAGTCTTTCTAAAACTCAAATATTGGTACGACATACAGTGAGATAGATATGAACAGAAAGTAAGTTGGGTCATATGTTTTGGCAAGGTTCAGACTAGAGTGGTTTACTTTGATAGGGAATCTGCCAAGGTTCTGACTAGGTAGGGGTTTTTCTATGAATTTTTCAAGGTTCTGGCTGGGATTAATTTGTTTTCTGGGCAGTTTGTTAAGGGTTTGACTGTGAGGGGTTGTTCCTATCAATGTTATGAATATTCTGTTTGGAAGTTTTTTTCCTGGGTACTTGCCAAGGTTCCGGCTGGAAGGATTTGATTTTGATGTGGATTTTGTTTTGCTGGGGATTTTGTAAAGGATTTGCCTATGATGATTTTTTTTGTCTTTGTATTTGCCAAGGTTCTAGATGGAGGGAGTTTGTTTTAACTGGGATTTTCTTAAGCCTCTCGCTGGAGTGGCTTGTTTTGCTTAAAGCATATTTATCATTTTTCTTATAACAAAGAATAATTTGCTATGATTCTAGCTGGAGAGGGTTTGGTTTGCTAAGAATTATGTTAAGCTTCTACATGAAGTGATTTGTTTCGCTGAGGATTTTGTCAAAGTTTTGGATGGTGGTGTTTTACTTCAGATTTTTCCACGGTTCAGGCTTGAAGGTGGACTTTCAGAGGGACTTAGCCAAGGTCCGGCTATATTGATTTTGTATTGCTGTAAATTTTGTTAAGCTTCTGGTAAGAGATATTGCTTAACTTGGGATATTCTCAACGTTCTGGATGTAAGAGCTTATTTTGATCTGGATTTTGTCATTGTTCTGGACGAGGGGTTTGTTTTACTGGGGACTTTTTCAAGATTCCGTCTTAGACAGAGCTTTCCTGATTATGATTAGAGGGGTTGGATTTTATTTGTATTTGTCAAGGTTTTAGCTGTATGGCTTTGTTTTGCTGGCGATTTTCGGATTGTTCTAGCTGAAGGAGGGTAGATTTTGTCAAGGATCTGGCTGGCTTTGAGTTGTTTTAATGTGGATATTGTCACAACTTAGGCTAGGAATGTTTACTCTCTGATGAGTTTTGGTTCGTGTAGTTTGTTTTGCTGGTGATTTTTGGCACAGTTCTGGTGCGTATGGTTTGCTATCCTGTGGTTTTTGTCATGGTTCATGGCACGTTGGGTTTGGTTTTATTGTGGATTTTCTCATGGTTCATGGTGCGTGTTGTTGGTTCTGCTGGAGATTGTGTCACAGTTCTGGTTTGTGGGGTTTGTTTTATTTGGGGAATTTGTCATAGTCCCAGGTGCGTGTAGTTTGTTTTGATGTAGAATTTGTATGGTTCTCAGTGCATGTAGTTTGTTTTGATGCGGATTTTGTCATGGTTCTCGGTGCGTGTAGTTTGTTTTGATGGGTATTTTTTCATGGTTCTTGGTACGTGTAGTTTGTTTTGATTGGTATTTGTTCATGGTTCTTGGTGCGTGTATTTATTTTTATGTGGATTTTGTCATGGATCTTGGTGCGTGTAGTTTGCTTTGATGGGTATTTTGTCATGGTTCTTGGTGCGTGTAGTTTGTTTTGATCTGGATTTTGTCGTGGTTCTTGATGCGTGTAGATTGTTTTGATGTGGATTTTGTCATGGGTCTAGGTACGTGTAGTTTGTTTTAATGGGTATCTTTTACCTTTTCTTCGTGTGTGTAGTTTGTCTTAATGCATATTTTGTCGTGGTTCCTGGTGCGTGTAGTTTGTTTTGATGGGTATTTTCTCATGGTTCTTGGTGCGTGTAGTTTGCTTTGATGGGGATTTTGTCATGGTTCTTGGTGCGTCTAGTTTGTTTTGATGGGGATTTTGTCATGGTTCTTGGTATGTTTAGTTTGTTTTGATGAGGATTTTATTATGGTTCTTGGTGCGTGTAGTTTGTTTTGATCTGGTTTTTGTCGTGGTTATTGGTGCGTGTATTTTGTTTTCATGGGCTTTTATCATGGTTCTTGGTGCGTGTATTTTGTTTTGATGTGGATTTTGTCATGTGTGCAGGTGCAGTTTGTTAAAATGGGTATTTGTTTTACCTTTTCTTGGTGCGTGTAGTTTGTCTTAATGCATATTTGGTCATGGTTCCTGGTGCGTGTAGTTTGTTTTGACGGGTATTTTGTAATGGTTCTTTCTTCGTGTAGTTTGTTTCGATGTGGAGTTTGTCATGGTTCTTGCTTCGTGTAGTTTGTTTTGATGGGTATTTTATCATTGTTCTTGGTGCGTTTAGTTTATTTTAATGGGGATTTTGTTATGGTTGATGGTGGGTGTGGTTTGCTTTTGATGGGGATTTTGTCACGGTTCTACGTGCGTGTAGTTTGTTTTGATGGGTATTTTGTCATGATTCCTGGTGCGTTTAGTTTGTTTTGATGGGGATTTTGTCATGATTCCTGGTGCGTGTAGTTTGTTTTGATGGGTATTTTGTCATGATTCCTGGTGCGTGTAGTTTGTTTTCATGGGTATTTTGTCATGATTCCTGGTGCGTTTAGTTTGTTTTGATGGGGATTTTATTATGGTTCTGGGTGCATGTAGTTTGTTTTAATCCGATTTTGCCGTGGTTCTAGGTGCGTGTATTTTGTTTTCATGGGTATTTTATCATGGTTCTTGGTGCGTGTAGTTTTTCTTGATGTTGATTTTGTCATGGATCTAGGTGCTTGTAGTTTGTTTTTATGGTTATTTTGTACTATTCTTGGTGCGTGTAGGTTGTCTTAATGCATATTTTGTCATGCTTCCTGGTGCGTGTAGTTTGTTTTTATATGGATTTTGTCATGGTTCTTGGTGTAATTTGTTTTGATGTGAATTTTGTCATGGTACTTGGCGCGTGTAGTTTATTTAAATGTAGATTTTGTCATGGTTCTTGGTGCGTATAGTTTGTTTTAATGGGTATTTCGTCATGGTCGTTGATGTGTGTAGTTTTCTTTGATGTTGATTTTGTCACGGTTCTACGTGCGTGTATTTGTTTTGATGGGTATTTTGTCATGGTTCTTGGTGCCTGTAGTTTGTTTTGATGTGGATTTTGTCACAGTTCTAGGTGGGTGTAGTTTGTTTTGACGTGGATCTTAGCATGGTCATTGGTGCGTGCAGTTTGTTTTGATATGGATTTTGTCATGGTTCTTGGTTCGTGTACTTTGTTTTAATGGGTATTTTGTCATGGTTCTTGGTGCCTGTAATTTGTTTTGATGTGGATTTTGTACACAGTTCTAGGTGCGTGTAGCTTGTTTTTATTATGTATTTTGTCATTGTCATCGGTGCGTGTAATTTGTTTTGGTGTGGATTTTGTCATGATTCTTGGTTCGTGTAGTTTGTTTTGATGTTGATTTTGTCATGGTTCTAGCTTAAGGGCTTTGTGTTAATGGAAGATTTTGCTAAGGTTTTGCCTCTGTAAAATTCGTATTCTAGCATTTGTATATCTTACAAATTGCTTATACATGTACTGTTAACTATAGAAATACATATGCATTCTTGTTATAGACATAGATTTTTGATTGACTGTTGAAGGATACCGTTACAGTTGACGCCAGTGTCTAAGAAAAATAACGTATACTTTATGTCACTGTAATCTAATTATAATAGAACGTATACTTTATGTCACTGTAATCTAACTATAATAGTGATTTCATATCCTACCAATTATAAGATAATATTTGCTTCCTTTATTCATGTCAACGTAATATTCAGTTGGTGCTGGAACCCTCTTTGTGGCAAAATAGTAAACAACATGAATGTTTACTAAATGGATTAGAATGTTGTTGAAGTTATATTTCTTGACGAAACTGAAGCTGTTACTTTCTGCCAAGATAATAAAACTGGTAATTTAGACCAACACTCAGTATAAGTGGATACCTCTTAATTGATTTAATTCCGTCGTACAGGGATTCCCCGTTGTCGATTATCTTAAATCCTCAGTCCTTACTACATGCTAGCCATTCTTTATGGTAGGCCTATTTGTCTGTCAGCATGGCAGGTCCACAAAGGCAGTCTGCACCGGGGCGTTAAATAATGAACGATCCGTAAGTAAACGATTTTAATGATGGTTTCGCATTCTTGTCTGAATTTCCAAACGTGGTTGCGTGATGATCCAGATCATTATTAAAAAGAGACAGGTCGTTGTGGTGCAATTCAGTCTTATCTCGTAACTATCGATGTTGTTCTGTAAAATCCTTCGATATGGAAATGTTATCATTATCCGACACATCTCTTTGTTATCATTATCCGACACATCTTTTAATGAGAAACCAACATATCATAGCCATAGAAGATTTCCTTAACTCTGTCATTACTAAGTTCGGTCCGAATTATATTAAATAGGTTCCGTAATAAAGTAAATGTTAGCTAGTGGCAATGCACAAAGGAAATATTTATTATTTCCTTGTTCAGTTGCTATTTTCTCGTCTGCTTGAATGCTTCAGCAGAAAAATCGTTGACTGCTTATGTCATGATAACAAAGGTTACACGACTGGAGAAAAATAAAGACTGAGTCTAGTATGATGACTGGGTCTAGCATGATGACTATGTCTAGCATGACGACTGGGTATAGGATAATGACTGGGTCCAGGAAAATGACTTTGTTTAGCATGACGATTGGGTTTAGCATAATGACTTGGTCTAGCATGACGACTGGGGCTAGCATGACAGTTGGGTCTAGGATAATGACTGGGCCCAGCATAAAGACTTGGTCTAGCATGACGACTGGGTTTAGCATAATGACTTGGTCGAGCATGACGACTGAGACTAGCAAGACAGCTGGGTCTAGGAGAATGACTGGGTCCAGCATAATGACCTGGTCTTGCATGACGATTGGATTTAGCATAATGAATGGTCTAGCATCACAGCTGGGTAAAGAACGACGACTGGGTCTAGCATGACGAATGAGTCTAGCATAGACTGTATCTAGCATGATAACTGGGTCTAGCATGATGAATGGGTCTAGCATGACAGCTGGGTAAAGCATGACAACTGGATATTGGATGACGACTGGGTTAAGCATGATGACTTGGTCTTGCATGATGACTGGGTCTAGAATGACGACTGGGTCTAGTATTATGCCTGGCTCTAGCATAAAATGTCCTTTTGATCAGCTCCTGAAAAATATTCATACATAAAGCATATTAGTTCGGTTATTAAAAGATAACAAAATCTTTAACTTCCTCCATTACTAACAATCCACATCTCTAGCATAAATTAAAGCTCGAAATGCATTTTCTGTCACATGTTCATGTGAATTATTAAACATTTCCGTCAACAGTTGATCTCCAGCTGTCTGAACGATCAGACGATGCAGAAGTTGTTGTTTCCTTTATGCCATTCGTGAACAGACAAAAAATGGTTGGTTTGGTCCGGCTAAATTTTCTCTTCTTTTCAATACACACTGACAATTTTTAGCTTTGTTAATGAATTTGAAATTTGTGGCCCTTTTCAACAAACTCCTGTTGTGATATTTCGCATCTCTATTATTCATTCGTAAAATAATTTTTTAAAGGGTGGGGTGCTAGTCCGTTTGAAAAGTGATCTTCACTGAATGCCAAACACTGTATAAACACAAAATGGATCAGGCCCAGTCAAATTAACCGGAAGAGTATATATTTCTCATATTTCAATTTTTGCCTAAAGCCTTCTAATTTTTGGCATCATACTTATATCACTTATTTTTCTAATATTGTATGAAGTAGGAAAATGTTCAGGCAATAGTATGGAATCAGCTTCATTTTCATCTGGAAAACGAGAGTTTGAAGGTAGAGAAGTCTGACATGGAACCAGGTCGATCCTTGTTTCACAAAAAAGTCATGCCTTGATGTTTTATACTTTCCGATTCAGTTTACTTCCGTGCTTAATAGATACAGACAATAAATGGCAAACTTTGTGGATGCTTATATTATTTCATGCCGTGGGATTGTGATGAAGAAAATTCGTGTTTGAAAACAAAATGAAGCTTTTTACTTTTATTCAGATCTGTCGAAAGAAAAAAAAAACATGAACTAGAATACTAGCTTCAGAGCAGGCAAATAGCATATCAAGTGTACTTATTTCTTCTCAGTTGGAAAGGCCTCTTTCTTAAATAAAGAGAACAAGAATTGATACAATACATAGATTTAACCTAGAAAGAAAAAAAACATGCACAATTTATTTTCAATTCATTGTAATTTGAAGAGGAGCTCTACAGAAAATCAAGACTAAGGTTGTAGGTATATATATAAAACATACCACACATTATATTATCCATCATATTAACAGTATTGACCACAATATATGGCATCATCTATCAGTGACAATGTATTGACCACAGTAAATTGTATCACCAATCAAATATACAGTGTATTTACCACAGTTTGTTGCATCATCCATCACATATACAGTGCATTGACCACGGTATTTGTCGTCATCATCCATTGCAATCAAAGTGTATTGATCACGGTACCTACCATCATTAATCACAGTCACCGTGTATTGACCACGGTACGTGGCATTATCAGTCACATGCATAGTCTATCGACTACGGTACGAACCGTCATAACTCACAGTCACAGTTTATTGACAGCGGTAAATTCATTCATCACAGTCACATTCATCACAGTCGACATGTATTGACCGCAGTATATGCCATCATCCATCGCAGTCACAGTGTATAGACCACCACATGTGGCATCGTCCATCGCATGCACAGTCTATTAATCACGGCATGTGCCATCATATATCATAGTCGCAATTTATTGACCACGGTGTGTGCCAACATCCATTGCAGTCACATTGTAATGATCACGGTATGTGCCAACATCCACTGCAGTCACATTGTAATGATCACGGTGTGTGCCATCATTCATCAAATGGACAGTTTATTGGCCACAGTATGTGTCATCATACATCATTGTCACAATTTATTGACCCGGGTTAGTGTCATCATTCATCACAGTCACAGAGTAATGATCACATTATATCACAGTCACATCCATCACAGTCACAGTGCATGTGGCATCATCTATCCCACGCACAGTGTAATAACCACGGTATGTGCCATCATACATCACAGTCACAGTGTATTGACCACTGAATGTGCAATCATAAAATCACAGTCACAATGTTTTGTATGACCATGGTAATTGCCACCAGCTATCACATGCACATTTGATTGACCGCAGTATGTGCCATCATTCACCACAGTGACATTGTATTGACCACAGTATGTGACATGAACCATCATAGTTGCATCTATCAAATTCACAGTGTATTGACCATAATATGTGACATGAACCATCACAGTCACATCTATCAAATTCACAGTGTATTGACCAAAGTTATGCCATCATCCATCGCATCCCCCATTTCTTTACCACGGTATGTGCCATCATTCGTCACAGTCACAATTTATTGACCACGGCATGTGCCATCATTCACTGCAGTCACGCTGTATTGACCACAGTACGTGACATTATTCATCACTGTCACAGTGTATTGAACACACTATGTGCCATTATCCACTGTAGTCACAGTGTATTTACCAATGTACATGCCACCATTCATCACATACACAGTGTATTAACCACAGTATGTGGCATCATACACCACAGCCACAATTTATTGACCACAGTATTTGGCATCATACATTGCAGCCAAAATGTATTGACCACGGTATGTGCAATCATTCGTCAAATGTCTAACTCAGTAAGCCTTTTCGAGCCTAATATTTGTGTTTCACTTCATGCAATACAAACACGAAGCAAATACCTCATACAAAGAATTGTTCATATCTCTAATTAGATAAAACGTATACTTAAAAACATCCAAAGAATTACCAGTATTAAGAAATTATGGAGGCTCCATTTTACTATACTAGTCTAAAATCTAGCAAAGCTGTGAACAGAGACGTAAATACAAATAGTGCATACCCTAGATTTATTACTATATATAATTCATGTCATAAAATTATATTTAATATGTGATATGAAACCTCATAACAGTATATTTAATATACGATATGAAACATCATAACAGTATATTTAATATACGATATGAAACCTCGTAAAAGTGTATTTAATATGCGATATGTCTTAGGATGTTACGACTCTATATATTACACTGTTTGGCAGAAAGAAGCAAAACCAACCGGTTTGGTAAAATCAACAAATAATTTACTTCACCAAATCATAAAGTGAAACTTTAAGAGACACTTACATTAGTAAATTAAATCTCAAATAATATGACATGTCCTATTATACGTCCAAAAGTACAGAGTGTTCCGAATGAATTCCAATAGTCTGGAATGTTTTGAAGTACCAAGATTACTGAAGGTCATTATGACTGAATACAACTGCTAACTCTGATCATATACTCTCAAAGACTGATATGAAATAGGTATTAATAAATCTTTACAAACCTGTTATATATAAAAATACGCACGTGACCTATGACGCAATAGATTTCCAAAAGTAAAACCCACTAACTCGTAAACAAAGACCTTGACCTCAAATGCAAGTAAACATCTTCTTTACTTCTTGCAATCATAACAAATATCAGATAGACAAAATTTACAACCCTCAATTGCACACACACACACACACACACACACACTATATATATATATATATATATATATATATATATATATATATATATATATATATATATATATATATATATATATATATAACCAGGTAATACAGTTCAGCAAGATCTAACTGAGAATAAAATTTCAAATCAGTTAAATAAATTTGTATAAAAGTAATAAGGAATCTCAAGTACTACATTCAAACTATATATTATACACTGTTTGCAAATAATTTTAAAGCACGCAAGAAGGCAAGTGAGTACAGAGAAAGTGAGTACAGAGTCAAGTGAGTACAGAGAAAGTTTCTTTCTGATGCTATTCTGAACTAATAACTTCATGTTTTCTAAGTCTCATAATACGATTTTAACCAATCCAAATGTGTGTTAGAAAGGCTT
The DNA here is from genome assembly GCA_028554795.2 of Sinohyriopsis cumingii. Lineage (NCBI taxonomy): Eukaryota > Metazoa > Mollusca > Bivalvia > Unionida > Unionidae > Sinohyriopsis > Sinohyriopsis cumingii. The sequence continues at coordinate 167,586,214 of CM068825.1, read as the reverse complement.
GATAACATGTAGTTACACAGACCTAGCCAGTGTAGTGCTCAGATGGAACAGTGTGTGAATTCCGCCAAAGGAGGGGCTTCGGAGTGATTACGGAATTTAATGGAGTATCTACCCTGTGTGGGGCGATCATCAATCTGTATATAAAGTTAATAATAATGAAAACGTCTAGTACAGTACTAACGCTCTTAACACCCAAATATATAGCAATTCAATGTTATTCTACCCCAAATTTAATCGCTTATTTTATTAAAATACCCCAACCATTCCTTTCCTCTCCGTTATGCGAATGAGATCATTTTATTTTTTCGGTAATTAAGCATTAAGCACGCATAAGAAAGATTACAAAACCCACCACATTTTCTTTAAGAAATCGCAAATGTAGTTAGCTCGGTAAATACTATTCGTTTTGCCTATAGACACGTTCTGTTGTGTGTGTGTGTGTGTTGTTATATAAAGCAGCACCGTTTATCCTAGAATTGAACCACTATTAAATATCATCAGTATATACGTGCCAAGTCAATATTGCCAACATTAACAAATCCTGAGAATCGATACCACCATTAGTATTATGGAGCCTAAGAAGTTCTTCTCTTAGTCTAGCCGTTTTGAGTTTGCCCGTTTTGTCATATTTCATGACAGATATACAGAATTATGCAAGGAATTGCTTTTAAGAGCAACGTTCAACGTTATATTTTTGCACATCGATTTCAGCCCTTAAGAGTGCCATGTTTAGAATTTATGATTTCCACTAAATAGAAAGACGGGCTAAAATTAAATGTAAATATTTGCTGCAGGAAAAACGTTCCAAATCTACCTCAAAATGGCGAAGACATTTTATAATAATTACATCTACACGTCTTGCAGTACGACCATCTGTTTCCAAAGTATCTTCAAATGACTGGTGTTCACGCAGACACGTTAAACAATATGATAATAATTAGTTTGCTTGAAACAATGAAGTGTTTACAATAGTGATTTCTCGTCTTTGAAATATGTTGTTGAGCGGGTTGTGAAAAGAAAGATTATTATCCACACACCTTACAACGAAACAACTGATTGCAAGTATTTAAACCACTGAACTATTTCAAATTTAGACCCACTCTGTTCTTGTTTCTAATTTAGATACTGTTGTTGTATCTAATTAAGAAGAACTGTGTCTTTGTTTCTAAGTTAGACCCATTCTGTCTTTGTTTCTAAGTTAGACCCATTCTGTCTTTGTTTCTAATGTTGATCCATTCTGCTTTTATTTCTAATTTAGGCTCACTCTGTATTTATTTCTGACTTAGAACTACTCCGTCTTTATTTCTAATTTAGAACCACTCTGTCTTTGTTTCTAATGTTGGCACATTCTGCTTTTATTTTTAATTTAGGCTCACTCTGTTTTTATTTCTAAGTTAGACCCACTCTGTCTTTGTTCTAATGTTGACCCATTCTGCTTTTATTTCTAATTTAGGCTCACTCTGTCTTTATTTCTGACTTAGAACTACTCTGTCTTTATTTCTAATTTAGAACCACTCTGACTTTGTTTCTAAAGTTGACCCATTCTACTTTAGTTTATAATTTAGACTCATTCTGTCTTTATTTCTAATGTTGACCCTTTCTGCTTTTGTTACTAATTTAGACCCAATCTGTCTTTGTTTCTAATTTAGATCGACTATTTCTTCATTTCTTATTTAGACCCAATCTGTCTTTGTTTCTAATTTAAGCCCACTCTTTCTTTGTTTCTAAATTAGATGCACGCTTGTGTAGGTTCTAAATAGTGCCATTCCATTTTAGTTTTGTAGTTATTTGTATTTTGTAGTAGTTTCCAAACGAAACTCACTATGTCGTTATATTTTATTTAGGCCACTCTGTTGTAATTTCAGACTTATACTAAGTTAGTTGTCGTGTATGATTTAAAATACCTTTATGATTTTGACCCACTCTGTTGTAGTTTATTAATTAGACCCACTCTGTTGTAGTTTATTAATTAGACCCACTCTGTTGTAGTTTATTAATTAGACCCACTCTGTTGTAGTTTATTAATTAGACCCGCTCTGTTGTAGTTTATTAATTAGACCGACTATGTTGTAGTTGTATTTTTCCTAACGTTTCCTATTGATGAATAATTTCCTCATTCCTCATTTAACAAAATATTTCTAATAATTTCCTCCACTGTTATGACTATCACCGTTAATTTCGTGGTGTGTGTGTGTGTGTGTGTGTGTGTGTGTGTGTGTGAATCAACAAAAGTCATAATTCGAGATCAGGAACTGGATAGAACGAGAAAAAAAACGCGATATTTCAGTTTCTGCGATATTCATACAAAGGTTAGAATTGATATGATATTTCCATTTACATTGTCTGGTATCTTTAGATTAAAATCATACATACCAAACTATATATATATATATATATATATATATATATATATATATATATATATATATATATAGAGAGAGAGAGAGAGAGAGAGAGAGAGAGAGAGAGAGAGAGAGGCCTTTCTATGGGACGTAGACACTGACATGCTGACACCGTTCTATGGGACATAGACACTGACATGCTGACACCTTTCTATGGGACATAGACATAGCCAAGCTGACAGCGTTCAATGGGACATGGAGATTGACATACTGACAAATGTGTTTCGTTGCAAATAGTAACATTAGTTGTTGTTTATTATTCCCTATTGACACCAAGCATCGATCTATATATATCAAAGATGTAGAAAGCACAATACCAGACAGGAATTTAGAGAAAACAACGTAAATTACCCCTAATTTAGCTCACTTTCCAACATGTTCCGTAGCGTATAATCATAGCCGCTTTTCCTGTCTGCAAAATGATTACAGACTAACGCTTTCGGGATTTAATTTATTTGAGTTAGATGGAGAGATTATATTTTCCCTTTTTGCGCATATCGACTGCAAACTGCTGCTTATGTACTTTGGTAGCCAGCCAATCGGGCACAGAGCAGTTGCAAACTGCACAACGATATTGTAGCAAACGCAACGGTCTGCAACAAACTTTGCAGCCAACAGGCTTTAATCACTTGTTCATACCTCAAACACTGGACTTTAGATGAAAGAGAAGAAGCGAAAACATGCGTATGAATGAAGCACAGTAAATGCTATAAATAATTTGATGAGATATTTATATATTATCAGCATATGTTTTTACCATTTTGTTGAATAGCCTGGTAGATTTTGCAGATCAATGATATAATTTTGGGACAAAATTGAACAAGACAGCCAAAAAAAGCCAATCAGATGAACATGTGTTTCAAGATGAACTCGTTATTGCGTGCAATTCTCATGTCTTTGCTTATTGTCGTCTTGACGAGTGAGTGCCTCGCTGACGGGACAACAGATGAACTACGTAACCGCCGAAAAGCCCGGATGAGAAATGGCGGCGGAAAGGGCAACAGCAGAAGACGGGTAGGTCCGGTGATGTCCGGAAACAGGGTATGTACCTTTTGGTCTTAGATTTTTTAATTTTTATTTTGTCGGGGCATGCTGAGAACGACAAAGCATGAAACAAGTTTTATAACAAGGTAAGAGCATGCTTACTAAAAGGCTAATTCAGCGAAAATTCAATAATTGCATTTGCATTTTATGAGGTGCAATTCTGTTTAAATTGGGAAATACTCATAAATACTTAAACAAATGTTTGATATGTTTTATTTTTATCTTATTTGGCAAATATGCAATTATCATCGTGTGTCTCGGCTGCGTAGCTAGGCTGTGAACCACGTATAAATCTCCGAAACAAAAGTCTGGGGTATAAAACTAATCTGCGGGATTGTACACGTGATAAATAAGCGCAGAAACTTATTATGTGGAAGCTCGGTCTTATGGGTTCCGACTAGTTATGATGTCGTGTCGAACTTCTAGGTTCCAATGAATTATGTATGTGGAAGCTCGAGCTTCTGGGTTCCGACTAGTCGTGATATAAGGCTGGGCTTCAGAGTTCAAAATAAGTATGCTTATGGAAGCTCAACATTTTGGGTTTCGGCTAGTCATGTTATTGCGTATGGTGCTCATCTTTTTCACTTATTTGAAAACATAAACTTTGTAAACTTTCTAGTAAGTTGTGTTATTTAGACTTGAAAAGAATTTATAAACTGGATCAATATTCTAATAGGTTGTGTTCAGTAGATTTGAACCGAATTTATAAAATACTCAATACAGTTTTTGGCAGATTGTGTTCATTAGATTTGAATCGAATTTATAGCAGGTAGTGTTAATTATATTTGAACATAACTAATACGCGCGATACATTTTCTAGTAAGTTCTGTTCATTAGATTTAAACAGAATTTACTTTATACCTCTGATGTATCTCATAGGTATATTCTTCGTTCATTTTCTTGTACACTATAATGCGCTTTTCTCGTAGACCGCAATGTGCTTTTCTGGTAGACTATAATGTGCTTTTCTGGTAGACTGCAATGTGCTTTTCTTGTCGACTATAATGTGCTTTTCTGGTAGACAGCAGTGTGCTTTTCTTGTAGACTGTAATGTGTTTTTCCTTGTAGACTGCACTGTAATGTGCTTTTCTTGCAGACTTCAATGTGTTGTTCGTATAGAATGCACTGCAATGTACTTTTCTTATACAGTACAATGTGCTATTCTAGTAGACTTTAATGTACTTTCCTTGTAGACTCCAATGTATTTTTATTATAGACTATAATATACTTTTTTGACGACTTCAGTGTGTTTCTTGTGGACTATAATGTGTTTTTCTTGTAGACTAAACTATGATTGTATTGAAGACTTCATTGTGTTTCTTGTAGACTATAATGTGTTTTCTTGTAGACTAAAAAAATGCCTTTATTGTAGATTAAAATGTGCTTCTCTTTTAGACTTTTCATGTAGACTGTATTGTGCTTTTCTGGTGGATTACAATGTGCTTTTCTTGTATAATGCACTGTGCATTTAGTTTAGTCTACAATGCATTTTCTTGCAGACTATAATGTGTTTTCTTTGTAGTCTATAATGTAGATTATAACGTGCATTTGTTGTAGCGGCCTTGTTTTTTCTCTTGTAGACGGTAATGTGTATTTCTTGTCGACGATAATGTGCTCAACTTGTAGACGATTATACTGTGCTTCTATAGTAGACTGCAATGTCCTTTTCTTATAGACAATAATGTGCTTTTCTTATAGACTATAATGTGCTTTTCTTATTGTCAATAATGTGCTTCTCTTATTGACAATAATGTGCTTTTCTTATAGACTATAATGTGCCTTTCTTATTGACAATAATGTGCTTTTCTTATAGACTATAATGTGCTTTTCTTATAGGCTATAATGTCCTTTTCACTCATGCTGCAATAGTCTTTTCACTCATGCTTCAATTGTCTTTCTTTGAGAAGTTATTTTCAGCGAACATGTATTAGAATTATACATGTATGAGATGCATGTATTAGAATTATACATGTATGAGATACATATATTAGAATTATACATGTATGAGATACATATATTAGAATTATACATGTATGAGATGCATAACACTGATTACGCCAGATTTTTCTTTTATAGCTATGATGGAAATGCTTTTACACGTTCAATTTATTTTGAAGGAACACACGCCAACATTAAGCAGTCTCCATGTAGTTGCGGGAATTCTTTTCCTATGTTGAGAGTCTCTGTGCCTGGGATAATCTGTGACTTATTCCAGTGTTTAACCCAACTTTAAATTTTTATGGCAAACGGTGTCCCCTTTTGCAAGTTTTAAGAATCATTATAAAATCTAGAATGACACTAAACAATTCGAAATCAGTCTTAAAATAAAATGAAATGTATTTCAGTTCCAATATAAAAATTACTTATATTTAAACTTGATTTGCTAGCATTTCTGCCTATCTGACTATTGGTATTACACTGTTTTAATGGGAACTGCACATGCCTCAAATTACTTTTAAGACTGGCACAAGTCCGAAACACCTAATTCAAAAATATGTCTATATTTTAATTATGAAACAATAATAACTGAAAACGTAACATCATAGATTTAAACAATTTGACTGGGGCTAATTTACGAAATTATCCCCTGCCGCCTTACGAGCACCTGAAGTGACGCAGTTGTCAGCGAAACTGCTTTTATAGATATGGTGTGGTTTGAAGACAGAAAAAGTAACACTGGAAATAAACTACAGGGCAGATCGACAAGGCCATGCAATACCGTGTTTTTAAAGTCTCAAAGTGACGTTTGCAATAAACAATTGCATGATTCCTACAATCCTACGTTCTAGGCACAACACTGCATACTGTATTCTTTTAGTTATATGTGGAATTCGATTTTTATTTCAAACAACTAATTTATTGCTAGTAATGATAAATAACCAGTGCGGTAGCACTCCGTCTCTTCTATCCGACAAGGAGCGCGTGCACTTTATTTACAGAAGAAAATGAGATAAATTGTATTTCAAAAAATCATACATCATATATTCAAAAGTCATATATTCAAATTCATTCAGGTCATATTTAAATTCCTTTAGATCATACTCAGATTCATTCAGGTCATACCCGATGATCGGACATGCATTTGCAAATTATTCGCTGCAGCAATTTTCCATTCATCCCAAAATTATCTTGTAACTCATTGAACAACAATATTTTAAACAGGTAAAAGAAAGTAGACATGCAAATTTAGTACATTCAGTGCTCAAATCAATCAAAAACAGATTCAAATAATAACCATGACTTCTTAATAAAAACTTAAAAGATTTTCTAATTTAATACTATTATGTTAAAACAAAGTTAACATAATTGAACATACATTCCATTCATTTGAATGTAAACTAGAAATCATTTCGCTTTAGTTACTTATGTTTTTGATTTTTTTGTGGTCGTAATTTATAGGACTTCGCATTATCGTTGTCATCAAAAAAATACATTCAAACATTCTAGTCTTTCTTTTTACACTTTCCCACATAATTTTATACGGAAAATGGAGGTGAATTTCCTGTATGCCTTGATATGAATATTGTTGGATTTGAAAATAACACTGAAAGTTCTCTCCATTCACTTTTATACAAATAAACTGGAGTGTTATATTGCACTTGAAGTTTGATATTATGGGATTTTTATTTTATGTTTGATGCTATTACATTTGAAGCTTGGTATTGTAGGAGATTTTCATTATATTTGAAGCTTGGTATTGTAGGATACTTCTATTATATCTGAAGCTTGGTATTGTAGTAAATTTCTTTTACATTTGAAGATTGGTATTATTGGATATTTCTATTACATTTTTGAGAGCTGGGTATTACAGTACATTTCTATTACATTTGAAGCTGGGTATTACAGTACATTCTTATTACATTTGAAGCTTGGTATTACAGTACATTCTTATTACATTTGAAGCTTGGTATTACAGTACATTTCTATTACATTTGAAGCTTGGTATTACAGTACATTTCTATTATATTTGAAGCAGGATGAGTTTAGCTGTGGACTCATGATTTAAAGCAGTATCAAAATATGTGTTTGTACGTAAATTAATAAAGTGATTGTGTTGTGTTTTAAGAAACATAAAGGTGAGTGCTATCACTGTTTTAAACACTATCATATTTGCCGCACGTTTTGCTTGTAGTAACGTTAATGTAATTTATTATGGAGGCAGTTAATCGTTAATACGTTGCACGTCATTCCTTAATGAAATCAAAACTGACTTTATTGATGTATGAAGCAGAAGAACACAACATTCTTGATGCAATGAATGTTATCACCAAGGAACCAGTCCACTGAATGACAGATGCATGCACATTAATTACGGAGGAGAATAAAGCTAGTTTGATTTCCACGTTTATTTACAATTTTGGTCCCAGACGTGTAAATAAAAACCAAAGTAATATTAAAACGCATGCATACGATAGCTATTTGAAAGTTCTAGATATTTTGTTATAACGTGTTTTTCTTTGAAACTGCCGATAAAGTTAATACCTGTTGATTGATAAAACAAGTTCTTTAAAATCATATGCAGCTACACGTCTGCCGGACACCTGCAGATATATGTATGTGACGCAATTTTGGCAAATGACAGTGACGTAAATATGTTTATGATGGTTAATTTTCAAGGTGGAAGGGTAGTGCTGGAATTTTATATCCTGTTCCCAAATAGCTTGAAAAAAATATTCTTGCTTCGATTTTCAAACAAAAGAACTAATCATTTCAGTATAGTAATTGAAGAAAATACATTATCTCGAAGCAAAAGGACAAACATAGTCTGGCCGCTAATGGCCAGTAAAAAATATCGTCAAAAGCATCTATATTTATCCCGTTTGATGAGAACAGCTCATGTCATACTGCCGTAGAAACAACAACGAGAGTGCATATATAGCTTAGCCACTAAAAATAGAATCAAGATTCCAGCAGTTCCATCTGTTCCATCTGAACAAGCATGATCTCATTGGTGAATCAAAGCAAACACAGAGATCTCATTGGTGAATTAAAAGCAAACACAGAGATCTCATTGGTGAATCAAAGCAAACACAGAGATCTCATTGGTGAATTAAAAGCAAACACAGGGATCTCATTGGTGAATCAAAGCAAACACAGAGATCTCATTGGTGAATCAAAGCAAACACAGAAATAGGCCGAAGGTACATATATTATTCTAAATGTTTAAAGTAACATGAATCAGGCTAAATGGAAGGATACAGTATTGTCATAATTTCTACCCCGAAAAAGCTGATATATACATTATTACCCTGATAAACTGTCCTAATATATACTGTTAAAAAGAGGTCTCTTTACCGAGTGAATCAACCAATCGCGTGAGTTCTGCTCGAAGTCCCTTATTTTCCTCTATTTCCAAGTACTTCTAGATAGGAGTCGTTGTCAACTTGAAGTTTTAAGAACGCGTCAAGACTAAACATAATTTTCCTTTAATCAGTCAATGACCACAAAATATCCCAACTTGCATGGCAACTCCACAACTACATAGTTTCTCCTTCTTAAGATTCCGTAGCATAGCGCCAGTACTTTGCACTAAGAAAATATAAATTCTACTCAAACACCCAACATATGGATCTATTTTTCTACTATATGCCTGGGTCAGCCGTACCACGATTTTTGAGCCTGACTTCATCTGTGTCACTCCACTACATCTATCTTCACAGCGACAATAAAAGTTGTCTCCAGATAGTGGATCTACCCGTTCTAAAACATTCCGATGTACAAAATATCAGTCTTTATCACAAACATATCACATGAAGATATTCATTCAAACAACATCGTTTGATTTAAATAAGAACTACTTGGTTCATGCCCACTTATCCGGATCTGATCTGATATACAAAATAAACATTGCCGTCCTAAGATCTCACCAATACTGCAATCTGTGACGTTTGCCCTTAGAAACTGGTTAATTAGTCGGACTAAGAAATATTTCCACAACACCAACTTTCCATAATAAACAACTAATCACTAAAATCTAATAAATCTAGAAAACTGAAGACGTAAATACAAATCGTGCATACCATAATTTTATTACAATACATTATTACCCTGATATAAAAATGATCACCCTGACATAGAAATGATTACCCAGAAATATACAATATTACCCTGATACATACAATATTACCCTGATACATACAATATTACCCTGATACATACATTATTACCCTGATACATACATTATTACCCTGATATATACAATATTACCCTGATACATACATTATTACCCTGATACATACATTATTACCCTGATACATACAATATTACCCTGATACATACATTATTACCCTGATACATACATTATTACCCTGATACATACATTATTACACTGATACATACAATATTACCCTGATACATACATTATTACCCTGATACATACATTATTACCCTGATACATACATAATTACCTACATGATTAACCAGATATATACATTTTTACCCAGATATATACAATATTATCATGATATATACACGATTGACCTGATAAGAAGAATCACAGACTCACGGTGAGCTACTGGCCGCTTTCTCACATACTCGTGTTGGCCGAGCATTTAAACGCATCCATCAAGGCTCTACAGGAGATAGAAACCAGTAGCATATAGAAGAGGTCATTCTAGTGCAGTATTTTAAATATACTTTATATAACGAACACGGACCACACATCCTCTAGCGTTCACGAAGGAAGATGACAAAAGTGTACTTCCAAAAATACATGAAATATCAAAAGATGCCAGACCATGACCATTAAGTTGGCACGTATTGAGCAGCACTTAATGTTTGCAATCTGAATTACAAATGCTCCAAACGCATACCTTTGCTCATTCATATCATTTCCGGTTTCATCAAGACATTAGATAAAAACGATCGAGATGAAGAGGTAAAAGTCATACCCTTCGAAAACTATGTATTATTGAGAAAGGGTTTCATAGTGGATATGTTCATAAATTAAAGAAAAGAAATCAAAGATAATATAGCAATTATGCTTGTATATAGATTTATTTGCATGGGAAAATCTACAGAACCAGCAAATACCCGTAACGAAGAAAATGTACAGATTTACTCGATTGCAAATTTACAACCACAAAGTCTGAAGAAAGACGACTACCCTTTCGAGTCCATGGATAGTTTTCAAATGTCGGAGAAAACAGCAATACCATTAACATAAAAATTTTGCTCCTTGCTTAACGATGTAAAGATTTAAAATGGTGATTACCAATAATGCAAAGAAGTAATAGAGCATTTTAACTTTCATGTGGCCTTACTGGATATTATGTCTGAAAGGATATGTTGTTAATATGCGACATCGTTGTAGGAATGTCGGAACATGAGCATGAAAATTACAAACTAGATCAAGTGCATTATTCTAGTGAACCTGTATCTACTAATGTATCTTTAAAAATATCAGTTGTAGAACGTGAACTGTCGATTGGCTAGGACACGTTGTAGAACGTGAACTGTTGATTCGCTATGACATATTGTAGGACGTGAGATGTTGATTGGCTAGGACACGTTGTTCAAATGATTGGTTATGACACGTTGTAGAAATGATGACTACATATGACACGTTGTAGAACATGAACTGTTGATTCGCTATGACATTGTAGAACTTGAACTGTTGATTGGCTATGACACTTTGTAGAACGTGAAGTCTTCATTCGCTATGACATATTGTAGAATTTGAACTGCTGATTGGCCATGACACGTTGTAGAACTGGAACTGTTGATTGGCTATGACATATTGTAGAACGTGAACTGTTGATTCGCTATGACACGTTGTATAACGTTAAGTCTTCATTCGGTATGACATGTTGTATAATTTGAACTGTTGATTGGCTATGACACGTTGTAGAATTTGAACTGTTGATTGGCTATTACACGTTGTAGAACTGGAACTGTTGATTCACTGTGACACGTTGTAGAACGTGAAGTCTTGATTTGCTGTGACACGTTGTAGAACGTGAAGTCTTGATTTGATATGACACGTTGTAGAACGCGAAGTCTTGATTTGCTATGACACGTGGTAGAACGTGAACTGTTGATTGGCTATGACACTTTGTAGAACGTGAAGTCTTCATTCGCTATGACATATTGTAGAATTTGAACTGTTGATTGGCCATGACACGTTGTAGAACTGGAACTGTTGATTGGCTATGACATATTGCAGAACGTGAACTGTTGATTCGCTATGACACGTTGTAGAACGTGAAGTCTTCATTCGTTATGACATGTTGTATAATTTGAACTGTTGATTGGCTATGACACGTTGTAGAATTTGAACTGTTGATTGGCTATTACACGTTGTAGAACTGGAACTGTTGATTGGCTATGACACGTTGTAGAACGTGAAGTCTTCATTCGCTATGACATGTTGTATAATTTGAACTGTTGATTGGCTATGACACGTTGTAGAATTTGAACTGTTGATTGGCTATTACACGTTGTAGACCTGGAACTGTTGATTGGCTATGACATATTGTAGAACGTGAACTGTTGATTGGCTATGACACGTTGTAGAACGTGAAGTCTTCATTCGCTATGACATGTTGTATAATTTGAACTGTTGATTGGCTATGACACGTTGTATAATTTGAACTGTTGATTGGCTATGACACATTGTAGATTTTGAACTGTTGATTCACTGTGACACGTTGTAGAACGTGAAGTCTTGATTTGCTATGACATGTTGTAGAACGTGAAGTCTTGATTTGCTATGACACGTTGTAGAACGTGAACTGTTGATTGGCTATGACACGCTGTAGAACGTGAAGTCTTTATTCGCTATGACATGTTGTATAATTTGAACTGTTGATTGTCTATGACACGTTGTATAATTTGAACTGTTGATTGGCTATGACACATTGTAGAATTTGAACTGTTGATTGGCTATGACACGTTGTAGAACTGGAACTGTTGATTCACTGTGACACGTTGTAGAACGTGAAGTCTTGATTTGCTATGACACGTTGTAGAACGTGAACTGTTGATTCGCTATGACATATTGTAGAACGTGAAATTTTTTACAATACATTATTATCCTGATATATACATGATCACCCTGATATAGAAATGATTACCCAGAAATATACAATATTACCCTGATACATACATTATTACCCTGATACATGCATAATTACCATGATACATACATTATTACCCTGATACATACATTATTACCCTGATACATACAATATTAACCTGATACATACGTTATTAACCTGATACATACATAATTACCTAGATATGTACATGATTAACCAGATATATACATTTTTAACCAGATATATGCAATATTATCCTGATATATACACGATTGACCTGATAAGAAGAATCACAGACTCAAGTGAGCTACTGGCCGCTTTCTCACATACCCGTGTTGGCCGAGCATTTAAACGCATCCATCAGGGCTCTACAGGAGATAGAAACCAATAGCGTATAGACATACAATATTCGCTATGACATATTGTAGAACTAGAACTGTTGATTGTCTATGACACATTGTAGAACTGGAACTGTTGATAGGATATGGCCGTTGTAGAACTGGAACTGTTGATTGGCTATGACACCTTGTTGAACTGGAACTGTTGATTGGCTATGACACCTTGTTGAACTGGAACTGTTGATTGGCTATGACACGTTGTAGAACTTGAACTGTTGATTGGCTATGGCATATTGCAGAAATAGAACTGTTGATTATCTATGACATATTGCAGAACTAGAACTGTTGATTGGCTATGACACGTTGTAGAACTGGAGCTGCTGATTAGCTATGACACGTTCTTAACGATTACGAGTGGCATCTGTTGAACACTTAGCACGAAACCACGTACAAATGATAAAAGAATAAATGAGTAGTACTTGGATAAAAATGATACGACTGTCATTCATTCTGAACCTAAATATAAACGGTTTAAAAAGCATTTGAGAAAGACATTTGTAAACTAATGAATATCACTGTATTTGATAAGCAGGCGGAGAATTTTGAATTACGTTGTATTTGATATTAAGCAGTCGGAGAATTTTGAATTACGCTGTATTTGATATTAGGCAGACGGAGAATTTTGAATTACGCTGTATTTGATATTAGGCAGACGGAGAATTTTGAATTACGCTGTATTTGATATTAGGGAGACGGAGAATTTTGAATTAGGCTGTATTTGATATTAAGCAGACGGAGAATTTTGAATTAGGCTGTATTTGATATTAAGCAGACGGAGAATTTTGAATTAGGCTGTATTTGATATTAGGCAGACGGAGAATTTTGAATTACGCTGTATTTGATATTAAGCAGACGGCGAATTTTGAATTAGGCTGTATTTGATATTAAGCGGACGGAGAATTTTGAATTACGCTGTATTTGATATTAGGCAGACGGAGAATTTATTTAACGATGTTGAGTTAATGGCAGATAACATTAAGTTTTTCAGCTGCCAGAAAGATTTCTTATTTTCAAGGTGGACAATTTCTTAGTGTAAGTCAGTTTGAAAACAAAACAAAGAAGAATTAAATATTAAATTAAGAAAACTTGCTTACGTGTGCTATATACTGTTAGAGTTGTCCGACTTGTACATAAACGAATGTTACTACAGCAAACTGAGAAACAAATATGGTGACATAATTAGGTCAAAATACCTTGTGTTTTCTTGCAGAAGAAACATTTCTTATCGATGCTGCCCATTTTCACGAAATGACAAGTATATATATATATATATATATATATATATATATATATATATATATATATATATATATATATATATATATTCTTAAATAGTTTTTTTTATATACAAAAGATAATGTCTGATTATGTAGAAATGGATATTCTTCTAAATGTGGAAATATAATGTGTACTAGATATTCTTTTGATCGTAGATACAGGTTGTATTAATAATAGTATGATAGTGTTGTCTGCTTAACGCCATTTCTTAGCGCATGACAGACTATACATGGCGGCCAGTATATTTGGTGGAGGAAGAACACGGTAAAACCTTAGGAAGAGCCACCGACTCAAGGGAAACTACTGCTTATTCACTCCCGTTGGTGGAGCTGAGAATTTAAGCCATGCCGACAGCTGAGATGTCATTGATCTGTAAAGGCGAGTGCCTTAGACAACTCAGCCACTCGTGGCCCAGTATGCCTTAGACAACTCAGCCACTATGGGCCCAGTCTGATAGTGTGGAAATAGAGTGTGTAGTTGATGTTCTATTCATGGATCTAAGATTCTGATTATATATAATATTTAATTCCCTTTCTATATTTACTCATCTGTTAGTCCATTGCTATCTTGCAGAATGATGTGTCTAATAACTTACCGCACTTTTATTATCCAGACTCATTAGCCCCCAGTCAAACAGCTTCTTTTTCATGGATAAGGACTTTCTGTCATTCATGTACGTTTTCTTTTCTAAAGTAATATAAGCCATCACCTGCAGTTTTCAGATCATTTTATCAATGGACTTCGAAAACGTTTTATCACCTAACTTTTTTATATTCTTGTCATTAAAGTATCTTCAACCGAAAATTACGACGATTGTTACAAGTGTTGCAGATCATATTGCATTTTTCTGTGCTTTTGTTGGATGAAATTCATTTATCCTCATCGGTTGAAATTATTTTACATTTTCGTATTTAAAGAACATCTGAAAGATCAATTTATTATCAGTGCCAAAAATGGATCACCCATAAATCTCTTCATTTCAAGATAACAAGTTGTATATATTTAAATTTAATTTTTGTGTTTCAAAATCACAGTTTCATTTAAGCTGTATACATTTAAATTTAAGCCACGCAAGTTGATATTTCAAGATATATTTTGTTTTCATGCCATTTAATGTCATCAGTAACAATATAGGGAGTGTTTAAAGCTGACCTTTAACCTCAAGCATAAACCGTATTTCAGACATGACAACTTGAATCCATGCCTTATACTGTATACCAATTTTGCAAATATAAATTTCTAAATTGCTTTAATTCATTATTTTGCAAAGTGATTTACGTTTCATTGCAATGCGGTGCGTTGGGATGGGAGATACGTAATAAAACATGAAACACACCTATTGCTTTTTGCGTATTGGTTTTAATCACATATAAAATAATGCACATTGTACGTTGTTTTAACTGCATATAAAATAATGTACGTTGTACGTTTTAATTACGTATAAAATAATGTACGTTGTACGTTTTAATTACATATAAAATAATGTACTTTGTGAGTTTTAATTACATATTAAACAATGTACGTTGTACGGTTTGATTACATAAAAAATAATGTACATTGTACGTGTTTATTACGTATAAAATAATGTACATTGTACGTGTTTATTACAAGCAATATACACCATCAAGTGACTGTTCGTCTTAAATTAACTGAATTTCTACAAGTTTTGAGATGAAACGGGGGTTGGGTCACGGCGGGGGTAGAGACTATAATTTACGTTCGAGCAAACGCATTTTTGGTCCTTATTTATGATTGTTTTACATGACAATCCATTGATTATGTTAGTGGTTACGTAGGTGAAAATATGGTTCATTTACACTCCCATAATTTTCTGAATATCAGAACAGAACTAGAACACGAGTAAACCCGGACATTCGCCTTGCTAAACCAAAATAAAAAATAAAAAAAAATCAGGGGAACTTCGTCACGCTGTCTAATGCAAGCATACGGAGTCTACTTCAAGAAAAACCTGACAGTCTGCAGACAACACCCTACACAGTGCTGCTAAATGCAGGACATGCATGGTTTAAACAGCAATAGGAATAACTGAACTCACATTTCTTAAGAGAATGTTGGCAATTGCTGGTCTCTCTACATATAAAAAATTATCCAATCTCAGCAATATTCCAAATCAAATCAATAACCAGAACCATATCAATTGAAATCAGCATAGTCATGTATGTTCTATTCTCAGCCACACTGATAGATTTAGTACATCGTCTGTCTGCATCCAGTTATCATTCCGTTTATCCTACAGCTGGATTTGTACTTCTTCCTCACTGATTTAATGCAATACAAATATGATATAACAATACAGAGGGTACAAAATGAATGCTTTTTACACACAAAAAAAAAACCAATTTTAATTATTACATCATACTCATCAAAATGGAATAAGGCGCTGATTCTCTGTTGAAGCGTCTGTTAAATAAAACGATATTATATTCTAAATTTGGGTAGAATGGCAATCTTTGTAATACAGACCTCTGAATGCTGCTTTTAGCTCAGTAAATTAAATCATCCATTTAAAAAAAAAAAAACTTTTGTTTAAAGTTCAAAAAGTAACTATTAACACCCGTGTTGAAAATATGATATAATACCTGGGCCAACATAGGTCTTACTCTAAGTCCCCATTGTAATATGATATAATACCTGGGCCAACATAGGTCTTACTCTAAGTCCCCATTGTAATATGATATAATACCTGGGCCAACATAGGTCTTACTCTAAGTCCCCATTGTAAAGATGTCTTATTAAATCAAATGCTAATACGATATCCCGCAACCAGTATCCAGCTATCCATACAGCCCAATTTATATGACACTTCCAAAACGTTATATCGTACTGCGTCCTGAATCTATCGACTTCGTCCTTTGTTGTGGTTTTGACACATATCAACAAATGTAATGGTCTCTAAGTGAAACATGACATTTTAGTACAGTATGTGTAGATGCCATTCTCGAATGCCCATCTACAATCTTCAATGTTGTCCAGAAACGGACATGGTGAAATTCTCTTAAGTTATAGGGCAAACGTCTAAACTCCATTCAGGAGTTGGAACTGGGTGTGGTGGTGGTTGTGTGGTAATTAAGGGGAATTTTTATTTCCTACCCAGAGTTGTTTCCAAGCCAAATAAAAGCTCTCCAGCACCATAATACTTTCCATTAATATAAACGGGAAATTCTTTAAGTGCTTTCCAAACTCGATTAGTTAGATCATAATCAATTTCTGCCAAGCAAATATGTTCGAAACCTTGTCAATCACACGGGCCAGGCGAATTCTATTTATGTGTCTTTAAAGACCACCATTAGTAGATGTTGCCCGTGTCACGCTTAATGTTAAAATTGATTTTCGTATGCAAGCCCCCATTTTCCGACTGGGAATTGGGTTCAAATACAAATTAGTGTTCATCAGAACTGATTTACCATCGATTTTTAATTGGTTGGTGATAGTTTCTATTTTTGTTATGGAAAAAGTAATTTCCCATACTTGAAAATGTTTTCCCATGCCCTGAGTTCATGTAATTATCCTTGTCACTATGCTGTCCTACAAAAATCTGGGATGTGGCATTGACAATCAATGACCAATAAACATACCTGTGTGAAATGGTCTTTCATTGGACTAATAATCAAGCTGCGCTGCAATTCAATTCAATGAAACTGTTAAAAGAGCTGTTTAAGAGAAATATTCCAAAGAAGACAATTTTCATAGTTTATAATCGATTGCTAAAAATCATAATCGAGTGCTTGATCATTTTTGAGTTTTCCGACCAACCCTCTATTAGTTTCATCAATTGTCACACCACTATCCACATCAAAGTCTATGCTCCTTTTTCTCTCTAATCATCACATTTATTCCACTGAAATAACATTTTCATCTCGTTGACGCTGTTTATAT
The DNA here is from genome assembly GCA_028554795.2 of Sinohyriopsis cumingii. Lineage (NCBI taxonomy): Eukaryota > Metazoa > Mollusca > Bivalvia > Unionida > Unionidae > Sinohyriopsis > Sinohyriopsis cumingii. Next base: position 167,568,157 of record CM068825.1, on the reverse strand, counting down.
ATCCGACAGTTTGTATTTCATTTCTTCCGTATATTGAATTTGAACATTTTTGCAACTGAAAGCTTCTCTCAGACAGGTTGCCTTGGACAGAATTGTACCGTTTATGCTTGCAGTTTAGTTCAAGGAATATTAGATGTCCAGTACAGTTTGTAAAAAACATTATGTCTTCAAAATCTGCATCCTATTCCCACATCATCTGATTTTGGTTGATTTTGTGATAATTGTTTTGTAAAACGATTTCATAACTGTGTTGAAAACGTAAATGGTTAAAATATTATTAAGGAATATTGCAATCTTTATGGCGCAATGCCAACATCATTTTTAAATAAAATAGGAGTCTAAATGTTCCCTAATCTCAGACATCATACCGTAGCCTTGTAAATTGTCTATGTTATTATACAGCTTTTTTAAATATAGTTAAAATCAGGTTAATATATTGTAAAGTTTTCCCTGATAGCATTTGTTACCATTGTTATTGTCTGGATGGAGTTTGTAATCTTTGCCATTTAGTTATTTACCTGTGAGGAATTTGTTTACGTACTTTCTTTTTCCCTCTGGTTCAATACATATTCGCATATGCACGTTTCTAATTCCTTCGTGCACTAATGCATCAGCCTTTATACTGCTGTCAATGTCAATAAACTCGTGATCTTTCATAAATTCAAAAATATTCATACTTCTTAATATTTTGTTATATGTATTCTATTTCCTCTTTTTCCGACAGAGATATGTGCTTTAGGCAATTTATTTATTTTACTGACATAATCAGTTCGCTAGTTGCCAGTTTTAAATACTTTATTCTTTCCATTCGTTAACATACACGCTCTACCGTTTATTCTTTTGGTCTTCTTGACCTTTTCAGATTTGTTATGCCATAATATTTGGTTGTACAAACAGCGTGTCGTTTCCCTTCATGAGCGAATTGCTTAAAATTACTAGGCTGATTATAAATATTTTTCGGTAATGTTAAGAAGGTAGCATCTTTCAAAACTTGTCAGGTATTTCGAAATTCTAATTGTTTCACCTATGCAACACCGAGCAGGTTAATCATTACTTGTCTTCTTTCATCCTTGCTAGCTTCCACTGGCCTCATGTCTATTAATATATGATGACTGATTACACTCATCAAATAATGTGGCTAAAACGTTAAAGCATTTTTTAATATTTATTGTGAAATGATTCCACGTTATTTTGAGTTTTACCTTATATGCTTCTTTGTTTGAACAAGTTGAAAAGTATTCCATATTTTCCTTTTTCAGCGAATTCCTCTATTTCTCGGTATAAAAACTCCTCAACTTCATAAGCTGTTTAATTTCTAGGTGATGGGTTTAATGTTTCGTATAAAGGCCTTGTATATGTCATCTCGCAATTTTTGTTTCCACTTCTTTTTTCTGCCGGAGCTTATTTTGAAAAGATAGCACTATCATTATGTTCTATATATTATATGCCTGAATGGTAAAAATGTCTACTTGCCACAATCGTCTACTTCACCGCCAAAATCTCTAATGATGCCATACCCATTTTTCAAAGGAAACATTCAAGGCAGATTTGACTAAATAGATGTAAACACAGGAGGAATTTCGATAGACACGTGAATTCAAGGTTGCGGAAATAAAAGCTAAAAATGTGCATCTTAAAGAATATGTATCAGCTGTTCTGTTCAGTCTGTTCTTCTGTCTGTATGCGAGTCATAAAACAGAGCAAGAGTTGCAAGTTACATGACTTGATTAACAATTGATTTGTCAAAAATAGGAGCAATTTTATTTCAGTGCCGTTACTCAGAATTACCGTAAACAGGATCCCAGTAAAGGCCTTAGATTAGCTTTCGTAAGTGATAAATGTTCAATGACTTCATTTACACACAGTCTGTTATAAAACATATTCTAACATGAGTACTTGTCGGCTTTTGCCTGCTGTTTAACCCACGATTGATGCAAATTCCTTGATAAGACACTTTCGTCAGTTGATTGAGTCAGTGCAGTTCACGTGATGATTGAGCTCATAAGACAGATTCAACGGTAGTTGCCATACTAGCTGCAGCATCAACACTCCACACACTGGTCTTTATGGTGCAAGTTTCTGATTTATGTTTAGCGAGCGTTTGAAAGAAATCTTTTTTCTAGACATGCCCACGTAGCATATATTAGAAATTCACCAATAACTTATGCATACGTGATGAAAGTCTGATTTCGGATGGTGATAAAATTCGGTTTGTTCAGACCTAATCCGGATTACCATACCAGAAATTTTAACTTTTATATATATAATGTCTTAGCGTCTGTCTTGTGACCACACTATACTGACCGGATTGATTTGAATATGAAAGCATTGGAGGTTTTGGAATCTATTCTGTCATTTTTCATTTACTAGTTAGCTGAACTCGATACGTACGTAGACATTTTTCATTTACTGGTTTGATGGACTCGATCGATACGTACGTAGACATTTTTCATTTACTAGGTTGCTGAACTCGATACGTACGTAGACGCTTTCATCCTTGCCGTGGTATCCAGGCATTCAAGATCTTCTGAGGTTCTCAGGAGTTCGTTCATTTAAATCTACATTTATTCTAACTCATGACGTATGGAAGGTTTAACCAATTTATTCTGAGCGCCTTCGTACTATAGTTGTGTATACATCCCACCATAAATGACAGTTTATTTGATTTTGTTTTGCAATTACATAACGTCTAGCTTATAAATACAATTATTTTTTAGGATGTTAATCACGAAGCGGTTAGAATGATTACCAGTGGTCCTTAGAGATAGTTTGGTGAGTCTTGTAAATTATCAAGTAAGATGTTTATTATAATTATCAATGCACGTAAATCATTTTCTTCATAATTACACACCACAGTGCCACAAAATCTTCAACAAATACATAATGAAAGCAGTTAGCGCATGCCCAAAAGGGTACATTCTATCACTGTCGTGCATAATTTTAGTCCAGCCAAGCATTTCTCACTCAGCACCATCGCCACTAAGTAAAGTGTAGCGGAAACACGTGCATGGTAGAGTCGAATAAATACTTCTACACACTCGACCCCTTTACTTGATTGGTTTTAGTGACACACATAGTTCGTGTCGATATTTGTCATGAATATAAATTAAACTAAACGAAATTCTTAGTAATAAACGTAATACAATGTGAGTTTTTTGTGTGTGTAAATCTTAAAACTGCCAACGCTAAGTGGAACACTTCCGTTGTTCAACTCTTCAATTTCAGAGGTAAGTAATCTTTACAAGTTGTCAAGCTCTTCAGTTCGGAGGTAAGTAGTTTATGCAAGTCGGCCGCAATCGCTTAATGCCTTAATGGAAGGATCATATTTGAAAAAAAAATAAAACAAACAAACACCTGAATTTTTAAAGTTTGACGCTTTTCCGACAAAAAATGGCTTCTGTAAACGCAAACCCAGTTCCATCGTTTTCATTTCTTGCACCCATTCCCGCGTGTTTGAGTGCTTTATTTCATACACCATAGTGTTGAGTTATAGGTTTTGTAAGGTAATAGACACAACTCTACTATCCATATTATTATTGTTATTATTATAAATATTATTTTGGTTGTTGTTGTTGTTAGTATTGTTATTTATTCATTACAATATTCCATCAGTTATTTTCGAATAAGCTTTCAGAAATCTTAGTATTCGTTCCTATTCTCGGATTGGAGGAGAATGCCCAGCCTTCTATTTTAACAACGATATTCATTTAAAACTGGTGTTTTTTGTCTCGGAAAACTAATGCTTATTTAAAGAGTTACGAAGTTTTATGGTCATATCGGTAAGTCAGTCAAGGTGAGTCAGTCAAAGTAAATCAGTCAAGGTTAGTCAGTCAAGGTGAGCCACTTGGAGGACAAACTCTTGCATTATATATACAAATTATTCATCTGATAATCTGAACGAGTACATACTTAAGCCATACTTGCCATATTCCCAGATAGTACTGAGGGGATTTGAGACTCAGATAGTGTGTTTTGCAATTCCAAGGAGGTGGGGGAGTGACTTAGGGCGTTTCCAAAACAAAACGACGTTGTCCAAGCCTACACAAAATCACTGGAAATTCAAATCTGAGTAATATAAATTAACTTGTCAGTTTTCGTCAAAGCATATCACACACTTTTTAAAGAAAAAGAAAAAAGGTAGACTAGCATTGTCAAATATCATCGCCATAAACATAGGTACAAGCACGCAAATAGTGACACTGACGTTAGATAAAAACATGCACAAAGTTTCTGCCATTAAAATCCGTTGAATGGCAAAGTCGAGACTTAATTAATATGCAATCTTTGCTCCTCTCATTAGTTCAATATGGGGTTTGAAGGTAGTACAAGTGTCATTAGTGCTCATCTTTGCATTTACAAGAGCCTGGATGGTTGTTCAAACTTCTCTGCTTAATTCTCTGAGCGAATCCTGGTCAGAACAGAATTTTTTTTTACGCACATGACGTCTGCATTTTGGAAACTGTATTCAAATTCAATATAATTGCAATGCCTGTAGCTGGTACAGGAAAGTAACATTTCCATTGGTCAGAATGTTACCACGTAATCAAAATGAATAGCGTTCATTTCTGTATGAACTGTAAGGAGAACTACATTTCCACTTCTATAAATAGGGTCACGTGTACAGCATAAGATGAACACTGCCAGTGAAGGCAGACATGAAGTAAGCATTGAAGGAAAACAACAGTAGTGAAGTGGGACCGTTTAGCCTCAAGGGTAATAAGCATTACAAACCACCCTGGGACTGTTTAGCCTCAAAGGAAATTTAACATTAACCACCCTGGGACTGTTTAGCCTCAAGGGAAATTTAACATGGACAAAAACCCCTGGGACTGTTTAGCCTCAAGGGAATTTAACATGGGAAAAAAAATCTTGGGACTGTTTAGCCTCAAGGGAAATTTAACATGGACAAAAATCTTGGGACTGTTTAGCCTCAAAGGGAAATGGAACAGGGTCGGGATCCTATTTTAATACGGTCCCGACCTGATGGGTCTATGGAAATGGAACAGGGGGAAAATTGAAAGAGGGAGGGGTCTCTATTTTTTTTTTAAATTAAAAAAAATGGGGTAGGCAATGAAAGTCAAGATCTTTTCGAGACCTATGAGTGGCCCTGAAAAGGGCCTTTGGGTTTATGTTAATATTAAGGGTATATTAACATAAAGGGTACCGCACTGGTCTTCTTCTTGTCCTTAAGCTGCGCCTGACTGCAGGACCGTAAATTAGTACTCTTTTGAGGCATCCTTGACGCTCCACATATATTCTTCGGATCCACAGGCTGGTGTCTGTCCTGTGGACAACTGTCCACTTGGATCGGACATACATTGGTATGTCCGTCCCGAACATCATGGAAGATACAAGGGTTGAAGATTGTACGTCGGTCCACATGTTGAGGTGATGAGAACAGGTGAAGGAATGCAGTGAACTGCGCTTATTTATAGGGAGAGGAAGGATCGAAACGGATTGAGTTCATTGACCAATTCAAACACGCGTTACAAAATTCAGTCAGCCCACGTCCAATCCGAAGAGAGCAGTCTGTAACGTCACGTGGTCTATATAGATTCGCTAGCGCCTGTGCGCAGTCAATCCATGCGACAGTTTTTCAACATGACGAAAACTCAGAAAACGATAAATTGGGGTGCACCAGCCGTGGAGACTACCCAAGGGAACCCGGACTTACTTTCAGAAGAGGTGAATTGGGATTTTGTGGATTTTCTTACTTCGCAAGATTTGTTCCGGAACCTTTGTCACCTTCTCCTTCATTACTGCACGTGGAGAATTTTAGACAGAGACAGAAAGAAGAATTGGAGAAATTTATACAACAGCAAAAGGAAGCGGAACAAGCTTTTCTCCTACAGCAACAGCAGCAAGAAGAAGAGGTAAGAAAAAAACAACAACAACAAGAATCAGCAGCAAAGAAACAAGGGTGTCAAAATCAAACGGTCACGGTACTGTTAGACATTTTAGCGGAGTTAAGAAGTCTGAAACAAATGTATCAGACTTCTTTATTACGACCGAAGAGAATACGACCTTCCCGAGCTAAACACTCCAACTCTGTGACTAAGCCTACCGTACCACCTTTAGTGATTTCAACCAAATCATCACCATCATCATCAACATTACGCAGTCCAGAAGTAGGCCTTGGCCGTGGCAAAGGCTTAAGGCAGTTAAAGTTGATTGCTTAAACTCACCCCTACACCAAAAGAAGGCCCTTTTCAGGGCCACCCATGTCTCTCGAAAAGAGATAGACTTTCAATTGCCAATAACTAAAAAAAAACCATTTTACCCAATAGTACGTGTCTGTGTATGAGTGTGCGTGAGTGTAGGTTCTTATTTTAAAATCAAACCCAAAGACACTTACCTTTTTATACCTAATTTATTCTTTTATAAATATTTACAATCCAATTCACAATTCACAACATAACAACATTAAAAAGTTCATAAACTTCTTCTGTCTCATTGTTCACTCTCTCCCTGTTTTTTGAATTTCTTCACCGTCACAGTCTTTTCCTCCTCTTCCTCCTCACTTTCTTTCCTTCTTCTCCTGTTTCTTTTTCTTTACCTGTCTGCTTTCTTCCTCTTCTTCTTCCTCTGAAGAATCCCTCTCTTCTTCTGACTCCTCTTGTTTCTTAGGGCAATCTAGAGACCAATGTCGTTTTTCTTCTCGATAGTAGGGTGAGTAGTCCCTCGGCTGGTCTGAAGAGAATTTTCGGATGACCCCTCGGAACGCTCTGATGAAACGTTCGATTTGTGTAGTCTCTTACATAGTTGTGCTCGGTTTGAGAGTGAAATGAATAGTGGAAGGACAAGACACACACCCTTTATATACGCTGGTCTGCCATGACTATAAAGTAACCCATGGTGTTTAAATTTTAGTCATTTGACTTTTTGCTATCAAGATGAAACGATCCAATTCATTCAAAAAGAAAGAAGAAGAAAACAAGAGGCAGAAACGTGATCTATCGCCTCGTACCAGGGCTGAAGTCTTGGCACAAATTCATGCCAGTGATTTTGAAGAGGACATGAGTGAACCAGAATCCAAACCCGGAGAGTTTTCCTCTGTACAAAGTTCACCACCCTTAGTCAACCCTGAAAAGTACTACTCCATTCAAGAGACGGAAGAGCATCCCTCTAGAAAATTTAGAACCACGGCTTACAAATACACGGTGAAGTTTAAACATTTCAAGTCCGAAGTACCGTTAGAGAAAGCAGAAGGGTTCATCACCGACATGTGGGATTCTTTGCTCACCACACTCAAGCGACAATGTCAACCCAAAGAAGACGATCGCTTAAGACTTTAAATGGAACACGACGGCTTGAAATCCCCTGTTTGGATCGAGTTTAGCAGCCCTGCAGAATTGACCGCTTCCAAAGTCATGGACAAGATACAACACGTGCAACAATCTAATGACCAGTTTGACATCACCGATGGAAAAGCCACACTGGACATGACCCACGTCTCTCCTCCTCAAGGGACCGGACAACGCAATAAGGTGTTATTGGTCAACAACCTTCGCAGCACCGAAAAGAGCCTCGTCCAAATTCACAATTCTCAAGACCAGATGTATTTAGCCCGTGCCATCGTGGTGGGACGAACCTATGTCGACAAAAACGACACGGCAGAATGGAAAAGAGCCTGGAAAACTATTCGACAATCGGCCCGAGCCAAACAACGAAACGAAGCAGAACTCCTGTTGCAACAAGCCGGCTTGCCCAAAGACAAACCCTGTGGCATTCCTGAAATGCAAAAATTGCAAGATGTCCTAGCTCCACGCTACACCTTGAAAGTGCACCCTCAAGAAGTGCGCGGACCTCTGTTGTCTCGAGAGAAAGACTTTAAGGACGGAAAATACATTCACCTCTATCATCACGATGACCATTTCGATACCATTACCAGCATCACCGCATTCCTGAAATACGGTTATTACTGTGAGAAATGTGATTATGGCTATAACAATCGAGAGCAACACAAGCATTGCGGATCGAAATGCTCAGGAAGTTTGGCCTCTCAGCCCTGTCTGAACGAAGAGCAAGAACGAGTGCATTGTCCAGCTTGTCTGCGCACGTTTGTCAGCCCTGCCTGTAACCAACAACATCTGAAGACGCAAGGATCACAGCAGAAATGTGCTTGTCAGCTGCTGAGATTGTGCCCTACGTGTGGACAAGGTCTATGTACCAATAATGTCAAGGCACACGTATGTCGAGGAAAGAAAAAATGTCACATTTGTCACCACATCGTGGACTTGGAACACGAATGCTACGTGCAAAAATACCAACCCCAACCCGAGAAAGAGGACGGTCACAAGAAGAAAGGCAATTTCATCTTTTTCGATTTCGAATGCTTGCAAAAGACCGGCAGTCACATTCCTAATTTCTGCGTGGCTCATCGAGCGTGCGAGTAGTGCATTCAAGAACCTATCTTGAGTTATTGCCCTCACTGCAGCAAGATTCCTGGAGGACGTGAAAAAATCTTTCGGGGACCGAACACGTTAGCCGATTTTGCACAATGGGTCTTAGACCCCATCGACAAGACGTGGAGCCAAGAGGACATCGAACGTTACAGAGATTGTCATCGTCATGCCACGGTGATGGTTCACAATTTCTCGGGATACGATGGACAGTTTCTTTTGAGATACTATACGGAACATGGTTCCGAGCGTCCTAAAGTCACTTTGAACGGAGCCAAAATCATTTTCATGCAAGTGGGACAAGTGCAGTTTAAAGATTCAATGAGTTACTTAGCCATGCCTTTGAGTCGAATGCCTAAAACGTTTGGAATCACAAAAATGGCTAAAGGGTACTTTCCACACTTTTTCAATACCGAAGCCAATCAACATGCCGTTCTACCCCATTTGCCTGAGGCTCACTATTACGACCCCGACAACATGCGTACCGAACAACGAGAAGCTTTCTACGCTTCGTACCAGGCTCACGCCTCCGACCCTTTCGACTTTCAGGAAGAAATGCTAAAGTATTATCGTTCCGACGTGGACATTTTACGGCGATGCTGTGGAAAATTTCGAGAACTGTTCATGGAACACGGAGGGGTCGATCCTTTGAAAGAAGCCTGCACCATTGCCAATGCGTGTTCCTTAGCGTACCGGCAACGATTCATGCCTGAAAACACCGTAGCTGTCATCAGTCCTCAAACGACCAACTATATCAAACGTCAGTACTCGGTCAAAGCCCTACGCTAGTTACATTACTTGTGCGACAAGGAAGACAAATGGATTCAGCATGCCCGCAACGGATGGGGTGAAAAGACCATCGGAACGTATTCGGTCGATGGCTGAGACTTAGAAAACCCCAAGATCGTGTACGAGTTTAACGGTTGCTTATTTCACGGATGTCCCGTCTGTTACCCTGACCGTGGCACTAAAAATCAGTTTTTACAACGAACCATGGAAGACTTGTACCAGGCCACTTGTCAGCGACGCCTAAAGTTAGAACAGGAAGGATACCAAGTGGTGGAAATGTGGGAACACGAATACGATCACCGTTTGAAAACCGATCCCGAGTTTAAACGCCTCGTGGAAAGTTACCAGTTCATGGACCCGCTGAACCCGAGGGATAGTTTGTACGGAGGAAGGACCAATGCCACCTGTTTGCTGTACCAAGCCGACGAAGAGAAAGGAGAAGAAATAAAATACTTGGACGTGTGTTCACTGTATCCCTACTTGTGCAAATATTGTCGCTTTCCTGCAGGCACCCACAATTGTTCACCGAACACATCGACCTGAAAAACTTTCGACAATACGAAGACTTCATCAAGTGCAAAGTTTTGCCTCCCACGGACTTGTACCATCCCGTCTTACCTCACCATTGCCAAGACAAACTGATGTTTCCTTTGTGCCGTACTTGTGCCGAAACGTGCAACCAAGGCAAACCTTGTCAGCACACCCAAGAAGAACGAGCCTTGACGGGGACGTGGGTCAGCGTAGAATTGTTCAAAGCTCTGGACATGGGATACCAACTGTTAGAAGTGTACGAAATTTGTCACTTTCCCAAGACACAACAATACCACAAGGGTGACCCCACTCAGAAAGGCATTTTCGCAGACTACGTGGATGCCTTTTTGAAACTGAAGCAAGAAGCCAGTGGCTATCCTTCCTGGTGTCACACTCCCGAAGACTAAAAGACATTCAAAGAGAAATACCGGGAACAAGAAGGCATTACTTTACATCACATCGAGAAAAACGAAGGCAGGCGATCGTTTGCCAAAGTGATGTTAAATTGCTTGTGGGGTAAAATGGCACAACGACCGTGTCTACCCAAGACGGAGTATTTGACAGAACCTTTCCGCTACTTTCAGATGATTCAAGACAAAACCAAATACATGAAACACGTGGACGTCGTTCGCGAGGATTTGATCTTGGTCAATTACGAAGAAGATCTGGACTTTGTACAAGACGACCCCTTTGAAAATGTCATCATTGCGGTTTACATGACAGCTTATGCTCGCTTAAAACTGTACAAAGCTTCAGAACAGTTAGGGAAACGTGTCCTGTACTTTGACGCGGACAGTTGCGTTTACATCGATCACCCGAGTCAACAGCACCCTGACATCGAAGGAGACCGTTTAGGAGCCTGGACAGACGAGCACCCCGACGACAAGATTCTAAGTTTCGCCAGTGGCTGTCCTAAAAACTGCGGCTACGAATACCGGGACAAGCAAGGAGAAGTGCACACGAAGTGTAAAGTGAAAGGATTGACTCTGAATTATCGCACCAGTCGAGTGGTGAACTTTGGAGTATTGAAAGAAGACTTGCAGTCTGGAAAAGATGACCACTTTAAAGTGACCACCTATCAGCCCAACAAGACTGTACGTTTACCCACTCACCACATCGTCAGTCGACCCTTGGAAAAAGTCTCTCAAATCGTGTACCAGAAGCGAGTGCGACTTCCCAATCATTTCACCTTACCGTATGGACACGTCGGTATTGGTCTGTATATAAAAAGAAACCCTAGGCAAGTTCGATAGTTCATTGTGACTACCAAGACCAAGCGAACAAGATGAATACTTTCAGAGAAACACAAAACAAGTTCAGACAGGCACAATTCAAGTTTGCGGACTCTCAAGTAGAATGCGATTGTGAGCCTTGCGATGGGAACGATGCTGTACGTTGTGACCTTTGCGATGCCGTAAAGCATCATGGGAACTTTTTTCTCACTACCCCTATCATGGAAAGTGATGCTGTGCGTGTCAAACCTGAGGGATGCGAAAGCGATGCCGCTCGTCCTCTTGGACACTTTACTGGGTTTCGTTTTAAAGGTGGATGTCCACCTTCACGTCTACCCCACTACGGATGTCATCCAGCCCTGAGCAAACTCCTGTCCATGTCATCCAACCCTCATCGAAACGAACCTGTGAAAGACGAATATTCGTTTTCTGTGCGTTTGTCGGAATACTGCGACTTTGAAAAACGTCTTCAATCGTTCAAAGGAAAATGGCCTAAGTATCTGGGAGGACCGACCCCTGAAGAATTAGCCAAAGCCGGATTTTTGTACTTTGGCGAAGGGGATAAAGTCAAGTGCTACAGTTGCGGTGTGTCACTTCACCACTGAGAACCACAAGATTCGGCCTACGTAGAACATGCTCGATGGTCACCGAACTGTCATTACTTACCCCTAGTGTGACTGAGATATTGAAGTAACTTACCATGTCGTTGAAGAAGAAACCAGATTGGTTAGGAGTCAAATGTCACCGAGACCAGTATTTAAACTTCATTTCAAAAGCGATATTGAATCATTACCTAAAGAACTGCAAGAGAAGATTTACAAGGAAGTTTGGCAGGGATTTGCCAGAGTGAAATCTCAATGGGTAACTGTAGAACTTTTGTGCCGAGAAATTTACAAGAGGAAAGTGAAAAAGTCAACCAATGTGTTAGATTTCTCTGGGTCAAGGGTGCATTCATCCTTTTATATCACTCTAGACCGTTTACATTAAAAGAGTTCAATGAGATTCTTGGACGTTACCCTGAATGGCAGTGGTCAGAAGTTACTCACTATGTGGATTACTTTTGCTCTAGGAGAAGATTGTGAATTGTACGGACTGACCAATTCATGGATACTTTGCTAGAGAACATTCGTGCTTTGTCTGTGGAGTTGAGAGAATGCATTTACCGAGAACTGGTCAAAATACAAGTCAAACGTAAAGAACAGTTGCATCCGTTACGTCACCAGATGTTTAACCACTGGTACCTGAATGGTATAAGAGGACTGATTCGTCAGAAATTATTTCATTGGTCAGACCTTGTTGAACACTTTGAGTTAGTGAATGAACGAAATGTTCATAATTTTGGTTACTTCGATATTCACCTAGAGCAACGCATTGAGGAAGACGGGTTAAAGGATTACCAACATATTTTACGTGGAATCTGCTTAGCGGAAGAGGAAACTTCTAAACGAACTCTGATGTGCAGGTTACAGTATGCAAGATTTAGATTCACAACTGGAGAACGAAGATCTCTAGTTAGAAAGTACCTTTATTGCTTCCGAAATAAAGAGACTATAAAAATAGGAATCCATGCCACGGCTTATATCACAAGTGATTGAACAGATTCCGTGGAAGGAACTCAATGACACTATTCAAACCGTGGATCATTACCATCAATTATTACAAGAACTGTATCCATTCAATTTGGGTCGACAAGTGGTGTGTGTCTTAGTGACTTGTTTTCTGGGATTTCGTTTACCAGCCGATTCCTTGTAGACTCTTTACGAACAGTACTTACTACCCAAATGGTCTTAAATGGTCACGAAAGACTCCTTTTGCTCATAGCCTTGCGTTTTCATCTGGATACGTCTCGACCTCTACATTAAAAAAAGATTCGACATCTTTTAGCTACCGAAGACGTGTATGACGATGTGTGTGTAGCTTGTGACTTACACCCCCATTGGACAGATGTCCGTGCCTGGAAAAAAGGGGGCTTTGAGGTTTGGACCCAAGAAGTGGCTCAGTATGCACGAGAGTTGTTCAAGGAAAAAAGTCACTTTTCAACCAGTGTTGGTGACGGTACCAGAAGAAGAACCCGTCACCCAGGACAGGACTGTCGTGGACATGCCTGAAAGACCCTTTCGGGAGGACACTTCTGTGACCTTACCCCTTATAGAACTGGTCAGAACATTACCCAAAACATGTTGTACAGACACTAGTTTCTATTCCATGTTGATGGTTTTCATGTGCCTTTTATCCGTGTACTTAAGCCTTTGGCTTTTATGTATTTTTGTCTTTCGTGTTCATGTTTAAAACATTCAATAAACGTGTTCTGAAAAAAGTATATAAACTCTTGTCTTGTTTGTTTTCGTGTCACAACTGACATTCCTAACACTATGGCTACCTCTGCTGTCTCTGCTCCCTCTTCCTCTACTGTCAAAGTCATCGACGAACACTTAGATCGTGCCAGTTGGGAGGCTTTGTATCTTCGCCATCCCTTTAACATCCTTATTGATGAACCTAGCGGTTCAGGCAAAACCGAATTTGTCAAACGTTTGATCGAACATAAACATCATTTGATCGATCGACCACCTCAACGCATCGTGTGGTGTTACAAAGAGTGGCAATCGGCGTACAGCCTCTTGCGAGAAACTCAAGGCGATTCCATCGTGTTTGTGGAAGGCATTCCTAACGAAGACGACGGAATCGTCTCTGACTCCCGTCAAACCCATTTGGTCATTTTCGATGACATGTTAGGAGAAGACGAAGAAGAAATTAAACTGTGGTTCACGCGCAAAGGGCATCATCGTAATGCCAGAGTCGTTTACATCACTCAAAATATGTTTCAACAAAGTAAATCCCATCGCACCATCAGTCTCAATGCGCATTACGTGGTCTTGTTTAAAAGTCCTCGAGATAAATCGCAAGTGCAAGTCTTAGCCAAACAGTTAGGAACGCCTTGGCTGACTCAGGCGTACGACGATGCCACTCAAACTCCACACGCTTATTTACTCGTCGATTTGAAACCTACGAACCCCGATGATTTGCGATTTCGTACCCAATTGTTTCACCACTGGTGTCAAGACGGAGGGCCTGTCCTGTACATTTCTTCGTCCTCCACTTAATTTCACTACAAAAAAAATCTATAAAAACCTCAGACACTTTTCGTCTGTCTCACACAACGTCAACATGACGTCCCTTTAGTCGCATCTTCCCGTGAAATTGATTCGTGCCTTCTATGGCATCAGTCGAGAAAAAAATCCACAAATACGGGCTCGTGTCTTAGAAGCTAGTCTCAAAGAAGTCTTACGATGGTTCACTGTGACAGCAGGTCAATTACTGCAAGGGATCATTCAGATTCCTCATCAAACCAAACGCTTTTTTGATCGAAACAAAGTCGCTTTGACCCAACTGGCCGATCCCCGCATCGACACTCAAACCAAAAAACAAATCATTTTGAAACCTGGAGGGAGCGGCACTCTAGGAAGGGGTCATCATTCGCTCCCTCTTAAGATGGGATGCTAATGCTCCCAAAGTTCTCCCCAACAAAAAAGTCAAACGAAGCTCCAAGAAGAAGAAAAAGAGCCACGGTGTCAAGACCAGTTCCCGAAGGAGACCCGTGTCTCCAAGAACTTCTCCAGTGGCGGGTCCCTCCTCTTACCAGACACCACCCCGGAAAAAGAAAAGCCCCAAGTAAAAGAAGCAGAGAAAATGTCCCCAGAAAAAGAAAATCCCACAGAAAACTAGTCGCAAGAGAGGCACTTCGGCCAGGATGCAACCTTACACTCGCAAACCACGACCTGCAACGGCGGTAACCGCGTCTCAAGTAGCCTCAGGTTCATTCACTTCTCCGTTGATGACACCAAGAACTGAAAAGTACTTGGAGACGTTGATCACACCAAGAACTTCTCCGTTGATGACCCCAAGAACTTCCCCAGTGGCAGGACCCTCCAATTTAGCGGCAGTGGCCGCTGCTCACAAAGTACCTTCTCCCAAAATCAAAGTCCAAGAGAGATCGGGCATGTTACAAAGTTTACTGGATTTGTCCAAGCAAGAACTGGCTCGATTTAGTCCATTGCGTACCCCTGCACGACGTGTCATGCCTGTCCTTAAGTTGATACTCCGTAAAGACAATCAGTGGCGACGCGTTCCAGTATAAAAAAGGCCTGTGACTAAGTAGGGGTATTAGTGAACTCCCAAAAGATGTTACCTCGAAGAAGTGCACACCGTCACTATCGTCAAAAAAGAAAGAGACGGAGGCAGACTCGTCATCCGACAAATCGCTTAGAATCGACGTTACCCTAAGAAAAGATACAGTCTTTCAAAGAAAAAGAGGCGTCAACAAAGGGGAGGATTCCTTGGCGATTTTGGAAAAAACATTGTCACCTTTATCACAAGGTGATTGTCCCCAAAAAAAGATAAAAGGGCGAGTGTTAAGTCATCGACGTTAGTGCATGTTTGGTTAATGTCCCGGAACGCACAAGCAAAGATGTCACCCTCAAGAAAACATTCCTCTTCTAAACCCCAAGGAAATAAAAGGAAAGGACTGCCTCCACGTTTAATCAAACATGGGGACATGTTATCTGTCCTGTCCAAAGCTTCTCCACCCCTGCGAAAAAAACTCATTCAATCAGCCTTCAAAGAGGTCATCGATACTCTGTGCGAATGTTGTTTGAACGTGTTGAAAGGCACGACCCATTTGTCTAAACACCAGAAACAATGCTTAGGCAAACATCGTCAGGTTCTTCGCCAAATGGTCCAAAATAAAATTCCCATTCGTCAAAAAAAGAAGCTGGTCCAACGTGGAGGAATTTTACCCCTCTTGCTAGGCTCATTACTGAAAGGAGTCTTGGGAACCGGGTTGGGAGGACTGGTGGGAGCAAAATAAAAAGGCCCTCTGGAGTCCTAAGATCTAAGAATCGATCCCTGACATCCCATGGAAGAACGAAAACTAGCTTGAGTGCCTTACAAACGATGGATGGAATACCATCGTTGGCAAGAACAACACAACTAGCATTTACCCCCTAATCCCAATTTGAGCGAGATGTCCCAGTTACAACATGAATTGCAGCCCTTAATGGATCGCCAAGATTTGTCGGAAACAGAAAAATCGAAAAAGTACGGTCAACTCTTGCAACGACTGCAACTCTTTCACCAGAAAGCCTCAGACGAAACAGCTTTTCGTAATCTGAAAGATTTTAAGACCTTGATGAAAAGTCCAGTACCATCATCACTACCACCACCACCACTACCAGTGACCAAGACAGAAAAAGGAGAAGAAGAAGAAGAGTTTCAAACTCCGCCAGAAAAAGTACGCAAGTTAACAACACCACCTACCTCCAGAATTGGATGGATTAGAAAGATGATGACCACCTCTTCTTCATCAGAAGAGAAAAAGAAGGTGAAGACAGAAGTGAAACAAGAACCGATATCCCCCGCTCAGACATCCTCCTTTTCGACACCTATTGCCGGTCGCACACGCAAAGCATTGCAATCCAACAAAATACCCCAAGAGAAAAAGAGTAGCATCCTCCAAGAGCGGGTGTCTTATTAACAAATAAACAAAAAATGGAAAAAGTGTTAGCCAGCATTTACTACGATCCCTCCCATCCTGCAGGTTACGCAGGAGTTCAAAAATTGTATGGTGCTGCCAAAACTCGACTGAAAAGTCTCCGTTTACCTCAAGTGCAACGATGGTTACAAGAACAAGCTACCTACACTTTACACAAACCCATTCGACGCAAGTTTGCCAGAAGTCGCACCCGAGTGGAAGGCATCGATCATCAATGGCAAGCCGATTTAGCTGATGTCTCTCGTTTGGCCAGCTACAATCGTGGCTACAAATATTTGTTTTGTGTCATCGACGTCTTTTCCAAATTTGCCTGGGTCGTGCCATTGACTTCCAAATCTAGCAGTGAGTTAGTGCGAGCCCTGCAACGGGTGTTGAAACAAAGCGGTCGTCACCCTCTTCAATGGCAAACGGACAAAGGCACCGAATTTCTGAACCAAGCTTTCCAAAAAGAATTAAAGAAACGTGACATTCATTTTTTTTACCACCGAGAATCCTGAAACCAAAGCCAGCATCGTGGAACGTTTTCAACGCACTTTGAAAGAACGCATGTGGAAATATTTTACGCATCATCACACTCTGAAATACATCGACATCCTACCGCACCTGGTGCAAGCGTACAACCAATCTTACAATCCAAGCATTGAACGTGCCCCGCAAGAAGTGACTCCCGAGACCGAAGTGCTGGTGTCTGATAGCCTGTTTGGTACGTCCCCGACGAGGGCTGTCCCCAAGAAAAGCGGAGTGTTGGAAGTAGGAGATTGGGTACGGATTGGCAAAACCAAACGCACTTTCGACAAAGGTTACTTACCTAACTGGACTACCGAATTGGTTCGTGTCACTGGACGAGTGCCTGGCCGTCATCCTGCCGTCTATAAATTGGAAGACATGAACGGAAAAGTGCTCAAAGGAACGTTTTATTTGCCCGAGTTACAACGTGTCACCAAAAAAGAAGACGACGTGTACGACATCGAAAGCATTCTCGAACGCAGAACCCGTAAAGTGGGCAAACAACGTGTCAAAGAAGTCAAAGTACGTTGGAAAGGATATCCACCCAGTTTTGATTCTTGGATCGACGCTTCGCAAGTCATCGACTATAAAAAGAAGTGACCATCATGCCCTTTCACAGACTCAGCTACTACTGCTACCACTCCTTCACCCAGTTCTTCTCTGCAAGATTTACAAAAACAACCCTTGTGGGTGTGGTGTGAGAACGTGTGCCTAAAACGCAAATAGTCTTTTTCTGCCAAATCTTCGTGGTGTATTGTGTCATCGGTGCAGCCATTGCCAATCTGAGTTTGCAACAAGGAGACAAACATTTGTGGACCATTTTATTGAGCAGTTGCATTGGTTACCTGCTTCCCAATCCTTCCCTGAAATTCTCTTCCAACGGGAACAACGGGAAACTTGTGTCCAGCGCCAGTGTCAGTCACCACTTCAACAATAACAACAACCCCATTTTGGGCGGAGACACACCTCTGACTTCTAGTAACCCCTCCGACAGCCACAAAACTCTGGAATAATGAGTCACACTAACCAATTTTACTTAACCTTACCCAGTGACAGTTCTATGGATGTGTTTCCCAATAACACTTTGTGCTGTTACACGGCTAAATTACCTCAGGCCATCCAATTAGATCACGAAGCCCATTGGGAAGTGGCTTTAGTGGAAATGATTCACCCTACACAAATCCAAAACATCACTGAAAAGCAAAACACCTTTGAGGTCGAAATCATGAACGAACAATTGCTACAAGCCATGAATGAAATCGGGTTTTCAGGGAACACAAGACCATCCAACAATTCGCCCTTCAGTATCTACAATCTTGAAATTTCCGTCAGCGTTTTATTTTTGTGGCCAACATTTGGTGGATACCATTGCTTACAGGTTCGAGTCAGCCTTTGGCAAAGCCCTGAACAGAATCAAAAAAATGTCACCCTGGAGTACCATAAAGTGGCTCGTCGCTTACTGATGAAATTTCAGGATACCCAAACGTTGTCCATCAGTTTTAATCGTGACTTGTTTGATATTTTAGGTGAAGACACAAAAATGGCTCCAAATTTTAAACCGAAGATCAACAGTAATACGGAATTTTACAAGTTTTTTCGATTCCCTGTACAACTGAACCAAGGACTGAATTTGATTTTTGTGTACTCCGATGTGGTAGAGTATAACGTGGTGGGACACACCTCCGTGCAGTTACTGCGTGTCATTCCTTTCAAAGTGGATTCTGCCACGACCAGTGACCAGGAAGGTGGAAACACCTATCAAGTATACCGCGAATTTGTAAATCCTCACTATCTGCCCGTTAGTAAGTCGTATTTGGACACGGTCAACATTGCTATAAAAGGAGATCTGGGACAAAATATTCCATTCACCAAAAGAAAAGTCACGGTGAAACTCCATTTTAGAAAACGGTTCTCTCACGATTTGTAAGTCATGCATCCAGTGTACCTAGGGGATGCTGGACAGCGAGGACACGGTTTAGGAGATATGCTAAAATCGGCCTTTCGTTCGGTGGCCCCAGTCTTAAAACCAATGGTGACACGCGGATTGCACGCCTTGAAAGATGCCGCACTGACGCAAGGCAAAGAATTTCTCCAAAATGTCATCATTGACAAACAAAATCCCAAAGAAGTCTTCATGAGGGCAGGCAAAAATGTCTTGCTGCAAACGGGTAAAGACTTTTTGAGCCGACGAGAAACACCTATAAATGCCCTGCACGCTACCGAGTCAGGGATTCCTACTTCCTTGAAGCCACAGCAAGGACAAGGCAGAAAGAGACGACGAAGAAAACACCCTTTCACCAGACTTCACACGTCTAAAGCTAGAAAGATAAAGAAAAGAAGAAATGTCCGAGACTTTTCTTTAGTGGAGTGGGCTTGTACTTGAATAACAAACTAGTCAGTAGCAGCATGGATACTTACCCTTATCGTGTCTACCTGGAAAATCTCTTGACGTACGGAATAGACGCCAGGAACACTCATCTCAATGCCTGTTTGGTATGGGAAGCTGACGATGCGAACCAATTTGAAATATTTCAAACTGATGTAAAGAAAAACCACAATGAGGGATTTGTAGAACGAAGAAACAAAATCAAAGATGGAAAGAGTTTAGAACTGATGGATCGTTTGCATTTGGACATGTGGTTGCAAGAGAAATATTTGCTGAATGTCCGCTTGAGACTGAATCATAGTAGTACCGCTTTCCATTTAATGGCTAATAGTGACGATTACAAAACCAAAATCCAAGAAGCCAGACTCTACGTACGCCGCGTGGAAGTGTTACCTAAAGTGGGAAACGACATTAGTCACACGTTGAGCAGAACGACCGCCAAGTATCCCATACGACGCGTGGAAGTGAAAACCTTCACCATTCCCAAGGGTCAGCGATCCATGATCGAAGATCATCTGTTCCAAGGACAGCTACCCAAACCTTTAATCGTTGGTATCGTCGAGAATACAGCCTTCAACGGAGCTATCGATAAAAATCCTTTCTACTTTCGACACTTTGGCGTGTCCAAGATCGACGTCAGTCGCGATGGCAAGACCTTGTGTACCCGACCTTTCGAACCCGACTTTTCTCCCAATAAGATGAATTACTTGAGGTCGTACTTGTCCTTGTACGAAGCTACCGGACAGTTAGGAACCAACACCAGTCACGGCATTACGTACGAATATTATGGAGGAGGCTATGCTTTGTGGGCTTTCGATTTCACACCAGACCAAGGCAGCGACGAGGGACATTTCCACCCTATAACATCCGGTCAGATTCGTGTGGAAATTCAGTTTGCAAAACCAGAACCTGATGAAACGGTGAACGTCATCCTGTATGCAGAATTTGACAATACGATAGAAATCAACAGTTTGAGAGAAGTCATTCTAGATTATTAGAAGCCACGGAAGACTGTTATCCCTCTTTACCTAGTGGAGAAACTTTGGACATGGAATGTGAGGAGACTGTGGAAGAAGAATCTCAAGACAAAGACGAAAAAGTTATCATGATCAAGTCGAGATGGCCAGAACAAGAAGCCCATCGCAAACCTCAAGACCATCTAGCTTATGTGATCAACACGGACGACAGTCATCTCCCAGGAACCCATTGGGTAGCCGTTTACTTGCCTCAAGAAGGATGTGTGGAATATTTTGATTCGTTTGGATTGCCTCCTTTTGAAGACGATATCATTGACTTTATGAGAAGAAATGCTCAGACCACCCGATTCAACAATGTGAAATTACAAGGCACAGATTCCTTGGTGTGTGGACAATATTGTGTGTATTTTCTGCATCATCGCAGCCTGGGCTGTTCCTTAGAACATTTAGTGACTTATTTTGATCCTCGTTCTTCTTCTAGAAACGATGTGAAAGTAGATCAATGGTTTTGTGACCATTATACTGGTCTTTTGTCTCAAGCTAGGAAACGTAGTGTCCATCAATGGCCTAATGACTTCCAACAGTGGAAATCACAATTTCATTCACAACGTTGTCAGCCCTGTCCAAAATAATGTGTTAGTTAAAAAAAATGTTTGTCATTTGAAAAAAATGTTTGATGTTATATTGTTGGATTATTGTCAAAAATGTTATAGTTGTTTGTTAGTATTAAGTGATTTTGAATAATAAAAAAATGTTGTTTTGAAGAAAAAATGCCTTTGTAGTTTGTTTTGCTATAAGAATGTTGATTCATGCTCTTTGACTTCTTACTATCCTCTCATGACACTGATTGAACGTTCCGGCTCGAAAACTGTATATGGATGTTTTCCTTCACGTCCGCGCTTTGACTTTAAAGCCGGGAAAGTCTCCAGTCTAACCATCCATTGTCGACTCATCCTCCTACGAAGACGTGCTCCAGACTAGCTAAGCTAAACGAAGCCTACGTGAATTTGCATAAGGTCAGACACAGTCTGATACCGAAGCCAGAAGAGATAGAGAATGTGAGAATGTTAAAAGTCACTGAAGACCTGATAGAAGAGCTCTTCAGAGAAGAAGTTAACAGGGAGAAAGAAGAATGGACAGAGAAGTTCAGACTTCAGAAACAGCAGAGAGAGCAGCAACAGTAGCAGCAGCAGCAGCAACCTGAACCTGACAGAGGCTTTGTTGATTATCGTATCGATACCAAAGAGTTCTTCTTCTCTTTCCGAAGAAGCAGACCTTATCCTGGGAGAAAGGCTATCGTCAAAGGAGGCCGCAATCTTAGAACCTAAAACAGATTGCCATAGCAAACAAAAAAAACCAGCCCTTTTCAGGGCTACCCCAACCTCTAGAAAAAAATAACAATCGATTGCCTATAATAAGTTTTAAAAAAAAAATAGAAGTGCGTGTATAAGCACATGAATTATTTATCTTGCTTAGAAAGTGTGTGTGTGATTGTAAGCGCTCACGTACGTTTGTGTGAATAGTAGGTTATGATAATGTTTTTTGTTGTTTGAAGTGTGGGAATAGTAGATTTTGGTTTTGATTTGACTGCTTTACGTATGTAGATAGTATATTATTTATTTAATAAATTTTTTTTAGAATAGTGATGGGTAGTATAAAAAAGTGAGTGTTTCTTTTAGGTCCGCGCGTTGTTTGGTCATGATCTAGGTAATATAAGTTTTGTCTTATCCAATCTAATCAAAAAAAATCTAAGAAAGTAAATCAAAGACCGGTTAAAAATATTACAAATCACTGTTTGGGAATTATAACGGCCGGCTCGGTCTCGTGGGTTCACAGACTGACACAGCCGTTCATAGCCCGAATAATAAAAACCAGTTAAGGACGAATATTACAAAATCACTGTTTGTAAATTATGACGGCCTGCTAGGTCTCGTAGGTTCACAAACTGACACAGCCGTTCATAGCCCGAATAATAAAAACCAAATAAGGCCACAAAAATTATGATAGGAAAATAGGAATTAATTAAAACAGGACTCCATAATAACATACAAACAACCATAATACAAGTTTTCATTCCAAACCAATAAGATAAGGAATCAAAATAAATAAGGAATTCATGAAGAAAAAAAAAAAGAAAAAGAAAAAAAAATACTCCTAACCGTAACCTTGTCTCTTAAACAACATCTGGCTGAACTTTTAAATCAAGCTTCCACAGCTATTTCTGCTAACATACTCAGCCAAATCCAGGCAGTGGTGGCAGACGACCCGGAAGAATTTGAAACTTCCACGCTGGCAGCGGCCCTGGAAGTATCATCATCCAGCGGCGATGAAGCTGATGAACCTGTACCACCTAAACAGAGTGGAAAAAAGGAAGGCTCTGTCTACCGGAATATGGGACTGGAAAAGGCAATTGATGATATAAAAAAGCGGGCCACTTCGTCAATGCCACAAGACCAGGTGTCCTAATGTGACGTCATCACTGCCGACCAATCGTAGCGGGAGTCACATACTGCTTGGTTTGACACCTGGGGTATTTCAATCCAACTAAGAAACACGAATGTGTGGTGTGACTATTCCCACTCATGTTTATTAGCCTTTCAGTCAGGTTGTTAAGGACTAGTTAGTCCTACACCTGAGTGGCTAAATTAAAAAGTATTCTTTGAGTACATAAAAGCCTGGGGGATGAGGCTCCTTTTCTTTCCTCCAGGAGTAACTAAAAATCACGCAGTGCGTGAATAAACAAGTGGTACATGTTCAAAAGAACGAAAACCAATATAATCCAACTAACTAACTAACTAACTAAGTTTTGTCTTAGGGGATGTTTTCCTTCACGTCCGCGCTTTTACTATAAATTGAAAACTAATCGTCAGTTGGGCTACCCATCGTCGACCTGTTAACAGCAAGACAATGAATACAAGGATTGTGAAACTTCTAGAACTCCAGATGCACCTGGAATATGCCAGGCGTATAGTGAATGAGCTGGCTGCAGAGGCCATAGTCGAAGAGGGAAGGATAAAGAAGGAAGAGGGGGAGAGAAGACAGAGGGAAGAGGAGGAAAAGAAAATAGGAGAGAGGATGACTTACAATATACCAGAGACAGAGGATTGGGGTGCTGAAGCCAATCATCCTCCCTCTGCGCTCCCAGTCAAAAGAGTGAAAGGAGATTGGAGTAGAAGATGTGTGTGTGGTGCCAGGCCTGGAAGGTGCCATCATTAACCAGGTGCCCTGGAGTTCAAAACAAACAGCCCTTTTCAGGGCTACCCAAACCTTTAGAAAAGAAATAGTAATCAATTTGCCAATGTGTGTGTATGTAGAGTAGTGTGAATATAAACACTGGCTCTTTTTTCCTAGTGTGAGTGTATGTTTGTGTATATGATTGTGTGTTTGTAAGTCCTCACGTACGTTTGTGTGGATAGTACAATATTGGGTTTTGTAATCAATCACGTATATTTGTGTGGATAGTAGATTTGGGTTTCATTTTAATGCTTTGCGTGTGTGGATAGTAGATTTGGGGTTTGTTTATTGCTGCTTCACGTATGTGGATAGTAGATAATATGAGATGAGAAAAGTAGGGATGTTTTCCTTCACGTCCGCGCTTTTTAAGTGATGATCTAGGTAATATAAGTTTTGGGTTTTAGGGGGATGTTTTCCTTCACGTCCGCGCTTTTTATATAAGAACCCACAGTATTCGTCGTTCACACCATTCCACGGAATAAACAAAGAAGATGGAGGTGACAAAATTATTTAACTATTTGAGACATAGCTATTTTTGGATCATGGATGGGACTTATGTAGTTGAAAGATTGAATAAGGTAGGAAGATTTGAAGGTAGCCTGAACAATGTGAAGAGTCTTGGAGTAGCAAAAGATCAAATGGGGGAATGATTGAGGAAGAAGTAGAAAGAATCAGAGGATTCATTGACCCACCTTACGTGAGAGTAGGTAGTTTAAAGGAAGCCTTGGATCATGTCATAGAAGTCAGGAGCTTCCTAGAAAATAGCTTTTATTGGACTGACTGGTGGTACGTAAAGTGGGGTTTTAACCAGTTGATAAAAGCAGAAGAACTAATAAGAGAGGTAATGAAAGTAGAAGTGATGAAGATAAAAGAAAAATGGAGCAAAGAGAGAAAGGAAGAAGAGAATAAGAAGAAGAAATTAGAGTTTGAAAGATTGAATAACAACTGGATGAAGATCCAACAGAAATTCAGAGCGATGGGTCATCCTGACTGGATAACAGAAACTGAAAAGAGGAAGAAGAAAGGAATAATGGAAAAAGTGAGAACTTGGTGGAAGAAGTGGAGGAGTTAGAAGAAAAACCCAAAGGCCCTTTTCAGGGCCTCTCATAGGTCTCGAAAATATCTTGACTTTCATTGCCTACCCCATTTTTTTAAATATATTTTTTTAATTTAAAAAAATAGAGACCCCCTTCCTGTTTCAATTTTCCCCCTGTTCCATTTCCATAGACCCATCAGGTCGGGACCTTATTAAAATAGGGTCCCGACCCTGTTCCATTTCCCTTTGAGGCTAAACAGTTCCAAGGTTTTTGTCCATGTTAAATTTCCCTTGAAGCTAAACAGTCCCAAGATTTTTTTTCCCATGTTAAATTCCCTTGAGGCTAAACAGTCACAGGGTTTTTTGTCCATGTTAAATTTCCCTTGAGGCTAAACAGTCCCAGGGTGGTTTGTAATGCTAATTCCCCTTGAGGCTAAACGGTCCCACTTCACTACTAACAACATTCTTACATTTTTAAAAAAAAATAATTGAATAAATTTGGCTTCCATTGGTTCAAGGACTGGTATTATGATGACCTTATTACGATCAAGCTGGACATCCCAAGTGCTATAAATAGCTATGTAACAGAAAAACCCCAAACATGTATTACTACGCTCAATTAAGATTTCTACTTTCTAATGATGCAAACAAAATAACATAACGAATAATTGAAATTTCAATTATAAGAGTTTAACGTTGTTTTTTCTGAGTTTATCGTGGTATAAACTGTCAGTTGCCTTCGGGCGTTATTTGCTGTGTGAATCGGCAACTGACAGTTTATACCACGATAAACTCAGAAAAAACAAAGTTAAACTCTTACTTGATCACGGAATATGCTATAGAAATATGAACATATATCATATTTAGGACTGACCATTTCAACGTAAGAAGATGGGAAGAGGAGGAGACATAACATTTTAAAATTAATTGGGGGCAGGGCGGAGTTTACAGGTAATGCGCCTTGTTGGATGTTCAGATTGACCTGTCAGATTTTAGGAGACCGTTGTGCCTGCTAATTGACATAGCTGTTTCTGGGCTTATTCACTCTGTAACATATTATTTTGATAAACAATGGACTTTTAAGTATATGGTGAAAATTTCATGAAAATTGGATGCGAGATTTAGAAGTTGTAAAAGCGTGCTATTGTACTGTAATATTATAACCAGTACACGTGACTTAACAGGTCTCGGGCAGACAGCTGGATTGACCAACATGTGGAGATTTTAAGCCAATTCCATGGTGGGTGATTAGACTGGACATCGAGCCATTGAACTTCTCTTAAGCCCTAGTTAATTGATACTCGTCCGGCTAGGCCAAGAGGTCAGTTAGACGGCGGCTTCTAATAATTATTATGTGATGGTACCTTAGTTCGTGTGACGTGCACTGTTGGAACGGGGGAGGGTGACACTTTGGGAACTAAAAGAAATTTAACACGAGGACGGAAAGTATCTAATTTTGGAAGAGGGCCACTTTGGGATCCTAGGGAATTTAAACATAAGAAATGGCGCCATGAGGTCTAATGCTATAAGAATGACAACGTTAGAAAAAAAATATATAAGAAAACCAGACGAGTATCCCAAGACAGGATAAACGAAGACAAATATATATTGTAACAACACACAGGGATGAAAATGTACTGAACAAGAGAAACACACGGTTTGTAACAAACCGAGTGTCACTCACCGTTCCGGATCACTGCTATCTCACTTCTGTTTGCGTGGGTTCGAGTCTCCGGCTCGGCTAACGTTGGTACGTGAGAAAGTCTGCCAGTAGTGAGTCGGTGGTTTTTCCCGGGGTTTTCCAGGATTCTACTTCCACCAGTTATACTGGTCGCCATGTATAGACTATCTTGTGCTGAAAAATGGCGCTAAACCCTAAATTAACAACAACAATTCAAATTCCGCTGTTTACGTGAAAGGTTTGGTAGTCCACTTTGACTATAGATAACCCTTGTTAGTTATGCCTGCGTAACAGGTAAATGATCCTGCTTATCCTCTGTACGTTATCTCAATTTGTTCTTTTAACCACTTACCCTATTCCACTCTCGTGGGGGAGGGGAATGTCTGAATCTTTGGAAGTTATTTCATAAAGAGAAATATGAAATCAATCATGGTTTGACAGATTGGTTACGAACTTCACCATCTCCATAAAGGCTTCGAAATAGCTTGAAAACGTAAATTATAAATCTTTTCGATGCCTCCGTTCCGTGGAATGGGCAAGCGTTACTACGGTTCGCTATATATGAGCTAGTTTTAATGCAGCTTATTTAGGAAAGAAGAAAAATTACACATTATTATTATTATTATTATTAATTGTTTTGAGGAAAGTAGACCTTCTCAATAGGCAATTATCTGTTTAGGCTCGAACAAATAGTAACACAAGAAAGAGTGAAAACAACAAGCTTTGATAACAATACAATAATTTACTTTATTGGAAAATACGGTAAAAATGAAACAATATAAATTTATGGTTTTAAAGGATCAGATCCAAAAATAATCCAAGAATTCCAAGAATAAAATTTTTGAAGTCCTGATAACAAAATGTCCTACTGATTTCCAGTTCGAATCCCGACGAAGAATCCAAGATGGAAGACGATGACGTATGTTACAATCTGTAGTGTTGAAGTCTACAGTTTCTTGTAGAAACAAGAAATTATCACTCCGGTTTTGGAAATTTAAATAAATTTCTTATAAGAACTGTCTTTGATTAAGAATCTCTCATGAGCACATGTATTTTCCAGACAAATAATCCTTTTGAATCCAAGTAATTTGAAATAGTTCCAAACAGAACAACATACAACTTCCAATTTAACAGCCCATCTTCTACTGAGAATAGGTTTCCAAAACAAAAGTGTTAAACAAGGGGTCACGTGATCATCTTCTCGAAACTTCCAGAAACTACGTTTTTGTTAAAGGTCACGTACACCCAGTGTGACCTTGACGAAAGCCAAGCATTTTACTATAAGAAATAAAAATTTAAAAAATGTTTACATCTTAAACCCGAAGTCCCATCATGACCTCGGCAACAACCAATCATTTTAAAATGAAATATAACTTGTTTACGACAGTTGCTACAAATGTTTTAACAAGGTCAGGATTTAGATCTACACCTGGTGTTTATAAACTAACAGTCAAGGTCAAATTATTTTCTGAAAAAAGTATCATCTCTAGTGAATCAATTTACATTAGAATATCATGTAATAAAATTATTTTTTATTTATATAAACTGACAAACAATTAAACTGAAATATATATATATATATATATATATATATATATATATATATATATATATATATATATATATATATATATATATATATATATATTAAATCAGATATAATTAAATCAAATATAAATAACATAATAATAACAAGAATAAAATTGCACATGCTTTCACGTATATAGATAAGGTCGTGAGAGCTTAATTATTGTTTCGCTATCGCTTCAGGGCCTTCCGCCAGATGTGCGTGCTCTCCATCGTGAAGCGACCAGGCCGGAACCTTCATTTGCATCAGACTGGACGAGGTTTACTCCAAGGCCTCCCTCCTCAGATGAAATACAGTGTTATGCCGAGGTTAAAGTGGTAGGTGGCAGCAGAAAACTGCTACGAATGAAAATAGTCTCTCACTATGTCTAGATACACATGAAAAAGTATCTTATAGTATCATGTCCAACCGTATTTTCTGTCCTGAAATTCTGTACAGTTTTAGATTGGGGTTTCCAGTAATAAGGTTTCTCGACAGGCTGTATACGGCCGCCATTGTGTGAAAAGCATAATGTTATCATGCTGTTTGTCCGTCCATCTTTTCCCAATTTAATTGTTTTCACCATCTTCAGTATCTAAACTTTGTAAATTATTTACATCTGGAAGATAAGGAAGTTTATCAATTTTGGGGTCAATAGGTCAAAAGTCAAGGATTTTATGATTGAATAAATAAAAACAGTTTCTGCAGAAAAAATTGCAGTTTTTTTTAAAAAAAACCATTTACCTCATACTATGTACAGTCATTCTTGTTTGTGGAAAACTTTCTATTTTGGATAGGAAAGAAGCCAATTGATTTTTAAGTCAACGGTCAATGTTACTGTGATTGGTTGAAGAACAATGTGTATTTTGCATAATAACTTTACTTGTTGCAAAACGTTTCTGGAGACTTTCAATTAAATGTTACTAGAAGTGCTTTATTGTGTTTGGGGTCAAAATGTCAAAATAACTTTTCTTAGCTTATAAAGGAAGTGCGTTGATAACACTTTGAGGATGGCCGGTACTTAATTTAAGAACGAAATCAAAAGATTTTGCGGACGAGAGGTCAAAAGTCATGGCCATGGTAGATCTAATGGTTTCTTCAGATAACGTTTGGTTCAAGACCTCGACACAGGAGGTAAAGGCCAGAGTCAGCAATGCCCACAATTAAACAGGGAAGGGGGGGGGGGTATTGGTGCCGTTTACGGTAATAGTTCTTTGTTGTTGTTGTTCTTGTGTCAAGTGTTTCTGCAATAGTTAGCGACACAGTATAAATTCGGGAAATGATTGCTGGTTCTTTCCTTTTTGAAAACTTTTTTTTCAATATTGCAAACGTATATATTCCATTAGACTAGGACAGGGTAGAACATCTAGGACTTAATTCTGGGTGCTCACAACTGTCAGAGGGCCCACCGCCGTCATATATATGGAGGATCTCAAATGGGTAACGATTTAATATTGAATTTATGAAACGAGTTGAATAATGTCCAGCTTTTGCGAGCCTTGGCGAGCAAGAGCTGGGCATCATTCAACGAGTTTCATAAATTTAATACTAAATCATTACCCATTTGAGATTCCTTTTATCAAATAGTTTTTATTTTAGTGGAAATTATTTAGATAGAAAAAAGAACGAATAATGTCGTTCATTCTGACAGACGGTGTACCTTTCACTTAATGTGCATAAAATATAGTCCCAAACACAGTTGAACTACTTAGAGCAGATTGTACATTTTTACAAACAATAAATCAAAGAAAAAGCTTCCATCCGAATAAACAGAACATTTTTATAACGACAGAATCATTTTTCAAAACAGAATGATTAATGCTATTTGATGTCACATTGACACGGTACATATTAGGCCTAGAGTACATGTTTACCCATAGATGTCACTTGAAGAACTTTACGTTAATTTGTTGAGATTTTTATGTGAAATAGGATTACTGGATGCAGAAATTCCCACATTTACTGAAATGCATTTGTGACCGGATATTTACAGCATTTGACTGGAACAATAGACTGTACAGAAGACGTAAACAATTTTCTTTTTGAGTCAGATTTGCATCCCATATATACTTCATAAAGATGCTGTGGTTGGATAAAGTTCTGTCAGTTAGTAGACCCATTTATGTCCTAATTCTTCTGTGAACAGAGGTGAGTTTATTTGCTTCTGTAAGTAAAGATTTAAACCACGCTTGTATATACGGTGGATTCTATATATATGTTACGGACATACCGCTCCTTGACCCCACCCCGCCTTCAAATAAGCAATATCGTTAGTTTTACCTCTTATTGTTGTTTTTGTCTTGTAGTTTTACCCATTTTTCTCATTTATATATTGTTATACATGACATAACTAACCCCTGTTAGTAATATATCCATATTCAGACAGCCGAGATAATTTTTCCTCAATTTCCTTTCGCGAGTCGAGTTCAAAAATGGTCGCAAAAAAATGTTCAATCAAAACCAAACATTCCAGAAGGCGGGGTTAAAAACGTTTTACCACGATTCCAGCCAATCGGTAAAGAAGATACTGCACAATAATTTCATGGGCTTATCTAGACCAATCAGAATCTCATAAAGTGATATTTTGACATGTGGTAATATCAAAAATATGAAACTGCACATATCATAGGAAAACTATACCTACTATGCTATATATATATTATATATATATATATATATATAGAGAGAGAGAGAGAGAGAGAGAGAGAGAGAGAGAGAGAGAGAGAGATGTGTGTGTGTGTGTGTGTGTGTGTCTGTATGTGTGTAATCATAGCTTAAAGTGCCTATTACGAAAATAAATATTTCATCACAGTTTAAAGGAAACCGGTAATGATAGAAGAATCTCGAAATATAGCAAGTTCGCCATAATATAAACCCAGACACTCACTCTTCATTACGTATCTTTAGAATTTTGTTGCAATATTTGACCTCCCTGCAATCGAAAGCTGATATGGTCCACTGCTTTTAGGATGAACTGTTGGTCAGTCTGAACAACATGTGGATAACACAGAATATGCCTACAATGAGTCCTTTTTTAATAATCGATACGTTGATAGCAGAGAATAGGCATATAATTAGTCATATTTTAATAATCGACCAAGCAAGCAAGCTTTAACGGCAAGACGTTTCAGCAAGGCAATTACATTCAGACAGATTAAAATCTAAATTATTCTTCTTAAAAGAAATGAGTAAAATTTAACACTGTTGCAACAAAAAAAAAAGATGATTGTAAGGAAATTCTTCAACTGGATTTTGAGATATAAGAAGGATGTGCCTATAATTAAAATCTCTCTTGATAAGATTACTGTATCTGTTAAAATTGACAACAGAATTTAATAATTTACTTATGTAAAACTGCAAACATTGTTGTTTAAAAACTATTTTTTCCTGTTTTACACGCGGCGTATATATGTGTGTCTGTGCGTGTGTGTGTGTGTGTGTGTGCGAATCACCTTGTGATTTTGTGCAAAATTAACAATATTGACAGGAGTTTATATAATTGATCATAAAGGATCAGAGTAGTGTATGGGGCCTTGGTAGGGTCAAGGGGACTTTAATGTTTAAAAAGGGTATATCCACTATAGGGTCTATGGGAATTTAACATGGGGAATTTTAACATATTTGGAACTGTAGAGCGTCAAGGGAAAATGAACATGGGAGATGGAGATAACACAGACAACAGACGAGAGACAAACACTGGTGCAACATGAAAAAATTTTGTTGAAGCAAGAAAGTCATTTCTATTCGAGACCTATGAGGGGCCATGCAAAGAGCCTTTGGCTTCTTCTTCTTCTTCTATTTCCTCCACTTCTTCAGCCATCTCCTAACCTATCCCACTATTCCTGCCTTCTTCTTCTTCTTTTGGGACTCTGGCATACAGTCAGGGTGGCCCTTGGCTCATAACTTGTTCTGGATTTTGATCCAGTTATGGTTCAGCCTCGCAAACTCTTCCTTTTTTATATTTTCTCTTTCTTTACCTTTCTATAACCACCTGCCCTTGATCTTCTTCACGTCTACATCTATCACCTTTCTCATATGTTTTTCCGCTTTTTTCAGTTGTTCACCACCCCTTTTGACAAAGGGTCACTCTGACCATTACTCTATCTCTTCCAAATAGCATCTGACTTCTGTTACCTTATCCAGAGACTCTTTTATTATCCCCACTCTGACATGGGGGGATTATTTAATCCTCTCAACCTCTTCACTTCTTCCTCTATTATCCGCTCTATCATCTCCCTGGCTAATTGTAGTTGGTTGACATAGGTAAGACTATTTGTTAACCTCCGTTCTCTTTCAATTCTTTCAACAACATATTCCCCATCCACCATCCAAAAGTATTTCTTAAATCATTGAACAAAGCTGACACTGCCATCTTCTCTGCTTATTCCGTAGAATGGTGCGAATGACGAACGCCTTGAGTTTTTATATCTAAAACATCCCCATTTATTCTCTTCTTATATTATTTACTATCCACACAAAGGTGAAGAGACAAAAAACATAACCAAAATATACTATCCACATACGCGAAGAAGCCGAATTAAACCCAGAATCTTCTACCATCCACACACAGGAGAAGCTTAAAAACACAACCACAATCCACACACTCAAAGAAGCCAAATCAAAGCCAAAATCTACCATCCACACACGGGAGAAGCTAAAAACATAACCACAATCTACTATCCACACACGAGAAGAAGCCAAATCAAACACAAACGATACTATTCACACACCGTGAGAAGCTAAAAAATAACCATAATCTACTATCAACACACGCGAAGAAGCCAAATCAAACCCCAAAATCTACCATCCACACACGCTTAGAAGCTAAAGACATAGTCACAATCTACTATCCACGCACGAGAAGAAGCCAAATCAAACCCAAAATTTTATATCCACACACGCTGAGAAACTAAAAATATAACCACAATCTACTATCCACAAACGAGAAGCCAAATCAAACCCAAACTATACCATCCACACACGCTGAGAAGCTAAAAACATAACTACAATCTACTATCCACACACGAAAAGAAGCCAAATCAAACCCCAAAATCTACTATCCACACACACTGAGAAGGTAACAACATAACCATAATCTACTATCCACAAATGCGAAGAAGCCAAATCAAACCCCAAAATCTACCATCCACACACGCTGAGAAGCTAAAAACATAACCACAATCTACTATCCACACACGAGAAGCCAAATCAAACCCAAAATTTACTATCCACACACGGGAGAAGCTAAAAACATAACCATAATCTACTATCCACACACGCGAAGAAGCCAAATCAAACCCCAAAATCTACCATCCACACACGCTGAGAAGCTAAAAACATATCCACGCACTACTATCCACACACGAGAAGAAGCCAAATCAAACCCAAAATGTACCATCCACACACGCTGAGAAGCTAACAACATAAACACAATCAACTTTCCACACACGCGAAGAAGCCAAATCAAACCCAAAATCTACCATCCAAACACGCTGAGAAGCTAAAAACATAACCACAATCTACTTTCCACACACGAGAAGAAGCCAAATCAAACCCAAAATTTACTAACCACACACGCTGAGAAGCTAAAAACATAACCATAATATACTATCCACACACGGGAAGGTTTAAAAAGCCATACTGTCTACCTTCTACACTAACTTACTTCACCACTTACAAAACCCAATAATCTACCATCCACACAAACGTACGTTAGCGCTTACAAACACACACACACACACACACACACACACACACACACACACACACACACGCGCGCGCGCACAATCACATCAGGAAAGTAGTAAGGATTTATAATCACACTACTCCCCATTCACACATTGGCAAATTGAATGGTATTTCTTTTCTAGATTTTTGGTTAGCTTTGAAAAGGGCTGTTTTTCTGGAACTCCAGATTCACCTGTCTGATGGCGGCACCTTCCGGGTCTGGCACCACAGACACAACGTCTACTCCAATCATTGTTCCAATTCACTCGAGTGGTTGGAAGAGCAGACGGAGGTTGAGTGGCTTCACTATCCCACTCCTCCTTCTTGTTCCCTCTGTCTTCTTTGTCTTCTATGCCACACTCGAGGATGAACAAATGGCCTCCTTGCCTCCTGTGGGTCCTGTACCGGTTCTTGTTGTTGTTGTTCACGTTGTGGCTCTGGTGCAGCTACTTGCTGTGGTGCAGCCATTGCCAGTGGAAGTTTCCCTCACCATAAGCTTCACCTCACAACTTGGTCTCATGAACAGGTGAGGTCGGATCCCTCTCTTCTTCTCCTCCTCTTCTTTCATTTTTCTTTCTTCCTCCTCCTGCTCTATAATGGCTTTTTCCACAATAGCCTCCGCTGCCAGCTCATCCAGGAGTCGCCTGGCATACTCCTGGTGCATTTGAAGTTCCATTAACTTCGTCAGTCTGCTGCTCATTATACTCATTCTGCACTTTTGATCAATCAACGATGGGTAGCCAGACTGCTGAGAAAAGCACGGACGTGAAAGAAAACATCTCCTAAGACCCAAATCTTACATTACCTATATCACTACCGCGCGGACCTAAAAGAAACACTCACTTTTTTATACTGACAATTAATATTTTAAAATTTGTTGACTAGTGACGGAACCGAACAACTTAGAGTCACACTTTCTAACCAAGATAAAGAAATCATGTGCTTATAGACTCACTTCTATTTTTTCTAACTGACTAACCTACCATTGGCAATGGAATGTCTATTTCTTTTCTAGAGTATGGGTTAACCCTGAAAAGGGCTGTTTGTTTGTGTGAACGAAGTGATAGCAATCTTTTAGGGTCTAAGATTGTGGTCTCGTCTAGTGGCAGACTTTCTCACAGGATAAGGTCTGCTTTTCGGAAAGATAAGGAGAACTCTTTGGTGTAGACACGACTGTCGACAAAACCTCTGTTAGGTTCCTGTTGCTGCTGCTGTTGCTGCTGATCTCTCTGTTCTCTCTGTTGTTTCTAAAGTCTATACTTCTCCGTCCATTCTTCTTTCTCCCTGTTTATTTCCTTTCTGAAGATCTCTTCTATCAGGTCTTCAGTGACTTTTAACATTCTGATATTCTCTGTCTCTTCAGGCTTCGGTATCAGACTTTGTCTGATACGATGCAAATTCACGTAGGCTTCGTTCAGCTTGGCTAGTCTCGACACATCTTCGTCGGAGGATGAGTCGACAATGGATGGTCAGACTAGAGACTACCCCGCTTTTATGGTAAAAGCGCAGACGCGAAGGTAATCATCCCTACACGGTTTCGAGTTGGAACACTCAAATTAGTTCGATGTGTGGGAAAGAGAGAAGTCAACGAGCATGGTTCATGATACCCATAGCAAAACAAACGACAAACGCATTCTTTTTCAAAACACAACATTTTTTATTTAAATAACTCGCAACTACCAATTCACAAATTTTTAAAAATTAACCATTCAAACAACTAATAAACATTTTTTTTCAATAACTATTTATTTTGAACAAGGTTGACAACATTGCGAATGAAATTGAGATTTCCACTGTTGGAAGTCATTGAGTCATTGATGTACACTACGTTTCCTAGCTAAAAGACAAAAGATAACCATAATGACCTATGAAAAAAGGGATAACAGTCTTCCATTGCTTCTAATAGTCTAAAATAACTTCTCTCGAAATGTTAATTTCTATGGTATCATCGAATTCGGCATAGAGGAGGACGTTCACCGTCTGGGGTAGAGGTTCTGTAAACTGAAGTTCCACACGCAGTTGACCAGATTTTATAGGGTGGAAATGTCCCTCGTCACTGCCTTGGTCTTAAGTGAAATCAAAAGCCCACAAAGCATAGCCTCCCGCATAATCGTCGTACGAAATGCTGTGACTGGTGTTGGTCCCTAACTGTACGGTGTCTTCGTACAGGGACAAGTACGATCTCAAGTAATTCCTGTCACCAAACTTAGGCTCGAAAAGTCGGGTACACAAGACTTTGCCATCGCGATTGACTTCAATTTTGGAGACTCTGTAGTGCTTAAACTGGAATGGATTTTGATCGTGGACTCATTGAGTGCTGTATTGCTCACGATGCCAACGATTAAACGTTTGGGTAACTGTCCTTGGAACAGATGATCTTCGATCTTGGATCGGAGTTCAGCAGGAATAGTGAAAGTTTTCACTTCCTCACGTCGTATAGGATACTTGGCGTTCGTTCTGCTCAAAGTGTGACTGATGTAGTTTCCCACTTTAAGTAATACTTCCACACGTCGCACGTAGAGTCTGGCTTCTTGAATGATAGTTTTATACTCGGCAGCGTGGGCCATCAAATGGAATGCGGTACTGCTACGATTCAGTCTCAGCCGGATATCCACACCGTTCAGCAAATACTTATCTTGCAACCACATGTTCAAATGCAAACGATCCATCAGTTCTAAACTTCGTCCTTGCAGGATTTTCTTTCTACGGTCGTTAAAACCTACATTGTGAGGTTCGTCATCTGCTGTCAGGGCTGTGTCGTTAAACGTGTTCTCCCCTGCTGTGTCAGCTTTCCATATCACGCAAGCATCCAGATGAGTGTTCTTGCTCTCTTTTCCGTACGTCAAGAGATTTTCCAGGTACGCTCGGTAAGGGTAAGTATCCATGCTACTGCAGACCAGTTTGTTATTCAAATACAAATCCAATGAACTGAACAAAAAATGCATGAAATTGTTGACGGGAGCTACTTTAGCATCGGCTCCTGGAGCAGTGTCGTCTGTTTTGATCACTTTGACTTACAGGTACAAGCAACTACTATTCAGATCGATGTAATCTTCGGGTTGTCCTTTACTTTCAAACTCGATGGGAGCTGAATCCGTCGAAGAGGAAA
Source organism: Sinohyriopsis cumingii (assembly GCA_028554795.2). Lineage (NCBI taxonomy): Eukaryota > Metazoa > Mollusca > Bivalvia > Unionida > Unionidae > Sinohyriopsis > Sinohyriopsis cumingii. Next base: position 167,531,431 of record CM068825.1, on the reverse strand, counting down.
CGGGATGAAATTCGACCCATTGGGATTCTTGCATCGTTATCATGGTGGGTTGCATGGCAAACAGATCCAGTTCCGACTTGGAACAGGCGCAAGACTCTTGGTGCATCATTTCTGTTTCTAATAATCAAAACCTTCTAAGTCTCAAGCAGTTCTTCTTTTCTTTGTCTTTCTAGCTTCAGAAGTGTGAAGTGTGGTGAAAGGGTGTTTTCGTCGTCGTCTCTTTCTGCCTTCTCCTTGCTGATTTGTCAGGGAAGCAGGAATGTCTGACTCGGTAGCGTTCAGGGTATTTAGTGGAGTTTCTAGTCGACCCAAAATGTCTTTACCCGTTTGCAGCAAGACATTTTTGCCTGCCCTCAAGAATGCTTCTTTTGGGTTTTTTTGTCAATCTTTCAAGGCATGCAGTCCTCTTGTCACCATCGGTTTCAACACCGGAGCCACCGAACGAAAGGTTGATTTTAACATATCCCCAAAACCGTGTCCTCGCTGTTGAGCAACGCCTCGGTACACTGGATACATGACTTACAATTCGTAAGAGAATCGTTTTCGAAAATGGAGTTCCACTGTGACTTTCCCTTTGGAGAATGGAATATTTTGTCACAGATCTCCTTTTATAGCAATGTTGTCAGTGTCAAAATACGACTTTCTGACGGGCAAATAGTGAGGATGTACAAATTCGCGGTGTACGTGATAGGTGTTTGCACCTTCATGGTCATTGGTCGTTGTACTATCCACTTTGAAAGGAATGACACGCAGTAACTGCACGGAGGTTAGTCCCACCACGTTGTACTCCACCAAATCGGAGTACACAACGATCAAATTCAGTCCTTCGTTCAGGGATACCGGGTTTCCAAAAGCCCTGTAAAAATCCATATTACTGTTGATCTTGGGGCTCAAATTCTTTGCGACCATCTGTGCATGTCCACCCAAAATTTCAAACAAATTACCATTAAACCTGAGGGACAATGTGTCCGTATCCTGAAATTTGATCACGAGGCGATGAGCCAGTTTATGGTACTCAATCTTCGCACTTCTTTTGGCTCTGATCAGGGCTTTGCCAAAGGCTAACTCGAACCTGTCCGCAATAGTGTCCAGCAAATGTACACCACTAAAATAAAACCCTGAAGGAATTTTCAATGTGTAGATACTGAAGGTTGGATTGCTGGCTGGCCTTATGTCCCCTAAAAACCCGATTTTATTTATTTCTTCTTGCAATTGGGCATTCAGGATTTCCACCTGGAAAGTGTTTTGCTTCTCGGTGATGTTTTTGACTTGTGTCGGGTGAATGATTTCCACCAAAGACACTTCCCAATGGGCTTCGTGATCTAATTGGATGGCCTGAGGTAATCTGGCCGGGCAACAGCACAAAGTGTTGTTGGGAACCACCTCCATGGAACTGCCACTGGATAAGGTTAAGTAAAATTGGTTGTCATTGTTCATAATTCCAGAGTTCTGTGGCTGTCCGAGGGGTTACTGGAAGTCAGAGGCGTGTCTCCGCCCACAATGGGGTTGTTATTGTTGTTGCAGTGGTGACTGACACTGGACGCAAGATTCCCGTTCTTCCTGTTCGAGGAGAATTTCAAGGAAGGATTGGGAAGCAGGTAACCGATGCAACTGCTCAATAAAACGGTCCACAATTGTTTGTCTCCATGTTGCAAACTCAAATTTGCAATGGCTGCAAAGATGACACAATTCAGCACAAAGATTTGGCAGAAAAAGACGATTTGCGTTTTAGGCACACGTTCTCCACACCATACCCATAAATGTTGTTTCTGTAAATCTGGGTGAAGGAGTGGTAGCAGTAGCTGAGTCTGTGTGAAAGGGCATGGTGGTCACTTCTTTTTATCGTCGATGACATGCGAAGCGTCCATCCAAGAATTAAAACTGGGAGGATATTCTTTCCAACGTACTTTGACTTCTTTGACACGACATTTGCTCACTTTACGGATTCTGCGTTCGAGAATGCTTTCGATGTCGTACACGTCGTCTTCCTTTTTGGTGACACGTTGTAACTCGGGTAAGTAAAACGTTCCTTTTAGCACTTCTCCGTACATGTCTTCCAATTTATAGACGGTAGGATGACGATCATGCACTCGTGCAGTGACACGAAACAATTCGTTGGTCATGTTGGGCAAGTAACTTTGTCGAAAGTGCGTTTGGTTTTGCCAATGCGCACCCAATCTCCCACAGCCAACACATCACCTTTCTTGGGGACAACCACCGTCGGGGACGTATCAAACAGGCGATCAGAAACCAGCACTTTGTTGTCGAGAGTCACCTTTTGCGGGGCACGTTCAATGCTTCGATGGTAAGATTGGTTGTACGCTTGAACCAGGTACGTGAAGATGTCAATTTACTTGAGAGTGTGGTGATGCGTAAAATATTTCCACATGCGTTCTTTCAAGGTGCGTTGAAAATGTTCCATGATGCTGGCTTTGGTTTCGGGATTCTCGGTGGTGAAAAAATGAATATCACGTTTCTTTAATTCTTTTTGGAATGCTTGGTTCAGAAATTCGGTACCTTTGTCCGTTTGCCATCAAAGAGGGTGACGACCACTAGGTTTCAACACCCGGTGCAGGGCTCGCACTATCTCACTGCTCGATTTGGAAGTCAATGGCATGACCCAGACAAATTTGGAAAAGACGTCGATGACATAAAACAAATATTTGTAGCCCTGATTGTAGCTGGCCAAACGAGAGACATCGGCTAAATCGCCTTGCCGGAGATCATCGATGCCTTCCACTTGTGTGGGACTTCTGGAAAACTTGTGTCGAATGGGTTTGTGTAAAGTATAGGTAGTTTGTTCTTGTAATCATCGTTGCACTTGAGGTAAACGAAGACTTTTCAGCTGGGTTTTGGCAGCACGAAAGAACTTCTGAAATCCTCCGTAACCTGCAAAATGGGATGGGTCGTAGTAAATGCTGGCTAACACCTTCTCCATTTTTTGTTTGTTAATAAGTCACCCACTCTTCGCTGATGTTACTTTGGACGGGACGATAGGGTGGTTTGGAAACGGATTTACGTGTCCGATGGGCCACGGGAGTAGAAGTCGATGCTAGTGGTGAAGGTGGTAATGGAATGGCTCTGGTCTTCTTTTCTTTTTTTACTTCTGGTTTCACTTCTTTCTTTTTCACTTCTGTCGAAGGAGGAGTGACATCATCTTTTTAACCCAAGCTTTCATTTCTTCTCGTTGGGGTGTGGGGGAAGGGTTCAACAAGGACGTTGCAATCTTACTAGAAATAGGAGCTGCTGACGGTGTTTGAATGACATCTGGTATCTCTTCTTCCTCAGGCTTTCGTGGGGAGGCGTCTCTCATGACCACTGGGGATGGTAGTGGTGGTGGTGGTGGCGGTGCGTTGGATATGCACTTTTCATCAAGGTCTTGAAATCTTTCAGAGTGGGAAGAGCTGTTTCGTTTAAAGCTTTCTTGTGAAAGAGTTACAGTCGTTGCAAGAGTTGACCGTACTTTTCCGATTTTTCTGTTTCGGACAAATCGTGGCGATCCATTAACCACTGCAATTCGTGTTGTAACTGGGACATCTCGCTCATATTGGGATTGGGAGGCAAATGCGGGGTCCGCTGTTCTTGCCAACGATGGTATTCCATCCATGGCTTGTAAGACACTAAAGGTAGTTTTCGTCCTTCCATTTAATGTCAAGGGTCACGTCTAAGATCTTGGGACTACAGCGGTCCTTTTTATCTTGCTCCCACCAGTCCTCCCAACATGGTTCCCAAGACTCCTTTTAGCAAAGGTCCTAACAATAGAGGCAACATTCCTCCGCGTTGGACCAACATCTTCTTCTTTTGACGAATGGGGATTTTCTTTTGAACCATTTGGCGAACAATATGACGATGTTTGCTTAAGCATTGTTTCTGGTGTTTCGACAAAGGGATCGTACCTTTCAAGACGTTCAAAAACATTCGCACACGGTATCGATGGCATCTTTGGAAGCCGTTTGAATGAGTTTTTTCCCAGGGGTGGAGAAGCTTTGAATAGGATAGACAACATGTCCCCATGTTTGACTAAACGAGGAAGCAGTCCTTTCCTTTTGTTTCCTTTGGGTTTAGATGAGGGATGTTTTTGGGTGGGTTACATCTTTGAGTCTTCAGGAGCACAAAAAATGATAATACCCAGGCTTTGTCCCAGACCATTTTTATACTGGAACGCGTCGGCACTGATTGTCTTGACGTCGTATCAACTTGAGGACAGGCATCACACGCCGTGGAGGGGTTTCCAACGGACTGAATCGAGTCAGTTCTTGCTTGGACAAATCCAGTAAACTCTGTAACATGCCCGCTCTGTCTTGGACTTTGATTTTGGGAGCAGGTATTTTGTGAGCAGCTTCCGTTGCCACTAAATAGGAGGGTGTCGCCACTGGAGGAGAAGTTCTTGGAGACACAGGCTTCCATTGTGTCATCAATGGAGAAGTGGATGAACCTGAGGCTACCGGAAACGCTGTCACCGTTGTTGCAGGTCGTGGTTTGCGTATGTAAGGTTGCGTCCTGGCCGAAGTACCCCTCTTGCGAGTAGAAGGTGTTTTCTGTGGTCTTTTCTTTTTCTGTGGGCTTTTCTTTTTCTGGGGTTGTGACCTGGTCTTTTTGACACCGTTGCTCTTTTTATTCTTGGGACTTTGTTTGGCTCTTTTGGGAGTGGCTTTTTTCTTGGGGAGAACTTTGGGGGCATTACGATCTCATCTAAGAGGGAGCGAATGATGACACCTCCTAGAATTCCGCTCCCTCCAGGTTTCAAAATGATTTGCTTTTTGGTTTGAGTGTCGATGCGGGGATCGGCCAGTCGGGTCAAGGCTACTTTGTTTCTGTCAAAAAAGCGTTTGTTTGGATGAGGAATCTGAATGATACCTTGCAGTAATTGACGTGCTGTCACCGTGAACCATCCTAAGACTTCTCTGAGTCTGGCTTCTAAAACACGAGCACGTATTTATGGATTTTTTTTCGCGACTGATGCCATACAAGGCACGAATCAATCTGACGGGAAGATGAGACTGAAGGGACGTCATGTTGACACTGTATGAGACAGACGAAAAGTGTCTGAAGTTTTTATAGATTTTTTGGGGTCAAGTCGAGTACGGAGACGTGTACAGGGCAGGCCCTCCGTCTTGACACCAGTGGTGAAACAAATGGGCACGAAATCGCAAATAATCGGGGGTGGTGGGTTTTAAATCGATGAGTAAATAGGCGTCTGGAGTTTGAGTAGTATTTTCGTATTCCTGAGTTAGCCAAGGCGTTCCTAACTGTTTGGCAAAGACTTGCACTTGCGATTTATCTCGAGGGCTTTTAAACAAGACCACGTAATGCGCATTGAGACTGATGGTACGGTGGGCTTTACTTTGTTGAAACCAATTTTGAGTGATGTAAATGACACTGGCATTACGATGATGCCCTTTGCGCGTATAGCACAGTTTAATTTCTTTTTCGTCTTCTCCTAGCATGTCGTCGAAAATGACCAGATGGGTTTGACGGGGGTCAGATACGATTCCGTCGTCTTCGTTTGGAATGCCTTCCACAAACACGATGGAATCGCATTGACTTTCTCGCAAGAGTCTGTACGCCTATTGCTACTCTTTGTAACACCACACCGTTGTGGTGGACGATCGATCAAATGATGGTTATGTTCGATCAAACGTTTGACAATTTCGGTTTTGCCTGAACCGCTAGGTTCAGCAAGGAGCATGTTAAATATATGACGAAGATGCAAAGAATCTTAAATGGCACGATCTAAGTGTTTGTCGATGACTTTGAAAGTGGAGGAAGAGGGAGCAGAGACAGTAGAGGTAGCCATAGTGTCAGGAATGTCGCTTGTGACACGAAGACAAACAAGACAAGAGTTTTATACTTTTTCAGGACACGTTTATTGATGTTTCACAAATAAACACGAAATACTAAAATAAATAAAAGCCAAATAGTTATGCACAATGATAAAAAGCTCATGAAAACGATCAAAGTGGAATAGAAACAAGTCTCTGTACGACAATTGTTTGGTCACTAACATGTCCGAAGGACCGAGTGTAATGTTCACTATCGATCTTGGACGTCGTCCCTTTTTATATGCTGACCAATATCGACGTGACCGTACGGCAAAGTAAAGTGATTGGCAAGCCGCACTTGCTTCTGGCACACGATTTGATAGACTTTGTCCAAGGGTCGACTGACGATTTGGTGAGTGGGTGAACGTACAATTTTGTTCGGTTGGTGAGTGATCTCTTTAATAGTTTTCATCCTCTCCAGATTGCAAGGCTTCTTTCAATACGTCAAAGTTGACCACTTGACTGGTACGATAATTCAGAGCCAGTCCTTTCACTTTACACTCGGTGTGCACTTCCCCTTGTCTGTCCCGGTATTCGTAGCAATAATTTTTAAGTCCGCCACTAGCAAAACTTAAAATCTTCTCGTCGGGGTGCTCGTCTGTCCAGGCTCCTAAACGGTCTCCTTCGATGTCAGGGTGACGTTGACCTGGGCGATTGATGTAGATGCAACGGTCCGTGTCAAAGTACAGGATACGATCCCCTAACAGTTCTAAAGCTTCGTACATGGGCTGTCACGTAAGGCGCAATGATGACATTTCCAAATTCGTCGGCTTGTACAAAATCCAGATCTTCGTAATTGACTAAGATCAAATCCTCACGAACGACGTCCACGTGTTTCATGAATTTGGGTTTGTCGTGAATCATTTGGAAGTAGCGGGAAGGTTCTGTTAAATATTCCGTCTTGGTTAAACACAGTCGATGTGCCATTTTGCCCCACAAGCAATTTAACATCGCTTTCGCAAACGATCGCCTGCCTTCGTTTTTCTGGATGTGGTCCAAAGGGATGCCTTCTTGTTCCCAGTATTTCTCTTTGAATGTCTTTTCATCTTCGGGAGGGTGACACCAGGACGGATAGCCGTGGGCTTCTTATTTCAGTTTCAAAAAGACATCCACATAGTCTGCGAAAATGCATTTCTGAGTGGGTTCAACCTTGTGGTATTGTTGTGTCTTGGGAAAGTGGTAAATTTCGTACACTTCTAACAGTTGGTATCCCAAGTCCAGAGCCATGAACAATTACATACTGACCCACGTTCCCGTCAAGGCGCTTTCTTCCTGGGTGTGATGACAAGGCTGGTCTTGGTTGCACATTTCGGCACAAGTACGGCACAAGGGAAACATCAGTTTGCCTTGGCAACGGTGAGGTAACACGGGATGGTACAAGTCGGTGGGAAGCACGACTTTGCACTTGATCAACCCTTCGTATTGTCGAATGTGGTCCAAGTCGAATGTGTTCCGTCAGCAATTGCGGGTGCCCTGCAGGAAAGCGACAATATTTGCACACGTAAGGATACAGTGAGCACACGTACAAGTACTTGATTTCTTCTCCTTTCTCTTCGACGGCGTGGAACAGCAAACAAGTGACATTTGTCCGTCCTCCGTACAAGCTATTCCTCGGGTTCAGGGGGTCCATCAACTTGTAACTTTCCACAATGCGTTTAAACTCAGGATCGGTTTTCAAACGTTGATCGTACTCGATTTCCCACATTTCCATCACTTGGTATCCTTCCTGTTCTAACTTTAGGCGTCGCTGACAAGTGGCCTGGTACAAGTCTTCCATAGTTCGCTGTAAAAACTGATTTTTAGTTCCACGTTCAGGATAGCAGACGGGACATCTGTGAAATAAGCAACCGCTAAACTCGTACACGATCTTGGGGTTTTCTAAGTCCCATCCATCCACCGAATACGTTCCGATGGTATTTGCGCCCCCTCCGTTGCGGGCATGCTGAATCCATTTGTCTTCCTTGTCGCACAAGTAATGCAACCAGCGTAGGGCTTTGACCGAGTATTGACGTCTGACAAAGTTGGTTGTTTGAGGGCTGATGACAGCCAGGATGTTTTCAGGCATACATCTTTGTCGGTACACTAAGGAACACGCTTTGGCAATGGTACAGGCTTCTTTCAAAGGATCGTCCCCTTCGTGTTCCATGAACAGTTCTCGAATTTTCCACAGCAACGCCTTAAAAATGTCCACGTCGCAACAACAATGCTTTAACATTTCTTCCTGAAACTCGAAAGGGTCCAAGGCGTGAGTCTGGTACCAAGCGTAGAAAGCTTCTTGTTGTTCAGTACGCATGTTGTCGGGGTCGTAATCGTCAGCCTGAGGCAAATGGGGTATAATGGCATGTTGATTGGCTTCCGTATTGAAAAAGTGTGGAAAGTAGCCTTTGGCCATTTCTGTCATTTCAAACGTTTTAGGCATTCGACTCAAAGGCATGGCCAAATAGCTCATCGAATCTTTAAACTGTACTTGTCCCACTTTCATGGAAATGATTTTGGCTCCGTTCAAAGTGAGTTTAGGACGTTCGATGCCTTGTTCCGTATTTTACCTCAAAAGAAACTGTCCATCGTATCCCGAGAAATTGTGGGCCATCACCGTGGTATGGCGATGACAATCTCCGTAATCTTCGATGTCCTCTTGGCTCCATGTCTTGTCGATGTGGTCTAAGACACATCGGGCAAAATCGGTCAGCGTGTTGGGTCCTCGAAAGATTTTTTCACGTCCTCCAGGAATCTTACTGCAGTGAGTGCAATAACTAAAGATAGGCTCTTGAATGCACTTTCCACACGCTCGATGAGCCACACAGAAATTAGGAATGTGAATGCCAGTTTCTTGCATGTATTCGAAATCGGAAAAGATGAAATTGCCTTTCTTCTTGTGGTCATCTTCCTCCTCTTGTTGGGGTTGGTATTTTTGAATGTAGCATCGGTGTTCCAAACCACGATGTGGTGAAAAATGTGATATTTTTTCTTTCCTCGTCATACGTGTGCCTTGGCACAATTGGTACGTATGCCTTGTCCACACGTAGGGCACAATATCAGGAATTGACAAGCACATTTCTGCTGTGAACCTTGTGTCTTTAGATGTTGTTGGTAACAGGCAGGGCTGACAAAAGTGCGCTGACAAGCTGGACAATGCACTCGTTCTTGTTCTTCGTTCAGACAGGGTTGAGAGGCCAAACATCCTGAGCATTTCAATCTACAATGTTTGTGTTGCTCTTGATTGTTATAGCCATAGTCACATTTCTCACAGTAATATCTGTATCCCAGGAATCCGGTGATACTGGTAACGGCATCGAAATTTTCATGGTGATGATAGACGTGAATGTGTCACTACTAGAGAACCATGGCATCATAGAAACTCACTAACACGTCACTCCATAACGTTTGCTTCTAATAATAGCTAATTATGTTGGACTAAGGAATATTTCCATTGCACTGAATTCCAATAATCAGACAAGTAATCACAAAAATCTAAGAATTCCTTAAAACGGGGCGTTATAACCAAACGCGCACACCTCAAATTAATTACTATATATTACACAGTAATCAAACAAGCTAATTGAAAGAGAACCCTTAAGCCTGCATGGAACAAGTTTTGTGATCTTGATATTGAGTCCTATAATGCAGGAGTAGATGCTAAAATCTTAAAGGTCTATAATGCAGGAGTAGATGCTAAAATCTTAAAGGTCTTTAATGCAAACATTGGTAAATTAGGCATCAGATTTATACTAATACATTTTTGCTTAGAAGTCCTAAATGTGTATAAAGTTGGATTTTTAGATAAAAAGGTGGGTATTATTTTCTTCGTAATTCTCCATATAGGGGTCAAGCAGCAAAAACAAACGGAATTCATTTTCGATATTAATGTTACAAATCTGACATTATATTTCTTCATAACAAATATTTTCATCTCTTCCTGTGTTACCTCTGACTGGACAATTCCGCTCCTTTCGCATAGTGATTGTATAAAGAATATCGCTATCTCTTAATCATTCTAGACATCTTGGACAAGTGAATTCTACCCTCAATGACCTACAGACACGCAGTCTTTCCATCGAATATCTTGAACAAGTGAATTATACTCCCAATGACCTGTTCACAAGCAGTCTTTCCATCGAATATGTTTGACAAGTAAATTCTACTCCCAATGACATGTAGACACACAGTCTTTCCATCGAATATCTTTGACAAGTGAATTCTCCTCTCAATGACCTGTAGACACACAGTCTTTCCATCGAATATCTTTGACAAGTGAATTCTACTCCCAATGACCTGTAGACACGCAGTCTTTCCATCGACTTAATCTCATCACGCAGCTTTTGCCTAAACTATCTTGCATCTCTGACTGAAGAACAATCTATGAAATGTATCTGCATCATTTACGCCCTGAGTACACTAAGCATTACCAAACAGAAGCTTTTTAGCATTGTTAGCCCAGCAATCACAATCCCCCTCCCCGTTAACTGTAAATTGTAGCATTGTAGGATATATGTCTTCTGGCATTTTTAGAATCCTTAGCCAATATCGCAAGCTATTTTGATATCTTATACGCTGCATACTAAATCTTCCATTGTATAGGAATGCATTTGGAGTAGATGTACGTGTAACAAGAATATATCTACAAAATGACAAACGAACTTTTTCAATATCATAGACTTCCTAAAGCCCTCAAACCTCAGCCTCATAGTTAAGAATGGGAGCTATCTTCGAGTCAGTCAAACGAAGCAACCAAGTTACGGGTAATTTGCCAATTTGTTTTAAAGATTCTGCTTCATTATATGCACAGCCTTCAAGGCCTGCAAGTATAGAGCTTTCTGGCACATATACTAAGAGCTTTTTGAAGAAAATATGTATCCTAAATACTTATAATATGATTCAATCTTTACCTCTGTGTCGCCATAGTACCACTTTTTGAAACTTTTGAGACAGCCACCTCTAAGAAATACAATCACTCTTGTTTTTTTCTTCCATATTCAATATTAATTTCCACTTCATGCTATATGTATGAAGCCTACTGAGCATATTTTGCGACTGATGAGCAGTGTCATAAAGACAATTAAAATCTTCTACTTACAACAGTAAAAATAAGTTATATGGTTTCTACCGACTCTTACCTATTTCGTACATGTGAAACGAGTTTAAAATTGTTCAAAAATAAAGAAAAGAGTAAGGCGATACAACACAACCTTGGCGTACTCGTAAAGGACAGTTAAACAAATCAGTAATAATATTGTTGGGCTTAACACATGCGTTTGCATCATTTTAAATTGCCCTTATGATCCTTAACATTTTTCCACTAATATTTTCACTAACTACTTTTGGTACAGTAAAAGGGTAGAATCTACCCCTACTTTTTCTGAAATATTTACAATTTAATGTATATAATATAAATATGTTATCTGCTGTAGAATAACCAGCTCTAAATCCGGTTTTCTCAACGCTCAGTAATTTGTTTTTGTCTACCCATTAATTTATAACATTATTTAAAATCGATGTAAACACTTTGCTTAAAACAGGTAGTAGACTAATGCATCTGATTGGAAGGTTCATTTTCATCCCCTTTCTTCAAAATTTATATGATGATAGCCGTTGTCCAATATTCTGCCTACAATCCACCATCGAACAGTTTATTGAATAATATTGTTAATGTTGGTACAATTATGTTGCCCATACATATTATGTTGCCGGTACATATAAAGAAGTCGCTGGATAAAGTATCTAATCCCCCAGCTATTTCATGTTTCAGTTTACTCTATGCTAGGCGCTTCTCGGCCTCTGGCTAAGATCAAAGTATAGCATATGTCTCCTTATTGCCAAATTGTGATGACAGATTTCTATATAATCTACGTCTTGAAGACCCGCCATTGTCAATTTTGGAGATAATAGATCAAGTAGCAGTTCTTTGATCAAAGATAAGCTAAGTAACAGACAGAAGCGAAACCAACAATATATCACAAGTCAAGTTTGGAATGTTCTGTTTATAACTTACAAACATGAAAAAAGCAGGTACGCTCCAAAACCCTATCCTCAATTGACAAAGGTGAAACACACAAAATGAATAAAACAGACATAAAGAAAAGATAGATTTATGCCATAAAGGTTTCCGTTACATATTAGTCAAGTATACATGTGATATCCGTTACATATTAGTCAAGTATACATATGATATCTGTTACATATTAGTCAAGTATACATATGATATCAGTTACATATTAGTCAAGTATATATATGATATTCGTTACATATTAGTCAATATACATTATACATATGATATCCGTAACATATTATTCAAATATACATATGATATCCGTTACATATTAGTCAAGTATACATATGATATCCGTTATGTATTAGTCAAGTATACATATGATATCCGTTACATATTAGTCAAGTATGCATATGATATCTGTTATGTATTAGTCAGGTATACATATGATATCCGTTAAATATTATTCAAGTATACATATGATATCCGTTACATATTACTCAAGTATGCATACGATATCCGGTACATATTAGTTATGTATACATATGAAATACGTTACATTTTAGTCAAGTATACATACGATATCCGTTACATGTTATTCAAGGATACATGTGATATCCGTTACATATTATTCAAGTATACATATGATATCCGTTACATATTATTCAAGTATACATATGATATCCGTTACATATTAGTCAAGTATACATACGATATCAGGTGCATATTAGTCATGTATACATATAAAATACGTTACATATTAGTCAAGTATACATGTGATATCCGATACATATTAGTCAAGTATACATATGGTATCCGTTATGTATTAGTCAAGTATACATATGATATCCGTTACATATTATTCAAGTATACATGTAATATCCGTTACATATTAGTCAGGTATACATACGATATCCGGTACATATTAGTCATGTATACATATAAAATACGTTACATATTAGTCAAGTATACATACGATATCCGTTACATATTAGTCAAATATACATATGATCCTATAATAATTAAAATTATATAGGAAGTTGACGAAAACGTATTACGAAATATACATAAAGCAATATAGTATTTCTAAACACTTATCTGCAATCAGATTATCGTTTCCTTTGATGTGCCTTTGTTAAAAATAAGGAGGTTGTGGTCAGTAAACACAACAATCGGAGAAGGAGCTGAACTAATATAAACTTCAGAGTGTTTCAAGGACAATATCAAACCCAAATATTCGTTCTTGAATAATTAATTTTTTCTGTGCTCATTACGATTCAAAGCAATCTGATTTGCTCGGCCCTTGTCAATATTTGGGGTTACTACTTGTGTGAACCCACTTTTTGTTTAAAAAAAAACACACTCACCTGTACTACTTTTCTGTACATATTACTCAGTGAGGGTTATATTTAGAACCTCGGATGGTTCCAACTTACGTAAGATTTTAATTATGAACCAAATGCTTCATCTTTTCTAAATAAATGAGATATCTTTGCTAATGCTGTAAGTAAAATACACTTTAAATGAATAAATAAACATCGTCTACAAACATATTTTGATGTGAATGACATGACGGTACTGTGTGAAATTCTACAGTGTGTGCGTATGTATTAATGCATGATATGAAAACTGTATACCGTTACAATATGAAAATTTAAAACTTGTTTTGTAGTGTAAAATAAAACAAAATAAAAGAGAAGAAAAGAGAAAAATAGTATTTGACCACAGATGGATTAGTAGTAAATGGGGGCACCCTAGCGTCAAAGGGAATTAGCATTACAAGACCCATTGGGCAACTCTAGCGTCAAGGGAAAATTAACATGGAGAAAAATCGTGGGTCAGATTAGCGTCAAGGGAAATTAACATGGAGAAAAATCGTGGGTCACTCTAGCGACAAGGGGAATTTAACATGGAACTATAGTGTGGGTCTGTCTAGCGACAAGGGGAAATTAACATGGGAATAGAGTTTGGGTCTGTCTAGGGACAAGGGGAATTGAACATATGGAAATTGAACATGGTGGGTCTGTATAGCGTCAAGGGGAATTGAACATGGTGGGATTGTCTAGGGACAATGATGGTAGAGGGTCAAACACAACAGAAACAAAAACATACATACACTAGTACAAGCGTGAGATTTATATATAAAGCATTACCAAGACCTGAAATCTTGCTGGGGTGTTCAAAAATTTGCATAATTGTAATGATGCTATAAATAGCTATAATCAAGGAAATGCTCAACGACAAAATGGATGTGACTAAAAGTAACGCTAAAATGACGAAATTGTCCCAGAATTTAAAGGAAAATAAACATATCCCCGAAAATTAAGTTACAATGGTTTAGACTAAAATGGATAAAATTAGTAACTACTTACAATATCAACTTCTGTGACGATCGTGAATAAATACCTATGTATCTATAATCAGCTGAAATTCCTATGAAATCCCACTATCTATTTATAGCTCCAACTTGTGAGTTTTTCCTTTGGAAAATCCCACTATCTTTTTATAGCCTCAGCTTGAGTGACGTTCCTGTTTATGAATTCTAGTATATATGTATAGCTACAAAATGTGGAAATCCCCAAGTCGATATTTATAGTCTCAAAATTTCCAGCGTCAGTGACGTCACTGTACTGAACACTAGGGGATAAATGTCAACAGTGTTGCAAGTGGCTGACCTGAATACACGCTACTGCAGGTAGGTAGGTAGAGTGTATCTGATAGGGATAAAGTGAGTTTTTATAGGGACAAACAGAGACCAATACACACACACACACACACACACACAACGTACGCGCGCAGACATACGCACACACACACACACACACACACACACAGAGGGAAGAGGAAAAAACAAACCCCAAATATACTATCAATACAGAAGGGAGATAACACAAACCCCAAATAAACTATCAACACAAACGTACGCGAACGCATACAAACCCCAAATATACTATTCACACAACGTCGCTAACGCATACAAACCCCAAATATGCTATCCACACTCGGGAGGAAGAAGAAAAAACAACCAAATATACGATCTACACAACGTACGCGAACACACACACACACACACAGAGAGAAGAGGAAAAAACAAACCCCAAATATACTATCAACACAGAAGGGAGATAATACAAACCCCAAATAAACTATCCACACAAACGTACGCGAACGCATACAAACCACAAATATACTATCAACACAGAAGGGAGATAATACAAACCCCAAATAAACTATCCACACAAACGTACGCGAACGCATACAAACCCCAAATATGCTATCCACACACGGGAGGAAGAAGAAAAAAACAACCAAATATACGATCTACACAACGTACGCGAACAAACACATACACATACACACACACACAGAGGGAAGAGTCAAAAACAAACCCCAAATATACTATCAACACAGAAGGGAGATAATACAAACCCCAAATAAACTATCAACACAAACGTACGCGAACGCATACAAACCCCAAATATACTATTCACACAACGTCGCTAACGCATACAAACCCCAAATATGCTATCCACACTCGGGAGGAAAAAGAAAAAACAACCAAATATACGATCTACACAACGTACGCGAACACACACACACACACACACACACACACACACACACACTCACACACAGAGGGAAGAGGCAAAAACAAACCCCAAATATACTATCAACACAGAAGGGAGATAATACAAACCCCAAATAAACTATCCACACAAACGTACGCGAACGCATACAAACCATAAATATACTATCCACACAGAAGGGAGATAATACAAACCCCAAATAAACTATCCACACAAACGTACGCGAACGCATACAAACCCCAAATATACTATCAACACAGAAGGGAGATAATACAAACCCCAAATAAACTATCCACACAAACGTACGCGAACGCATACAAACCCCAAATATGCTATCCCCACTCGGGAGGAAGAAGAAAAAAACAACCAAATATACGATCTACACAACGTACGCGAACAAACACACACACACACATACACACACACACACACACAGAGGGAAGAGTCAAAAACAAACCCCAAATACACTATCAACACAGAAGGGAGATAATACAAACCCCAAATAAACTATCCACACAAACGTACGCGAACGCATACAGACCCCAAATATACTATTCACACAACGTCGCTAACGCATACAAACCCCAAATATGCTATCCACACTCGGGAGGAAGAAGAAAAAAAAACACAACCAAATATACGATCTACACAACGTACGCGAACAAACACACACACACACATACACACACACAGAGGGAAGAGGCAAAAACAAACCCCAAATATACTATCAACACAAAAGGGAGATAATACAAACCCCAAATAAACTATCCACACAAACGTACGCGAATGCATACAAACCCCAAATATACTATCAACACAGAGTGAATAAGAAAAAGTTTTTTGAAAGCACCTAAGCCCTCACCTGCAATGACCAACTCTGCCAAACACCTACACCCCACCCCCACTCCCAACACTACAAAACCCATTTAACCCGTTATTTTATGGCATCAGTGTGTGATTTAGGAAACATCAAGACACAAAATGATGGATGAATAGACTGACTATTGTTTACCGACTTGCATGCCTAAAGAGCGTGCGTGAAGGAAAACATCCTTCCATTTCAATTCTAACTAAAACATGATCCAGAGGGATAGAGAGAGGTGAAAGAGCACAATTTCATAAAGTGTGAGTAAAAACAAAACACGCCATCCTTATTATACAATGTCAAGACCAAGAGACACTTACGTTTTCTTTCTGGTCTATTCTCTTTTAGAAGGTAGTATGAAATTTCACATCAGGGCCAACGCATCGGCTCACATTGTCAATTTTTCCATTTCCATGTCTTTACTGGCACAAGTTCTTCATCATCTTCAATTTCTTCTTCTTCTGAATCCCTCTTCTCTGTTTCGTCTTGTTTTTGTTTCTTCTCTTTTCTCGTAGGGCACTCTGAATTCCAGTGTCCTTTCTCCTGACAACGATATTCGGTATCTTGACTTTTGTCTCTCTTTCTTAGACGAAGCAGATATTCTGGAGACAAATACCCATTTACCTTTGCAGATATAGCAAACTTCATTAGCACTTACACACTTTCGTATGACTCTCATCAAATCAACGATCAAAAGAGTAAGTTTTGTTGCCACTTTCGCATGTGAATTATGCTTTCGTATGACTTTTAGCAAATATTTGACCAGCAGGTCGATCTGTGCTGACTCTTCCATCTTCTTGATCGTTTGAGAGCGGAATGAATACTCTGACGCTAAGACACTCTCCTTATATACAGGGACCTGCTGCGTATGAAACCTAGTCAAATGTAATTTTGCAATAAGATGAAACGATTTCATTGAGGAAGTAAAAAGCAATGATGTACCGTATCGCCTCACACAAAACCTGAAGTGTTAGTTCAAATCCGTGTCAGCGATTTCGAAGACGACATAACTGAGCTTTAATCAATGCTCTCCAATTATGCCACAAAACCACGAGTCCTGATTCAAGCCAAAAGAACTTTCGTTCGGTCCATAAAAAATAGTATCATATCTGAGAAACTCAAAAAGCAACTTCCAGAAAACTGAGAAAGACGGCTTACACCTACAACGTAAATGTATGAGTTCAAGTAGTGCGTAAAACTTAGTCAAATTAAATTTTTATAGTCAAGACGAAACGATCTCTTTTCGAACAAGAAAGCAGACACCAAGCGACAATGGTGATCCGTGTCACACAACACTTTTCAAAATGTATATTATCAGAGGTTTGTTCTAGCGATCTGCACGGTTAAATTAAATGTTGATGTATTTTGCAATAAGACGGACACAATTTCCATGGGATCGCCCATGGTACGAATGTTCGTGCATTAGTTTAATTTTTAAAAATATTTTTTTTATATAAATCGCCTATAGGATAGACCCAGTAAAGCATGGCCATTCTCGTCACTGTCTGAATAGCTACTCAAGTCAATTCGAAGCGAACGCGGTAAGAAAATAAGTATAGCCAATGAAATGGCTTACAACGGGTGATGCATTGTTTTGTTCTAGGACTGTGTGGCATAATAATCCCTATGTTCTTGCGTTGTTACCATTACAGTGCAGACAGACTGAAATGTGAACTTACAAGCCCTCTTTGTGTGTGTTGTACCATTTCCTCTTACCACATCAAAATACTGAGTGTCACAGTATTGGTTCGCGTTTTCAAACTGACCATTTTTTTATATCTCACTTAAACATTTCGACATAAACACTCACACTCACATCGGTAGAGTCAGAACAGACGTGTTACAGTATTGAGGGGCATGATATCTTTTCGTTTTCAAACTAATACATTTGGGGCTTGTATGAAGTAAAGAACCGAAAGTACAGTGAAACTCAAGGATGATGACCCAATCTGTCTGTCTATTGATGCGTGTATTTACTTAAGAAGAAATATGACCTCTAAAACACAAAGAGATACGGCAAGCATGATTAGATCAAACACAACGATGTTTTCCTTCACGCCCGTGTAATTTAGAGTTTCAATCGTCTTTGAAGACAAACTTGGTCTCCTATGTGTTTTAGAGGTCATATTTCTTCTTAAGTAAATACACGCATCAATAGACAGATAGATTGGGTCATCATCCTTGAGTTTCACTGTACTTTCGGTTCTTTACTTCATACAAGCCCCAAATGTATTAGTTTGAAAACGAAAAGATAACATGCCCCTCAATACTGTAACACGTCTGTTCTGACTCTACCGATGTGAGTGTGAGTGTTTATGTCGAAATGTTTAAGTGAGATATAAAATAATGGTCAGTTTGAAAACGCGAACCAATACTGTGACGCTCAGTATTTTGATGTGGTAAGAGGAAATGGTACAACACACACAAAGAGGGCTTGTAAGTTCACATTTCAGTCTGTCTGCACTGTAATGGTAACAACGCAAGAACATAGGGATTATTATGCCACACAGTCCTAGAACAAAACAATGCATCACCCGTTGTAAGCCATTTCATTGGCTATACTTATTTTCTTACCGCGTTCGCTTCGAATTGACTTGAGTAGCTATTCAAACAGTGACGAGAATGGCCATGCTTTACTGGGTCTATCCTATAGGCGATTTATATAAAAAAAATATTTTTAAAAATTAAACTAATGCACGAACATTCGTACCATGGGCGATCCCATGGAAATTGTGTCCGTCTTATTGCAAAATACATCAACATTTAATTTAACCATGCAGATCGCTAGAACAAACCTCTGATAATATACATTTTGAAAAGTGTTGTGTGACACGGATCACCATTGTCGCTTGGTGTCTGCTTTCTTGTTCGAAAAGAGATCGTTTCGTCTTGACTATAAAAATTTAATTTGACTAAGTTTTACGCACTACTTGAACTCATACATTTACGTTGTAGGTGTAAGCCGTCTTTCTCAGTTTTCTGGAAGTTCCTTTTTGAGTTTCTCAGATATGATACTATTTTTTATGGACCGAACGAAATTTATTTTGGCTTGAATCAGGACTCGTGGTTTTGTGGCATAATTGGAGAGCATTGATTAAAGCTCAGTTATGTCGTCTTCGAAATCGCTGACACGGATTTGAACTAACACTTCAGGTTTTGTGTGAGGCGATACGGTACATCATTGCTTTTTACTTCCTCAATGAAATCGTTTCATCTTATTGCAAAATTACATTTGACTAGGTTTCATACGCAGCAGGTCCCTGTATATAAGGAGAGTGTCTTAGCGTCAGAGTATTCATTCCGCTCTCAAACGATCAAGAAGATGGAAGAGTCAGCACAGATCGACCTGCTGGTCAAATATTTGCTAAAAGTCATACGAAAGCATAATTCACATGCGAAAGTGGCAACAAAACTTACTCTTTTGATCGTTGATTTGATGAGAGTCATACGAAAGTGTGTAAGTGCTAATGAAGTTTGCTATATCTGCAAAGGTAAATGGGTATTTGTCTCCAGAATACCTGCTTCGTCTAAGAAAGAGAGACAAAAATCAAGATACCTAATATCGTTGTCAGGAGAAAGGACACTGGAATTCAGAGTGCCCTACGAGAAAAGAGAAGAAACAAAAACAAGACGAAACAGAGAAGAGGGATTCAGAAGAAGAAGAAATTGAAGATGATGAAGAACTTGTGCCAGTAAAGACATGGAAATGGAAAAATTGACAATGTGAGCCGATGCGTTGGCCCTGATGTGAAATTTCATACTACCTTCTAAAAGAGAATAGACCAGAAAGAAAACGTAAGTGTCTCTTGGTCTTGACATTGTATAATAAGGATGGCGTGTTTTGTTTTTACTCACACTTTATGAAATTGTGCTCTTTCACCTCTCTCTACCCCTCTGGATCATGTTTTAGTTAGAATTGAAATGGAAGGATGTTTTCCTTCACGCACGCTCTTTAGGCATGCAAGTCGGTAAACAATAGTCAGTCTATTCATCCATCATTTTGTGTCTTGATGTTTCCTAAATCACACACTGATGCCATAAAATAACGGGTTAAATGGGTTTTGTAGTGTTGGGAGTGGGGGTGGGGTGTAGGTGTTTGGCAGAGTTGGTCATTGCAGGTGAGGGCTTAGGTGCTTTCAAAAAACTTTTTCTTATTCACTCTGTGTTGATAGTATATTTGGGGTTTGTATGCATTCGCGTACGTTTGTGTGGATAGTTTATTTGGGGTTTGTATTATCTCCCTTCTGTGTTGATAGTATATTTGTGGTTTGTATGCGTTCGCGTACGTTTGTGTGGATAGTTTATTTGGGGTTTGTATTATCTCCCTACTGTATTGATAGTATATTTGGGGTTTGTTTTTTCCTCTTCCCTCTGTGTGTGTGAGTGTGTGTGTGTGTGTGTGTGTGTGTGTGTGTGTTCGCGTACGTTGTGTAGATCGTATATTTGGTTGTTTTTTCTTCTTCCTCCCGAGTGTGGATAGCATATTTGGGGTTTGTATGCGTTAGCGACGTTGTGTGAATAGTATATTTGGGGTTTGTATGCGTTCGCGTACGTTTGTGTTATAGTTTATTTGGGGTTTGTGTTATCTCCCTTCTGTATTGATAGTATATTTGGGGTTTGTTTATTCCTCTTCCCTCTGTGTGTGTGTGTGTGTGTGTGTGTGTGTGTGCGTATGTCTGCGCGCGTACGTTGTGTGTGTGTGTGTGTGTGTATTGGTCTCTGTTTGTCCCTATAAAAACTCACTTTATCCCTATCAGATACACTCTACCTACCTACCTGCAGTAGCGTGTATTCAGGTCAGCCACTTGCAACACTGTTGACATTTATCCCCTAGTGTTCAGTACAGTGACGTCACTGACGCTGGAAATTTTGAGACTATAAATATCAACTTGGGGATTTCCACATTTTGTAGCTATACATATATACTAGAATTCATAAACAGGAACGTCACTCAAGCTGAGGCTATAAAAAGATAGTGGGATTTTCCAAAGGAACAACCCACAAGTTGGAGCTATAAATAGATAGTGGGATTTCATAGGAATTTCAGCTGATTATAGATACATAGGTATTTATTCACGATCGTCACAGAAGTTGATATTGTAAGTAGTTACTAATTTTATCCATTTTAGTCTAAACCATTGTAACTTAATTTTCGGGGATATGTTTATATTCCTTTAAATTCTGGGACAATTTCGTCATTTTAGCGTTACTTTTAGTCACATCCATTTTGTCGTTGAGCATTTCCTTGATTATAGCTATTTATAGCATCATTACAATTATGCAAATTTTTGAACACCCCAGCAAGATTTCAGGTCTTGGTAATGCTTTATATATAAATCTCACGCTTGTACTAGTGTATGTATGTTTCTGTCTCTGTTGTGTTTGACCCTCTACCATCATTGTCCCTAGACAATCCCACCATGTTCAATTCCCCTTGACGCTATACAGACCCACCATGTTCAATTTCCATATGTTCAATTCCCCTTGTCCCTAGACAGACCCAAACTCTATTCCCATGTTAATTTCCCCTTGTCGCTAGACAGACCCACACTATAGTTCCATGTTATAATTCCCCTTGTCGCTAGAGTGACCCACGATTTTTCTCCATGTTAATTTCCCTTGACGCTAATCTGACCCACGATTTTTCTCCATGTTAATTTTCCCTTGACGCTAGAGTTGCCCAATGGGTCTTGTAATGCTAATTCCCCTTGACGCTAGGGTGCCCCCATTTACTACTTGGATTCCAACCCAGACATTTGAAATAGTTTACTGAAATTTGGAACTGAAAAAACTGGTCGACCTTTGCGTATGGCCTGTAATTTATCAAAAACCTCATTATGTTTATCAGACGAATTAAACTTACATATATTACTCAATAACTTAATCAGGGGTACAGCAATTATAGCAAACTTTGAGCCAAATTTCCAATAATATCTAGCTATACTCAAAATTCCCATTAATTGCGTTCTACTAACAGGCACTGGGAATTCAGACATAAGATCGACATCAACTACTCTGGGTTTAACATGTCCGCATCCTACAATTATGTCCTAAAAATGGAACGTAAGCACAACAAACTCATTTTAAGCTAAATTAGTTGTCAAATTTACAACACTGAGACGACCAAAGAATTTCTGAATTACCTCCAAGTGATCTTTCCAAGTATCATTTTAGATGATGACGTCACCAATGTACACATCACAAGTATCTAAAATTGATGTCATCATGTTCATTAAACGCTGGAATGTTAAGAGAGAATTTTTCATAACAGAGGGCATCACTTGATATTGTTTAAGTCAATCAGGAGTTGCAAATGTAGAAATTTCGTTTGCTCTTTCCGTGAGTGGAATTTGCCAGATATCATTCAAAAGATCAAACTTGGTGACATATTTGCATTTTCAAGTTTTTGCAATACAGTCATCTATCTTGGTGACACTGTTTTTTTTCTGTTGTCAGCACCCATACGAAATGTATTTTATGTTTAGGCACAAGACATGGTGAACTACAGTGACTTTTACTTCGTTCAATAAAATCATTCTCCAGCAAATACTGAATTCTTATTTCAAACATTCTTGATTGAGATAATTCACTTTTTAAGGATGCAGTTTCACAGGCCTAGAATCGTTAATCGTTAATCTAAGCAGGAATCAAGTATTTAGATTTACATAATTGTTCCCTCTGTTCTCGTAACTGTGAATATGAATATTTCTGGTGTATGTTTAATATTTTTGAATTCCGAAAAGAGGTTATCTAAGTTATTACAGTCAGATTGCATTCCATTTTTTACGTCCTCACTGTGTTGGACAGGTACAGCTAAATTGATTGTATAATTAACTGAGTTATCTCTACCAAAATACACCTTTAATATTTGTATATGACAACATTCTTTCTGCTTCCGCATATCCAGGAGTATCAATGATGCAATTTAAGTCATTTACTCTCTTTTCAACCGTATTACAATCTAACCGGAAGAGGATTTTGAGGCATGGGCACGAAGGCCAGAATTATTATCACCAGGCTGAAAACTCATTTCCTTTGTATTTCTGTCATGCCTTAATTTCATTTGTGTCTGAGTAGAACGAAAATTATTTTCTCTACTTGAAAAGTCTTTGACAAATTATATTTGAAATCAAAGACATATGAATATTAGTCTTGGAATAGTCATAGTCATCTGAAAATGATTCGCTTTTAATAACTGTCATGGCTCATAAGGACTCCAACACAATGGTATTTAAGCTGGCTCTCGCACAGCAAACAGATGCACTCCCTCATCTCACTCTTTTCCCGTATCAGCGCAATACGACTGAATCATATTTTCAAAATGTGATGAAATTTTTCCAAAGCACTTTGACTTTCAGCGTGATAGGCAGAATATTTAAATTATTGGGTGCCTAATTCATGCATAACATTGCTGGAAATAAAATTCCAGCCATGAAATTTGACCATTGGTCAAATTTAGCAGTTTTGGAAAGGCCATAAAGTGTTAGTAACTTTATTAAAGCGTTTGCTATGGTTTCAGTTTAAATATTTTTCAAAGGAATTGCCTCTAAAAATCTTTTAGACGCACACATTATGGTCAACAACTATTGGTTGCCTGGCTTTGTCTTAGGTAAGGGATCAATAGTCTGTCATTATTATGCTAAATGGTTTGTCAAATACGGGAGTGGGTTGTATTTGCGCATTAGGAGTCTTCTGATTGGATGTTCCTTGACAAGTGTGACAAGATCTACAATACTTAGAAACATCACTTTCAGTTTTCGGCCTAAAAATGATGTAAGATGTTGTGATAAGTCTTACTGACTGTTAAATGAACAGCCAAGGGACTAGACTAATTATTTCATGTCAATATTACTTCGGGACAACAATTTTATAGCTCACTGACCACTCGTCAATAGAGACCACATGAGGTACCGACCTAAAAAGAAAAATATGGCATCATTAAATTGTCTTGGCATGAGGAAACTGTGGATAAATTATCGTGTACTTGACTTTTGTCCGTGACTGAAGATAGAGTACTTGTGTGTACTTGCTTTTTGTCATATTTATAAGTTAATAATAAATGTTTACTTGGGTTCGAATTCAAGAAATAGCATTGATTATAATCTTAGAAGGTTCTCGAATCGAACCTTTCAGCAGTTTTGTGCATTCTACAGTTTTGTGCAATTTGCCATTAAGATAACTGAATTTTTCAGAAAATGCGCTTGCGACAGAGGTCAAGTGGAAATGAATATAAAAAAGGGTTTTGTTAGTAAATTCTTCATTCCTCCTTTGAGAAAGACAGATTTCTGTGTTAACAAGCAGCCGGTTATATATTACAGATATAAATTTTCTACGATCTGAGGAGAAAAGCTTTTCTTCGATGATGTCCAGTTTGGACACAGTTTTCGGTGTCCTCACATATTCATCATTTTGGGTTGATATTTTTTAACCCCAAGAAGATTTTTTCAACATTATTTGCAACCGTTCCACAGCATATCCTTCAATAAATATGCTATGTCTGACCCATAACTGATAATTGGTGGAATTAGTGTCAAGAGTGTCACAATTTACCTTTGGTGACAGATTTCCAAACTTGTATAAATATTTATGCATTGCAATTAATGTCTTTGAAGCTTGTGCGCTTAAAGATTATTTGTCCAATTGTAAAAGAACCCCACTGTATAAACATTTCCAAGAAATACAGATTTATTATCAGCCTCCAAACCATAATAAAAAAACACAGCTATTCTTCATCAAAAACCATAATTATTCTTTTGTTTAAATTAACTTTAAGGCGCCACTTAACAGAAACTTCCATAGTCTTGCAGACCCTGTTTTGAGCCGGAAATTGTAACTAGAACCTGTAAATAAATTATAAACGCTTTTGGCATACCGACATCAACACCTTGAAAATCACTATTAATAAATTCTTCTTCATGAAAAATATGTGCTACAAGCATTTAGATTGACACACTCCAGTCACACCTACAAATTCTTCATGCAAAGTAGTACAGACTCTCTCTCTTCCTTTGATATTTTCATAAGTGAAATTATCAATATTTACTATTTTATTTTTAGTGCTAACTTAAATAATTTCTTCCATAAAAATATTATTTATAATAAAATCAAACGCTTAAGTAAAATCAACCAAAGCACAAAACAATTTGTACCTGAATTAATATAATGAGTTATCAATCCATGGAATGTAATTATGTCATCAGTTATATATATATTTTCCTAAAAATAGCCTTTAGGGCGACAAATACCCGGTGATTCTTGGCTCGACTAATAAGTCTGTTATTGGAATCCTAATTAACAATTTACCGATGACTCTCAGAAGAGTGATACCTGTATAATTTGCTACCATATTTACAGGACCTTTATTAAGAATAGGAACTAAGGACCAAATTAGGGGAAGCAACTACGACCAAATGTAGGGGAAGCAACTAGTTGAAAATATAGACTAGATATGGCTGGAGGATATCCTTGGCTTATCTACCAATGATGTAAACACATTATCAGGGAAATTGTTTATACCATCCTTTAAACTCTTTAATTGCTCTTTTCAACTTTTCTATTCCATCAGTAGGAATCTAATTATTTATTATCTGCACTAAAACGTGCGTCATAAGCCATACTGGCACACTTAAAATGCTTTACATTTTTTTACTGTTATAACTGGTATTTGTTTTGCAACTCATCTCCTCAAAAGTCACCAATGTTCCTTAACATTTCACTTACGAGCTTCTAGTAGTTTATTTGTTCGGTCATTTATAAATCTCTCCGACATTGTCTAATACATGACTTATAGAATGATCTCATCTCAACGAAATGTTTTCTAATTTCTTCTGACTCATTTTTTTTTCTCTATACATCTCGAAGTTTAAAAAAAATATTTCTTTTAATTTGCATTCAACGTCAAAACAATACGGACTCGTAACAGAAACTCTAAGCTGATGATTAGGTTCAGGAATTGGAGTGTCTTTGTTGTGGGTAATTTGCTCTCGAACTAATTACCTCCGAGCTTTATAAAATAGAAGAATGTTTTAATCAAAATGGAGAGTTTCTTCATATTATCGTGGTAAATATTTATTATAATTTCCAATAAAATGGACAAACACGGAAAACATGCTATTCAGTTTCGAGAGCTCTTATAATTCACCTGTTACATATTCGCTCGTTCACTTGTACACTATTCTAAAGGACCATCGTTGCCTTGTACACTATTCTAAAGGACCATCGTTCCCTGGTACACAGTTCTAAAGGACCATCGTTGCCTTGTACACTATTCTAAAGGACATTCGTTCCCTTGTACACTAAAGGACCATTTCTTTATTCTAGCTATAATGTACTGATCTATACTTGGTGCAATTTCAAGCAAGTTCCATTTATCACACCAGCTTACGTTTAAAATGACAATTATATATTGTACACTGAATATTACACTAGTTTGTTTGATGGCCTAACAATGGATATCTATTTTTGCTTATATTGATCTAAAAGACGTTGTTCGCTGATTGGAATCACAATATCAAATTGATCGTCGTTCCATACCTACTACAATCATTGGTTATCAAACAGATATTTCTGTAGAAATGCCTATAATTTCATTATATTGTTACATTTTAAAGTTATCTCTGTTGACCAAGTGATGGAGTTGTCCTTTTGGCACATTCAGTGACCATATAGTGATGGATTTATCCTTTTGGTATATTCAATAACAATACAGTGATGGATTTGTCCTTTTGGCACATTCAATAACAATACAGTGATGGATTTGTCCTTTTGGTATATTAGTAGTAAATGGGGCCACCCTAGGGACAATGGGATTTAGCATTAAAAACACCCCTGGGCCACTCTAGGGACAATGGAAATTTAACATGGAGAAAAATCGTGGGTCACTCTAGGGACAATGGGAATTTAACATAGAGTTTGGGCTTGTCTAGGGACAAGGGGAATTGAACATGGGAATAGAGTTTGGGTTTGTCTAGGGACAAGGGGAATTGAATATGGGATTTTTTTTTTTTTTAAAAGTTTTTTTAAATTTAAATTTAAATTTAAATTTAAAAAAGGGTAGGCAATGGAAAGGCTATCTCTTTTCGAGAAATATGGCTGGCCCTGAAAAGGGCCTTTGGGTTTTCTTCTTCTTCTGCTTCTAATTTCTTCTTTTTCTCCACCAACTTCTTATTTTATCTCCAACACTCTTTCTCTTCTTTTCTTTCTTTTTTCTCCTCCTCTTCTTTCTTCTTCTCTTCCTCCTCTTCTTTCTTCCTCTTTTCATTTTCTTCTTCTTTTTCAATTTTTTCATTCCATGCTCTCATCCTTATCCTTTCCTCTTCATCCTCCTTCTCCTCCTTTATCTCTTTCATGACACCACTTATCTTGTCCTTTACCTTTCTCAAGTTATTAATTTCCATCTTTACACGATGGGGACTATAGGAATAGTGGTCTTCAACGAGTCTTATTAACATCTGCTCCATCATTCCTAAATTGTCTAAAACGTCTTGCAATGTTTGCATCTTGTCAATTTGGTTCGAAGCCATCTTCTTTGTAGAATGGTTTGAACGACGAATACTGTGAGTTCTTATAGTGAAAGTGCGGACGTGATGGAAAACATCCCCCTTAAAACATAAAATTAATATTACCTAGATCATGACCTAACATCGTGCAGACGTGAAAGAAAACATCCCTACTTTTCTCATTTCATATAATATACTATCCACATAAGTGAAGCAACAATAAACAAACCCCAAATCTACTATTTACACACGCAAATCATTAAAACAAAATCCATAATCTACTATCCACACAATCGTACGTGAGCGCTTACAAAACCCAAACTATACTCTTCACATACGCTAAGAAACAATAAACAAAATCCATAATCTACTATCCACACAATCGTACGTGAGCGCTTACAAAACCCAAACTATACTCTCCACATACGCTAAGAAACAATAAACAAAATTCATAATCTACTATCCACACAATCGTACGTGAGCGGTTACAAAACCCAAACTATACTCTCCACATACGCTAAGAAACAATAAACAAAATCCATAATCTACTATCCACACAATCGTACGTGAGCGCTTACAAAACCCAAACTATACTCTCCACATACGCTAAGAAACAATAAACAAAATTCATAATCTACTATCCACACAATCGTACGTGAGCGGTTACAAAACCCAAACTATACTCTTCACATACGCTAAGAAACAATAAACAAAATCCACAATCTACTATCCACACAATCGTACGTGAGCGCTTACAAAACCCAAACTATACTCTTCACATACGCTAAGAAACAATAAAGAAACCCATAATCTACCATTCATACAAACTTACGTGAGCAGTTACAAACACAAACACACAAACACATACCCTCGCACTATGAAAAAAGAGTGTTTATAATCACACTACTCTACCTACACACACACACACACACACACACACACACACACACACAAACACACACACACATTGGCAAATCGATAGTTATTTCTTTTCTAGAGTATTGGGTAGCCCTTAAAAGGGCTGTTTTTTTTTTTGAACTCCAGATGCACCTATCTAATGGTTGCACCTTCCTGGCCTGGCGCCACACACGCATCTTCTTCCCCAGTCTCCTTTCACCTTTCTTCTGGGGAGCGCAGAGGGAGGATGATTCGCTTCAACACCCCAATCCTCTGTCTCGGGAATATTGTACGACATCCTCTCTTCCAGTTTCTTTTCCTCCTCTTCCCTCTGTCTTCTCTCCTCCTCTTCGTTCTTCATTCTTTCCTCTTCTACTATAGCCTCCGCGGCCAGTTCATTTAACAGGCGCCTGACATAATCCAGATGTATCTGGAGTTCAAGAAGTTTGCTTATTCTGCTATTCATTCTTGTGTTGATCAATCAACAAGGGTAGCTAGACTGCCCAGCGAGTTTCAATTTATAGTGAAAGCGCGGACGTGATGGAAAACATCCCCCTGAAAACATAAAATTGATCTTACCTAGATCATAACCAATAAAAAACAACAACGCGCGGACCTAAAAGAAACACTCACTCACTTTTTTATGCTACCCATCAATATTTTAAAATTTTTTATAAATCACTTCAATAGACTATTTACATACGCAAAGCAATCCAATCTAACCCCAAATTTACACCTCAAACACCAAAAAAAAAGACATCATTTTAATCTACTATCCATACCAACTTACTTAACCACTTACAAACACAAACACACAAACACATACCCTCACATTTTTTTAAAAAAGAGTTAGTGTTTATTTTCACACTACTCTACCTACACACATTGGCAAATGGATTGTTATTTCTTTTCTAGAGTATTGGGTAGCCCTGAAAAGGGCTGTTTTTTTGTTTGCTATGGCATTCTTTTTTAGTTTCTAAGAATGCGATGTCCTCTGAGGATAGACTTTCTGGCGATAGGTCTGCTTCTTCGAAAAGAGAAGAAGAACTTTTTGGTGTCGATACGACAATCGACAAAGCCTCTGTCAGCTTCAGGTTGCTGCTGCTGTTGTTGTTGTTGCTGCTGTTGCTGCTGTCTCTGAAGTCTGTACTTCTCTGTCCATTCTTCTTTTTCCCTGTTCATTTCTTCTCTGAAGAGCTCTTCTATCAGGTCCTCAGTGATTTTTAACATTCTCACATTCTCTATTTCTTCTGGCTTCGGTATCAGACTGTGTCTGACCCTATGCAAATTCACGTAGGCTTCGTTGAGCTTAGCTAGTTTGGAGCACATCTTCGTAAGAGGATGAGTCGACAATGGATGGTTAGACTGGAAACAACCCGGTTCTTAAAGTCAAAGCGCGGACGTGAAGGAAAACATCCCCCACGCGGTTTTTGAGTCGCAACGTTTAGTGAGTGTCATGAGAGGGATAGTAAGAAATGAAAGAGCATCAATCCAACATTCTTATAGCTAAACAAAAGACAAAGGCATTTTTTTTCAAAACACAACATTTTTTATTCAAAAATCACTTAACACTAAACAACAACAACTCTAACATTTTTTAACAATAATCCAACACTAAAAGTTTCTCCACTAGGTAAAGAGGGATAACAGTCTTCCATGGTTTCTAGTAATCTAGGATGACTTCTCTCAAACTGTTGATTTCTATGGTATTATCGAATTCTGCATACAGGATGACGTTCACCGTTTCATCAGGGTCTCGGTCTTTAAACTGAATTTCCACACGAATCTGGCCGGATTTTATGGGGTGGAAATGTCCCTCGTCGCTGCCTTGGTCTGGAGTGAAATCGAAAGCCCACAAAGCGTAGCCTCCTGCATAATCCTCGTACGTAATACCGTGACTGGTATTGGTTCCTAACTGTCCGGTGGCTTCGTACAGGGACAAGTACGATCTCAAGTAATTCTTCTTGGTAAAGGCAGGTTCGAAAGGTCGGGTACACAAGGTCTTGCCATCGCGACTGACTTCGATTTTGGACACGCCAAAGTGTTGAAAGTAGAAAGGATTTTTTTCGGCAGCTCCGTTGAAGGCTGTATTCTCGACGATACCAACGATCAAACGTTTGGGTAACTGTCCTTGGAACAGATGATCTTCGATCATGGATCGCTGTTCCTTGGGAATGGTGAAGGTTTTCACTTCCACGCGTCGTATGGGATACTTGGCAGTCGTTCTGCTCAACGTCTGACTGATGTCGTTTCCCACTTTAGGTAACACTTCCACACGGCGTACGTAGAGTCTGGCTTCTAGGATTTTGGTTTTGTAACCGTCACTATCAGCCATCAAATGGAAAGCGGCACTGCTACGATTCAGTCTCAGGCGGACATCCACCCCGTTCAGCAAATACTTTTCTTGCAACCACATGTCCAAATGCAAACGATCCATCAGTTCTAAACTTGTGTCGGCTCCCATGATTCTCTTTCTTCGTTCTACAAATCCATCATTGTTGTCTTTCTTTTCATCAGTTTCCAATATTTCAAACTTGGTAGGTTCGTCAGCTTCCCATACCACACAGGCATTGAGATGAGTGTTCTTGGCATCTATTCCGTACGTCAAGAGATTTTCCAGGTAGGCACGATAAGGGTAAGTATCCATGCTGCTACTGACCAGTTTGTTATTCAAGTACAAGTCCACTCCACTGAACAAGGAATGCATGAAATTGTTGACGGGAGCTACTGCTTCATCGTCTATAGCACCTCCAGTCTTATCTAGAATTTTGACTTTCAGGTACAAGTAACTGCTATTCAGATCGATGTAATCTTCGGGCTGTCCTTTGATTTCAAACTCGATGGGAGCGGAATCGGTCAGTGAGGAGACGGGGTGAAATTCCACCCACTGGGATTCTTGCATCGTCATCATCGTGGGGGGCATGGCAAACAGATCCAGTTCCGTCTTGGAACAAGAGCAAGATTATCGGTGCATCATTTTTTTGTCTCTTTTCTCAATAATCGAAAACGTCTAAGTCTCGAACGGTTCTTCTTTTCTTGGCCTTTCTAGCTTGAAGTCTGGTGAAAGGGTGTTTTCTTCGTCGTCTCTTTCTGCCTTGTCCTTGCTGAATACCTGACTCGGTAGCGTGCAGGGCATTTATAGGTGTTTCTCGGTGACCCAAAATGTCTTTGCCCGTTTGCAGCAAGACATTTTTGCCTGCCCTCATGAAGGCTTCTTTAGGGTTTTGTTTGTCGATGATGACATTTTGGAGAAATTCTTTGCCTTGCGTCAGTGCCGCATCTTTCAAGGCGTGCAATCCGCGTGTCACCATCGGTTTCAACACCGGGGCCACCGAACGAAAGGCCGATTTTAACATATCTCCTAAACCGTGTCCTCGCTGTCGAGCAACCCCTCGGTACACTGGATACATGACTTACGAATCGTGAGAAAACCGTTTTCGAAAATGGAGTTTCACCGTGACTTTTCCTTTGGTGAATGGAATATTTTGTCCCAAATCTCCTTTTATAGTAATGTTGACCGTGTCCAAATACGACTTACTGACAGGCAAATAGTGAGGATGTACAAATTCGCGGTGGACGTGGTAAGTGTTTCCACCTTCCTCGTCAGTGTTCGTGGCAGAATCCACTTTGAAAGGAATGACACGCAGTAACGGTACGGAGGTGTGTCCCACCACGTTATACTCCACCACATCGGAGTACACAAACATCAAATTCAGTCCTTGGTTCAGTTTTACCGGGGCACGAAATAACTTGCTAAAAGACTCGTTGTCGTAAACGATGGGTAATTCGCTTTTCTTCATCATGCTCATTCTCAGGTTCATGTCTCCGCCCAACATGTCAAACAATTCAGGACAAAATAAAATGGACAGGATTTTACTCCGTTCAAATTTCATCAAGAAGCGACGAGCTGTTTTGTGGTACTCCATGGTGACACTTTTGTTAACATGCTCCAAATCTTTCAGAAACACGGCATTAAACCTGGAGGCTATGGTGCTGACCAAATGTTGACCACTAAAATAATAGCCTGGGGAAATGAACAAGTGATAGGTGGTGTACTTTTGTGTACGGGTTTTCTTGTCATATTTGACATTGCTATCCATCCACTGTTGCAATTGTTCGTCATGAACTTCCACATCAAAAAAATTTTGATTGGGAAGGACATTGATGACTTGGGTCGGGTGAATCATTTCTACTAAAGCCACTTCCCAATGGGCTTCGTGATCTAAGGGGATGGCTTGAGGTAATTTGGCCGTGTAACAGCACAACGTGTTCTTGGGAAACACCTCCATGGAACTGTCACTGGGTAAGGTTAAGTAAAATTGGTTTTGGTGACTCATAATTCCAGAGTTCTGTGGCTGTCCGAGGGGTTAGTGGACGTCAGAGGCGTGTCTCCGCCCAAAATGGGGTTCTGGTTGTGGTTGGAGTGGTGACTGGCACTGGCACTGGACACAAGGTTCCCGGGGTTCCCGTTCGAGGTGAATTTCAGGGAGGGATTAGGAAGCAGGTAACCGATGCAACTGCTCAATAAAATGGTCCACAATTGTTTGTCTCCTTGTTGCAAACTCAAATTGGCGATGGCTGCCCCGATGACACAATACACCACGAAGATTTGGCAGAAAAAGACGATTTTCTATGTACTTCAGAGTGTGGTGATGCGTAAAATATTTCCACATGCGTTCTTTCAAAGTGCGTTGAAAACGTTCCACGATGCTGGCTTTCGTTTCGG
This sequence comes from Sinohyriopsis cumingii, assembly GCA_028554795.2. Classification (NCBI taxonomy): domain Eukaryota; kingdom Metazoa; phylum Mollusca; class Bivalvia; order Unionida; family Unionidae; genus Sinohyriopsis; species Sinohyriopsis cumingii. The sequence goes on along the minus strand of CM068825.1, from coordinate 167,498,050 downwards.
GATTCTCGGTGGTAAAAAAATGAATGTCACGTTTCTTTAATTCTTTTTGGAAAGCTTGGTTCAGAAATTCGGTACCTTTGTCCGTTTGCCATCGAAGAGGGTGACGACCGCTTTGTTTCAACACCAGTTGCAGGGCTCGCACTAACTCGCTGCTCGATTTGGAAGTCAAGGGTACGACCCTAGCAAATTTGGAAAAGACGTCGATGACACAAAACAAATATTTGTAGCCACGATTGTAGCTGGCCAAATGAGAGACATCGGCTAAATCGGCTTGCCATTGATGATCGATGCCTTCCACTCGGGTGCGACTTCTGGCAAACTTGCGTCGAATGGGTTTGTGTAAAGTGTAGGTAGCTTGTTCTTGTAACCATCGTTGCACTTGAGGTAAACAGAGACTTTTCAGTTGCGTTTTGGCAGCACGATACAATTTTTGAACTCCTGCGTAACCTGCAGGATGGGAGGGATCGTAGTAAATGCTGGCTAAGACTTTTTCCATTTTTTTGTGTTGGTTGGTGTGTTAATAAGGCACCCACTCTTGGAGGAGGCTACTCTTTTTCTCTTGGGGTATTTTCTTGGATTGCAATGCTTTGCGTGTGCGACCGGCAATAGGTGTTGAAGAGGAGGAGGATGTCTGAGCGGGGGATATCGGTTCTTGTTTCACTTCTGTCTTCACTTCTGTCTTCACTTTCTTTTTCTCTTGTGATGAAGAAGGGGTGGCCAACATCTTTTTAATCCATCCAATTCTGGAGGTAGGTGGTGTTGTTAACTTGCGTACTTTTTCTGGTGGAGTTTGAAACCCTTCTTCTTCTTCTTCTTTTCCTTTTTCTGTCTTGGTCACTGGTACTGGTGGTACTGGTACTGGTACTGGTGATGGTGCTTGACTTTTCATCAAGGTCTTAAAATCTTTCAGAGTGGGTAGCGCTGTTTCGTCTAAAGCTTTCTGGTGAAAGAGTTGCAGTTGTTGCAAGAGTTGACCGTACTTTTGCGATTTTTCTGTTTCGGACAAATCTTGGCGATCCATCAAGGACTGCAATTCGTGTTGTAACTGGGACATCTCGCTCAAATGGGGATTGGGAGGTAAATGCGGGGTGTGTTGTTCTTGCCACCGATGGTATTCCATCCATCGTTTGTAAGGCACTAAAGCTAGTTTTCGTCCTTCCATGGGGTTGTCAGGGGTCGATTCTGAGATCTTGGAACTTCCGAGGCCTTTTTATCTTGCTCCCACCAGTCCTCCCAACATGGTTCCCAAGACTCCTTTCAGTATGGGGCCTAACAAGAGAGGTAAAATACCTCCACGTTGCACTAACATCTTCTTTTTTTGACTAATGGGAATTTTCTTTTGAACCATTTGGCGAAGAACGTGACGATGTTTGCCTAAGCATTGTTTCTGGTGTTTGGACAAAGGGATCGTGCCTTTCAAAACGTTCAGACAACATTCGCACACGGTATCGATGACCTCTTTAGAGGCCGTTTGAACGAGTTTTTTTCGTAGGGGTGGAGAAGCTTTGGACAGGACAGATAACATGTCCCCATGTTTGGCTAAACGTGGTGGCAGTCCTTTCCTTTTCTTTCCTTGGGGTTTTCTGGAGGGTGACATCTTTGAGTCTTCAGGAGCACCAAAAAACATTGATACCCGACTTGGTCACAGGCCTTTTTCATACTGGAACGCGTCGCCACTGATTGTCTTGACGTCGTATTAGTTTGAGGACAGGCATGACACGTCGTGCAGGGGTACGTAACGGACAGTTCTTGCTTGGACAAATCCAGTAAACCTTGTAACATGCCCGATCTTTCTTGAACTTTGATTTTGGGAGAAGGTACTTTGTGAGCAGCAACCACTGCCACTAAATTGGAAGGTCCTGCCACTGGGGAAGTTCTTTTGGGGGTCATTAACGGAGAAGTTCTTGGTGTAATCAACGTCTCCAAGTACTCTTCAGTTCCTGGTGTCATCAACGGAGAAGTGGATAAACGTGAGGATGCCGGAGACGCAGTCACTGCCGTGGCAGATCGTGGTTTGCGAGTGTAAGGTTGCGTCCTGGCCGAAGTGCCTCTCTTGCGACTAGTTTTCTTCTGTGGACTTTTCTTTTTCTGGGAACTTTTTCTCTGTTTCTTTTTCTGGGGGCTTCTTTTCTTTTTCCGGGGTGGTGGTGTCTGGTCAGAGGAGGGTCCTTCCACTGGAGAAGTTCTCCTTGGGGACCTGGTCTTTTTCTTCTTGGGGCTTCGTTGGACTTTTGTCTTGGGTATAACTTTGGCGGCATTAGGATCCCATCTTAAGAGTGAGCGAATGATGACCCCTCCTAGAGTACCGCTCCCTCCAGGTTTCAAAATGATTTGTTTTTTGGTTTGAGTGTCGATGCGGGGATCGGCCAGTTGGACCAAAGCGACTTTGTTTCGATCAAAAAAGCGTTTGGTTTGATGAGGAATCTGAATGATTCCTTGGAGTAATTGACGTGCCGTCACCGTGAACCATCGTAAGACTTCTTTGAGACTAGCTTCTAAGACACGAGCTCGTGTTTGTGGATCTTTTTCTCGACTGATGCCATACAAGGCACGAATCAATTTGACGGGAAGATGCGACTGAAGGGGCGTCATGTTCAAACTGTGTGAGACAGACGAAAAGGGTCTGAGGTTTTTTATAGATTTTTTTATGGGGAGTGAAATGAAGTCGAGGACGGAGACGTGTACAGGACAGACCCTCCGTCTTGGCACCAGTGGTGAAACAAGTGGGTACGAAATCGCAAATCCTCGGGAGTCGTAGGTTTCAAATCGACGAGTAAATAGGCGTGTGGCGTTTGAGTGGCATCGTCGTACGCCTGAGTCAGCCAAGGCGTTCCTAACTGTTTGGCTAAGACTTGTACTTGCGATTTATCTCTAAGGCTTTTAAACAAGACCACGTAATGCGCATTGAGACTGATGGTGCGATGGGCTTTACTTTGTTGAAACAAATTTTGGGTGATGTAAACGACACTGGCATAACGGTGATGCCCTTTGCGCGTGAACCACAGTTTAATTTCTTCTTCGTCTTCTCCTAACATGTCGTCGAAAATGACCAAATGGGTTTGACGGGAGTCAGAGACGATGCCGTCGTCTTCTTTAGGAATGCCTTCCACAAACACGATGGAATCGCCTTGACTTTCTCGCAAGAGGTTGTACGCCGATTGCCACTCTTTGTAACACCACACGATCCGTTGAGGGGGCCAATCGATCAAATGATGTTTATGTTCGATCAAACGTTTGACGAATTCGGTTTTGCCTGAACCGCTAGGTCCAGCAATGAGCATGTTAAAGGGATGGCGAAGATACAAAGCCTCCCAACTGGTACGATCTAAGTGTTCGTCGATGACTTTGACAGTAGAGGAAGAGGGAGCAGAGACAGCAGAGGTAGCCATGGTGTGAGAAATGTCACTTGTGACACGAGAAACAAACAAGACAAGAGTTTATATACTTTTTCAGAACACGTTTATTGAATGTTTTTTTCAAACATGAATACGAAAGACAAAAATACATAAAAACCAAAGGCTTAAGTACAAGAATAAAAGGCACATGATAACCATGAACGTGGAATAGAAACAAGTGTCTGTACAACAACCACATGTTTTGGGTAAAGTTGTAACCAGTTCTATAGTAGGGGGTAAGGTCACACAAGTGTCCTCCCGAAAGGGTCTTTCAGGCCTGTCCACGACAGTCCTGTCCTGGGTGACGGTTTCTTCTGGCACCGTCACTAACACGGGTTGAAAAGTAACTTTTTTCCTTGAATAACTCTCGTGCATACTGGGCCACCTCTTGTGTCCAAGCCTCAAAACCCTGGTCTCGGTGATGTCCAACATTTGACTCCTAACCAATCTGGTTTCTTCTTCGTCAACGACATGGTAAGTTCCTTCAATGAACAATGAACTATCGATCTTGCCTAGGGTTCCTTTTTATATACAGACCAATACCGACGTGACCGTACGGCAACGTAAAGTGATTGGGAAGTCGCACTCGCTTCTGGTATACAATTTGATAGACTTTTTCCAAGGGTCGACTGACGATGTGGTGAGTGGGGGAACGTACAATCGTGTTCGGTTGATAGGTGGTCACTTTAAAGTTTCCATCCTCTCCCGATTGCAAGGCTTCTTTCAATACCCCAAAGTTGACCACTCGACTGGTACGATGATTCAGAGTCAGTCCTTTCACTTTGCACGTCGTGTGCACTTCTCCTTGTTTGTCCCGGTATTCGTAGCCGTAATTTTTGGGGCCGCCACTGACGAAACTTAGAATCTTGTCGTCGGGATGCTCGTCTGTCCAGGCTCCTAAACGGTCTCCTTCGATGTCAGGGTGCTGTTGACTCGGGTGATGGATGTAAATGCAACTGTCCGTGTCAAAGTAAAGGTCGCGATCCCCTAACAGTTCTAAAGCTTCGTACAATTTTAAGCGAGCATGAGCTGTCACGTAAGCCGCAATGATGACATTTCCAAAAGGGTCGTCTTTTACAAAGTCCAGATCTTCTTCGTAATTGACCAAGATCAAATCCTCTCGAACGACGTCCACGTGTTTCATGTATTTGGTTTTGTCGTGAATCATCTGGAAGTAGCGGGAAGGTTCTGTCAAATATTCCGTCATGGGTAAACACGGTCGTTGTGCCATTTTACCCCACAAGCAATTTAACATCACTTTGGCAAACGATCGCCTGCCTTAGTTTTTTTCGATGTGGTCTAAAGAGATGCCTTCTTGTTCGTAGTATTTCTCTTTGAATTGTATTTGGTCTTCGGGAGTGTGACACCAGGAAGGATAGCCGCTGGCTTCTTGTTTCAGTTTCAAAAAGGCATCCACTTAGTCGGCGAAAATGCCTTTCTGAGTAGGGTCACCCTTGTGGTACTGTTGTGTCTTGGGAAAGTGGCAAATTTCGTACACTTCTAACAGTTGGTATCCCATGTCCAGAGCTTTGAACAATTCCACGCTGACCCAGGTTCCCGTCAAGGCACGTTCTTCCTGGGTGTGATGGCAAGGTTGGTCTTGGTTGCACGTTTCGGCACAAGTACGGCACAAGGGAAACATCAGTTTGCCTTGACAATGGTGAGGTAAGACGGGATGGTATAGGTTCGTGGGAGGCAAAACTTTGCACTTGATCAAGCCTTCGTATTGTCGAATGTTTTTCAGGTCGATGTGTTCCGTCAGCAATCGCGGATGCCCTACAGGAAAGCGACAATATTTGCACACGTAGGGATACAGCGAACACACATCCAAGTATTTGATTTCTTCTCCTTTCTCTTCGTCGGCTTGGTACAGCAAACAGGTGGCATTGGTCCTTCCTCCGTACAAACTATCCCTCGGGTTCAACGGGTCCATGAACTGATAACTTTCCACGAGGCGTTTAAACTCGGGATCGGTTTTCATACGGTGATCGTACTCGTGTTCCCACATTTCCACCACTTGGTATCCTTGCTGTTCTAACTTTAGGCGCCGCTGACAAGTGTCCTGGTAGAAGTCTTCCATGGTTCGTTGTAAAAACTGATTTTTAGTGCTACGGTCAGGGTAACAGACGGGACATCTGTGAAATAAGCAGCCGTTAAACTCGTACACGATCTTGGGGTTTTCTAAGTCCCAGCCATCCACCGAATACGTTCCGATGGTCTTTTCGCCCCCTCCGTTGCGGGCATGCTGAATCCATTTGTCTTCCTTGTCGCACAAGTAATGTAACCAACGTAGGGCTTTGACCGAGTATTGACGTTTGACAAAGTGGGTCGTTTGAGGACTGATGACAGCTACGGTGTTTTCAGGCATGAATCGTTGTGGATACACTAAGGAACACGCTTTGGCAATGGTGCAAGCTTCTTTCAAAGGATCGACCCCTCCGTGTTCCATGAACAGTTCTCGAAATTTTCCACAGCAACGCCGTAAAATGTCCACGTCGGAACGACAATACTTTAGCATTTCTTCCTGAAAGTCGAAAGGGTCCGAGGCGTGAGTCTGGTACCAAGCGTAGAAAGCTTCTCGTTGTTCCGTACGCAGGTTGTCGGGGTCGTAATAGTGAGCCTCAGGTAAATAGGGTAGAACGGCATGTTGATTGGCTTCCGTATTTAAAAAGTGAGGAAAGTACCCTTTAGCCATTTCTGTGATTCCAAACGTTTTAGGCATTCGACTCAAAGGCATGGCCAAGTAACTCATCGAATCTTTAAACTGCACTTGTCCCACTTGCATGAAAATGATTTTGGCTCCGTTCAAAGTCACTTTAGGACGTTCGGTGCCTTGTTCCGTATAGTATCTGAGAAGAAACTGACCATCGTATCCGGAGAAATATTGAGCCATCACTGTGGCATGACGATGACAATCTCCGTAACGTTCGATGTCCTCTTGGCTCCACGTCTTGTCGATGGGGTCTAAGACCCATTGGGCAAAATCGGCTAACGTATTCGGTCTTCGAAAGATTTTTTCACGCCCTCCAGGAATCTTGCTGCAGTGAGGGCAATGACTGAAGATAGGTTCTTGAATGCACTTGTCGCACGCTCGATGAGCCACGCAGAAATCAGGAATGTGAATGCCGGTCCCTTGCATGCATTCGAAATCGAAAAAGATGAAATTGCTTTTCTTCTTGTGACCGTCCTCTTTCTCTGGTGGGGGTTGGTATTTTTGCACGTAGCATTGGTGTTCCAAGTCCACGATGTGGTGACAAATGTGACATTTTTTCTTTCCTCGACATGCGTGTGCCTTGGTACTGTTGGTACGTATGCCTTGTCTACACGTAGGGCACAATCTCAGGAGTTGACAAGCACATTTCTTCTGTGAACCTTGTGTTTTTAAATGTTGTTGGTAACAGGTAGGGCTGACAAACGTGCGCAGACAAGTCGAACAAGGCACTGGTTCTTCGCTCAGACAGGGTGGAGAGGCCAAACATCCTGGGCATTTCCATCCACAATGCATGTGTTGTTCTCGATTATTATAACCATAGTCACATTTCTCACAGTAATATCTGTATCCCAGGAATCCGGTGATACTGGTAATGGTATCGAAATGGTCATCGTGATGATAAACATGAATGTATTTTCCGTCCTTAAAATCTTGGCCTCGAAACAACAGAGGTCCGCGCATTTCTTGAGGGTGCTAGGGCATCTTGCAATTTTTGCATCTCAGGAATGCCACAGGTTGTGTCTTTGGACAGGCCAGCTTGTTGCAACAGGAGTTCTGCTTCGTTTCGTTGTTTTGTTCGGTTCGATTTTCGAATGTTCTCCCAGGTTCTTTTCCATTCTACCGTGTCGTTCTTGTTGGCATATGTTCGTCCCACCACGATGGGACGGGCTAAGCACATCTGGTCTTGAGGGTTGTTAATTCGGACGAGACTTGTTTTGGTGTTGCGAAGGTCGTCCACCAATAACATCTTTTTGCGTCCTGTCCCTTGAGGAAGAGAGACGTGAGCCATTTTCAGTGTGGCTTTACCATCGGTGATGTCAAACTGGTCATTAGATTGTTGTACGTGTTGAATCTTGTCCATGACTTTGGAAGGGGTTAGTTCTGCGGGTCTGCTAAACTCGATCCAAACAGGGGATTTCAAACCGTCGTGATCTATGGATAGTGTCAAGCGATCGTCTTCTTTGGGTTGACATTGTCGCTTGAGTGAGGTGAGCAAAGAATCCCACATCTCGGTGATAAACCCTTCTACTTTCTCCAAGGGTACGTCGGACTTGAAATCTTTAAACTTCACCGTGTAGGTGTAAGCCGTGGTTCTAAATTTTCTAGAGGAGCGCTTTTCCGTCTCTCGAATGGAATAGTACTTTTCAGGGTTGACTAAGGGTGGTGAACTTGGTTTAGAGGGTTCGGATTCTGGTTCACTCATGTCCTCTTCAAAATCACTGGCATGAATTTGTGCCAAGACTTCAGCCCTGGTACGAGGCGATAGATCACGTTTCTGCCTCTTACTTTCTTCTTCTTCTTCTTTCTTCTCGAATGAATGGGATCGTTTCATCTTGAGTGCAAAACGTCAAATGACTCAAGTTCAAACACCATAGACTAATTTATAGTCATGACAAACCAGCGTATATAAAAGGGTGTGTGTCTTGTCCTTTCACTATTCATTTCACTCTCAAACCGAGCACAACGATGGAAGAGACTACCCAGATGGAACGTTTCGTCAGAGCTTTGCGAGGGGTCATTAGAAAATTCTCTTCAGACCAGCCTACGGACTACTCTCCTTCCTTTCGAGATAAAAGTCAGGATACTTGCTATATCTGTCAGAAGAAAGGGCATTGGTCTTCAGAGTGTCCAGACCGTCAAAAAAGAAAAAAAAACAGGGGCTAAAAAAGACAAAAGTCAAGATACCTGTTATTATTGTAAAGAAAAAGGACATTGGTCTCCAGATTGCCCAAAAAAGAAACAAGAGGAGTCAGAAGAAAAGAAGGATTCTTCAGAAGAAGAGAGGGATTCTTCAGAAGAAGAGAGGGATTCTTCGAAAGAAGAGAGGGATTCTTCAGAGGAAGAAGAGGAAGAAAGAAGACAATTCTATTTAAAAGAGGCAAAGAAACAGGAGAAGAAAAGAAGAAGGGAAGAAAATGAGGAAAAAACGGTGAAGATTTTCAAAAAACAGAGAGACTAAATAATGAGAAAGAAGAAATGTACGAACTTTTTAAAGTGTTCTGTGGTGAATTGTGAATTGGATTGTAAAAAATGGATAAAAGCATACATGAATGATATAAGGTAAGTGTCTTTGAGTTTTGATTTTAAAATAAGAAGCTACACTCACGCACTCATACACAGACACTTACTATAAGGGTAAAATGGGTGGGTTTTTTTTTTTTTTTTTTTTTGAGTTATTGGCAAATTGAAATTGTATTTCTTTTCGAGAAATGTGGGTGGCCCTGAAAAGGGCCTTTTTTCTTTATGGTGTAGGAGTGAGTTTAACCAATCAACTTTAACTGCCTTAAGTCTTTGCCACGGCCAAGGCCTACTTCTGATGATTGGGTTGAAATCACTAAGGGTGGTACGACAGGCTTAGTCACAGGGTTGGCGTGTTTCGCTCGGGAAGGTCGTATTCTCTTCGGTCGTGATAAAGAAGTCTGATACATTTGTTTCAGACTTCTTAATTCCGCTAAAATGTCCAACAGTACCGCAGCCGTTTGATTTTCACCCTCTTGTTTCTTTGCTGCTACTTCTTCTTGCTGTTGTTGCTGTTGTTTTTTTCTTGCCTCTTCTTGTTGCTGTTGCTGTTGCTGTAGGAGAAAAGCTTGTTCCGCTTCCTTTTGTCGTTGCATAAATTTCTCCAATTCTTCTTTCTGTCTCTGTCTAAAATTCTCCACTTGCGGTAATGACGAAGGTTCCGGAACAAATTCTTGCGAGGTAAGAAAATCCACAAAATCCCAATGTACCTCTTCTGAAAGTAAGTCCGGGTTCCCTTGGGCGGTCTCCCCTGCTGGTGCACCCCAATGGATCGTTTTCTGAATTTTCGTCATGTTGAATCACTGTCGCATAGATTGACTGCACACAAGCGCTAGCGAATCTATATAGACCAACTGACGTCACAGACTAATCTCTTCGGATTGGATGCGGGCTGACTGAATTTTGTAACGCGTGTTTGGATTGGAGAATGAACTCAATCCGTTTCAATCCTACCTCTACCTATAAATAAGCGCAGTTCAGTGCATTGATTCACCTGTTCTCGTCGCTTCAAGATGTGGACCGATGTGCAATCTTCTACGCTTGTGTCTTCCATGATGTTCCGGACGGACATACCCATGTATGTCCGATCCAAGTGGACCGTTGTCCACAGGACAAACACCAGTCTGTGGATACGTAGGATCTACGTAGAAAGACAAGGATGCCTGAAAAGAGTCCTGATTTACGGTCCTACAGTGAAACGTAGCCTAAGGACAAGAAGAAGACCAATGCGGTACCCTTTATGTTAATGGATACATTAACATAAACCCGAAGGCCCTTTTCAGGGCCAGCCATATTTCTCGAAAAGAGATAGCCTTTCCATTGCCTACCCTTTTTTAAATTTAAATTTAAATTTAAATTTAAAAAAAACTTTTTAAAAAAAAAAAAAAATCTCATATTCAATTCCCCTTGTCCCTGGACAAACCCAAACTCTATTCCCATGTTCAATTCCCCTTGTCCCTAGACAAGTCCAAACTCTATGTTAAATTCCCATTGTCCCTAGAGTGACCCACGATTTTTCTCCATGTTAAATTTTCATTGTCCCTAGAGTGGCCCAGGGGTGTTTTTAATGCTAAGTCCCATTGTCCCTAGGGTGGCCCCATTTACTACTTATATTCAATAACAATACAGTGATGTATTTGTCCTTTTCTCACATTCAATAACCATATAGTGATGAATATGTCCTTTTCTCACATTCAATAACCATATAGTGAAGAATTTGGCCTTTTGGCACATTCGATAACCATATAGTGATGGATTTGTCCTTTCGGCCTTGGATTTGTCCTTTCGGCACATTCAATAACCATAGTATTTATTTGCTCCGTGTCAAACTTAAGGCTTCAAGAATGAATATACGATTCCAATTTATTCAGCAAGGTTGTTACTGGGTACTGTTTAGGTTTGTTGAAAATACAACATCTGCATTTACCAACACAGATAGAAACAAAGAGTTAACAGTATAAACATTTACATTATTTTGTATAATAGTAACAATATCGCTCATTGGTGAAAGAGGTTCTCTTTGTTTCAAACAATATTATGAGAAGCAAAATCTGGAAAACCACTACACAAGATTTTACTGAACTAGCCTCATGACTGGTTAATTTATGCTTTCTCATAATCGATGAATGCGCAATATATATATATATATATATATATATATATATATATATATATATATATATATATATATATATATATATATATATATATATATATATATATATATATATATATAATCGAAACATAACTTCGCAATTAATTGCGAATTGAGCACAAAATATCCAAAAGCCGTGTATAGTGACCAAAACCCCTACCCTACTTTTAGTATCCAACACTCCGTGTGTATTGACGAACATCTGCTATCCAAAACCCATATTTAACTATGAACAGACCGTATGTGATAACCTGCTGCCTAGTTGACATATGCATTTATCTGAGAATTTTATATAAAACATTACATATACATCTAAATTTTCAAAGGTAGTATTAATAACTTTAATCAAGGGGACCAACTCGTAATAACACTAAATCTAATATGGAATTCAGCGGAGATTTAAAGGAAATTTGCCACCAAATGTGAAAATTTAAAATAGAATTTTAATGACCAGAGACAATGTGAAATAAAATGCCCTAAATATGTTTTTCTTATTTCTAAGCTAAAAACGCCATTGTTCTAAATCAACATGTTTTAATAAACCATACTAACTGAAACATCAATAAAAACCAATAAAGAGGGAAGCTTACAGCTAGTCCCTCCATCTTGAATTACAATACTGAATATTAAACATTAACAATATTATCAACACACTATGGAATCTCAGTTTATTGAAGAAGTGGATACAGCATTCTTAAAAGGCAATATAATCTTCCAGCGGAGGTAATTCATAGAATCAAAGTATTCAAAGATGTTGTCTTTGGGGAAGTAGACGGTTAATATGCAACGATTGTCATTTGTGTTGATGACATTAGCTTGAACATATTTAGGATTTCGATAATAAAGTTCCTTTTTAGTAAACACCACTAATCGGTGTATGAACAGTGAGTCAGAAAGTAACGAAGTTCTTAGTTAGCTTTTTTTCCACATGTAATGATAAGCCCTCAGTTCGAACTTTACCTTTCCTTAAAATGATTCGCCAAGGAAGTCCTTAAAATGATTTATCAAGGAAGTCGACAATCAAGAAGTTTCAGTACTCTACTGAAAGAGAGTTTCGATGCGTTTTCTTTCCAAAGAAGTCAGTGGAGGTCGGGAGTGGTTGCACAAGTTTTTCTACCATCTTTCAAGATCTTCTCTACTGAGATGAGTATTCATATGTCTTCTAGAACGTCTTTCAACCTTTCTGTCCCAGTCAAAAGTTTGCCATGTTGTACATGACTAGGATGATCGATTGGACAATGCTCTTTAAAAGATCCTTAATTAAATGAGCTGACGAGCGAAGTAGGAGACCAAAATTTGTTCATGCTATATCCATCGTGAAATAATGACTACTTCTTCTTCTCCACTGAACGTACATTACTGTTGTTCTGGACAACAGAAAAATCATCATGGATAGTAGATGACTGGGTGTTCCTCAATACACAGGGTATGTTGGACAGTAACTGTGGGTTTTTTGGTCAAATACACATGGCGTTTTTATGGCATAGTGTGGGGTGTTGGTTAGTATATGACTGATATTTTTGGTGTTGTTCATTAGGCGAGGCGTGTTGGTAGAATAGTGCTGGGTAATTTATAATAGGTGACAGAGGTTTGATCATTACACATGGCGTGTGTGGATGGTTACTGTGGGGTATTGGCTAATACACATAGAGTGTTGAAGGTAAAGTGTTGGATGTTGGATAGTAAATGACGCGGAGTGTTGATGGTGTAATGTTGGGTGATTCAGAGTAAATGACTGGTGCTGGTCACTATACAGGAAGTGTTGGATAGAAAATGTGGGATATTGGCTAATACAGATGGCGTGTTGATATTATAGTGTGGGGGTGTTGGTTACTATACATGGTGTGTTCATGGCATAACGTGGAGTATTATATGTTAGATGACTGGGTGTAGGTCACTACACACGGCTTATTGATGGCATTGTGTATGGTATTGGTCACTCCAAACAAAGAGTCTAATATTTTGGAGTCAGATGTTGGATAGTAGGTGACCTTACGTTGGTAAACACACATAGCACGTTGAATAGCTTATGAATTCAACAACCTTTGACAATGTAACAATGTCGCCACATTGTTGTACTCTCGTCAGCAACTATAGGGTCCCATTGTGGTCAACAACCTCTAAAAATGTAAAAATGTGTTCTTGACGACATAAATGTCAGGATCACAGCATCAAAGTTAAATTCCACTTTGGGTCTAAAACTGTCCACAATTTAAGCTTATGGCGTAATGCTAAATAAAGTTTTGTGTCTGTAGTGACTCATGTTACTATTATCATCATTTTTTTATTAGTTTATCACTAAAATCATTCTCGTTAGTAGCCATGACGTATTACCATCTCTTATTTTACCAATTCATTGTTTAAATGGAGGGGCGTTTGATCACAAAAATCAGCAAAGGCTTTGAACAGTACACAAAACTCTTATTTCTACACGAAATCCTAATATGTTAAAAGAAAATAATCTACTACACTCTGCCTACTGGTGGACTTGATGTCTTTCGTTATCCCATTATCGCAGTGTAACCGCCCATTTTAAAAAACACATTATGTGACTTTACATTAGGTCCTATAGCCTTTGACCCCATTTATCTAGCAACTGAGCATCGTTTACTCTACTAGGAAGATGAGAAACAGTACACATATCGGTGTTCTGATTCTTATTTACTTCGATATTTAATTATAATTTCCATTTCTAGCATTCAAATATATATGACAAATACATGGCTTAATAAGCTAAATCTCGCAATATACCGCTCCTGATGCGGGAGGTCGCGGGTTCAAACCCCGGCCGAGTCATACCAAAGACTTATTTAAAAAATGGTAATAGCACTTGGCGCTCAGCATTAAAAGGCTAGTGTTAGGACTGGTCAGCCTGGTGTCAGGATAATGTGACTGCGTGGGACATCATGCTACATGTCTGCGATATGATACTCCAGTATTAGACACCACTATAAACTGCCACACTGCAAACATTGTAGCGATATAACTAAAATTGTTAAAACTATTTTAAAAAATAAAAACACACACGCACACACATCTCGCAATATACAACTCTCAAAAAATTCCAGTTAAGATAATTATCATCATGCATAAGTACAAAATAAATATTGAAGTTAATACAATTATTTCAAATAAATTGAACGCTCCCAAATAAATCTCCACGTGTCTTGTTTGGTGATTTTAGCTTATATGTCACCATTTCCTAAAACATGAATATTTATATCAGATTTATCTTTGGTGTTGACCATTGTTTCATTCAAAAGCAAAGTGCCAAAGTTAAATGTGAAATTCAACAGATTTTTGTCACATGGAAAGTTTCATTTTAATTCGCAACCATTCCAAGATGGAATGGAAACCTTATCCGAAATGGATCCGTTCCCTGAAGGTTAATAAACGTGACGTCAATTGTATCAGATATAGTTTTATTCTGTGTTCTTTTCCTTTCTTCATGTGACATTATTTTGAAAAGGTACTTCCTTTTATTATACACGAATTCGATACTATTCACGAAATCCAAAATATCTCTTCATGACTTTCTCATTAACTATATATGCTGCATTGCAAATCTTCTTGACTTTCCCCATTAACCATATACGACGGATTGCGAATTTTCTTGAAGTTCCCTTAACGATATATGCCGCAATGCGAATATTCTTGAATTTCTCATTAAATATATATTATGCACTGCCATTGACTTTCCCATTTACCATATAATCTGCATTGAGAATCTTCTTGACTTTCCAATGACCCATATATGCTGCACTGCCATATCTTGACTTTCCCATTAACCAGATATTATACATTGCCAATCTTCTTGACTTTCCCATTAACCATATATGATGCATTGCCATATCTTGAATTTCCCATTAACCATATATTATACATTGCCAATCTTCTTGACTTTCCCATTAACCATATAATCTGCATTGATAATCTTCTTGACTTTCCCATGACCCATATATGCTGCACTGCCATATCTTGACTTTCCCATTAACCATATATTATACATTGCCAATCTTCTTGAATTTCCCAGTAACCATATATGATGCATTGTCATATCTTGACTTTCCCATTAACCATTTATGCTGCAGTGCCATATCTTGAATTTCTCACTAACCATATATGCCTTATTGCCAGTCTTCTTGACTTTCCCATTAACCATATATGCCGCATTGGCAATCTTCTTCCAATCAGTATTATGAAGCTGACACGTGTAAAGTTTGTTATCGATGAAAGAACACCAATTATCACTATGTAACATTTAAGATGACTTCAGTAAGACACTATGCACATTGAATATGATAGAGTTTAACCTGATATCAACAAAGCTGAATATTGCAGCTAGTTAGAAATCCAGACATGAGTTTCTCAACATAACTTTAAATGACACATGGTAGCTTTGTAATCTACAGCTTATTGCTGTTGTTGTTTTTGTTGTTATTGTTGCAGTTGTATTTGAAGATTCTGCTGTTCTTACTGTTGCTACTGTTTTTCGAATTATTTTAACTTTAATCTGCGAAGCAAACATTTTTTCTTTACTCAGACTGAGCGGTTTCCAGGCCGATGCATTCAGTTATGGCAGAGCCCACTGCGAGTGTGTCAGGCTGGCATTCACCTTGACCTTTACAATGAAGACTGTAGGCAGCTGGCGTCTACCAACGCACAAACCAGCAGTCCGACACGTGACAGCGCGGGAGTCAGCCCTTAGCAAGTACCACGGGGGAATTACGGTTTTCACTCGAGATAGTTTCTAAATTGTTCAGCATAAATTCCAACACCTCTACACAGGTTTTGATGAGCTTTTAATGATTCAAGCCGGTATATATTTATGTATATGGTCAAAGAACTACTATTTATTATGATTGTGTGAATATTGTTAGCCTGTATCTTGCTTTGACATTAAAATGAATTCTTGCAATTCTATTAATTATGACGTTACAGGTTTGGAAAGCATGGTTTCCAATTAGAACTATCTTTGCAGCGATATATTAGTCATTATTTAGTTATTTATCATGCGATGCTTTTTCGTGTACATATTTTTGCCCGAGTAAGTGTCTTTCGTTGGGAGATTTTAACGCATTCTGTGATAGACCTGGTAAGCATCACTTTACTAGTGTCAAAGCTGTGAAATAAAAACGATAAATGTGTCCTCGACTGGCTAATGAAGATCTCATCGACAGACATGAGTGATGAGATGGAAAAGTAACGACCTCAAAGGCAGACTTTAATGCTTAGGCAGATCAGTAAACTTCTCACGGATAGACAAGAGTGTTGAGATAGACATGAATATTTGAAGATAGACAAGTAACGATCTTGCAGACATAAGTTTTCAGATAAACAAGTAAAGATCTCAAAATAGACATTGGTGTTTGTGTAGACAAACTAATTTTTTGTGTAATTCAGACAAAATTAGAAAATGTAGTTTCTAATACTAAAATATGGAGAGAAGAAAAATTGTCGAATATCGAAAGCCTTGTGACTTCTGTGACACTAGTAAATGTTAGCTCTAAGGTGTCATGTGTGTTTTTGTGCCATGTTTCTAACTCATTCTTTATAATTCATTAAACACTGGTTTTCGTAATCTTACAGAACATATTCATGAATACTTCGTTGAAACAAGAGTCTTTTAGTTTTCATTGAATTGCAGTAACTTTTAAGCTTACGTTATGTTAGTTTATTGGAGAAAATGTTTGCAATAAAGCATGGATTTTGTTCTTTAAATCAATTGTTCTTATTCGCTGTCGTACAATATCAACAGCAACGTATATAAGACCTCAAAATAGTACGGTTTCCGAAGAAAATTTATAGAGGACATGTAATCAAAAGTTAAATGATGCTAGGCAAGAAGATAATGAATAATAAAATAACATGGAAGGCCTGAGAGAAATATGCCAAGGGTTTCATGAAACAACCAAGGCTTGCAGGAAAACTGAACACTGGATCAAACTATAAGTTGTTTTCATGAACATACTCAAAGACTAAACGTGTATTATGAAGAGAACATTTTTCTAGCCAAACCTCATTTAAATAAGTCATGTGACCTAACGATACCACTGGAACTTAAGATAGAGCTGTTACTGAAATGGCTTCTCCGCTGTGAGTAATGTTGAACCACTAGGAGATTATTTAACCAACTGGCAATATTTTCATTTTGTACTGTGTGGAACACAGTTGTAATTTTGTTTATTCTCTTGAGGTGTAGGGGTGGAGATCAATTCATGTTAGGAAAATGAAAACATATTACGTCTGTTTCACAGGCACACACAAGAGTCAGTGTTTGCAAACAGGCTTCATACTCGAATGTTGCTTGTATTGTCTGATTGCACGTTCCCCAATCTTGTTGCCTACATTTTTTCTGTAAGAGATGAAATGATCACGTCATAAAAACAAAAGTAGAGGGAAATGTAAATGAACTCGATTGCGTTTGAATTCATAAGCATGAGTTTGGCGTCCATGTGACCAAACAATTGTGCATCATTGAGCAGAATCTGTAAATACGGATAAGCTGTACATGTCTTGACTTGCTAAAATTATGACTTACGTTTTAGGTGTTATGTCAGAGAATAATAGCATTCTACAGTGATTTATCCTCACCTATTTTGGCTGAGAGATCCTGAATCCTGAAGATGTGACTAATTATAGAGGATGGCCTTAGTGAGTTGGCTTTCCATGAGAAAGGAGATCCTGAATCCTTGAAGATGTAACTAATTATAGAGGAAGGCATTAGTCAGCAGGCTTTCCATGAGAAAGGAGATCCTGAATCCTGAAGATGTAACCAGTTATAGAGGATGCCCTTAGTGAGTTGGCTTTCCATGAGAAAGGAGACCCAGAATCCTGAAGATGTAACTAATTATAGAGGATGGCTTTAGTGAGTTGGCTTTCCATTAGAAATTAGATCCTTAATCCTGAAGATGTAACTAATTATAGAGGATGGCCTTAGTGAGTTGACTTTCCATAAGAAAGGAGATCCAGAATCCTGAAGATGTAACTAATTATAGAGGATGGCTTTAATGAACTGGCTTTCAATTGGAAAGGACATCCTGAATCCTGAAGATGAAACTAATTATAGAGGATGCCCTTACTGAGTTGGCTTTCTATGAGAAAAGAGATCCTGAATCCTGAAGATGTAACTACTTATAGAAGATGGCTTTAGTGAGTTAGCTTTCCATTAGAAAGGAAATCCTGAATAATGCAGACGTATCTTATTATAGAGAAATGGTATCAGTTAGATGGCTTTCCATGACAAAGGAGACTCTGAATTCTGAAGATGAAACTAAATATAGAGGATGGCCTTAGCGAGTTGGCTTTCCGTTAGAAAGGAGATCCTAAATCATGCAGACGTATCTAATTATAGTGGAATGGACTTAGTGATTTGGCTTTCCATGAGACCGGAAATCCTGATTCCTGAAGATGAAACTTATAATAGAGGATGCCCTTAGTGAGCCGGCTTTCCATGAGAAATTTGATCCTGAATACTGAAGATGTAACCAATTATAAAGGATGGTTTTAGTGAGTTGGCTTTCCATGAGAAAGGAGATCCTGAATCCTGCAGACGTATTTAATTATAGAGGATGGCTTTAGTGAGTTGGCTTTCCATGAGAAAGGAGATTCTGAATTCTGAAGATGAAACTAAATATAGAGGATGGACTTATCGAGTTGGCTTTCCGTTAGAAAGGAGATCCTAAATTATGCAGACGTATCTAATTATAGTGGAATGGACTTAGTGATTTGGCATTCCATGAGATCGGAAAAATCCTGAATCCTGAAGATGAAACTTATTATAGAAGATGACCGTAGTGAGTTGGCTTTCCATGAGAAAGGACATCCTGAATCCTGCAGAAGTAGCTAATTATAGAGGAATGGCCACAGTGAGTTGTCTTTCCACGAGAAAGAAAATCCTGAATCCAAACTAATTACAGAGGATGACCGTAGTGAGTTGGCTTCCATGAGATTGGAGATCCTGAATCCTGCTGATGCAACTAATTATAGAGGAACGTTCTTATTGAGTTGGCTTTCCAATAGAAACGGGATCTTGAATCCTGAATAAGTAATTAATTATGGAGGAATGGTCTTATGGAATTGGCTTTCCAATAGAAACGAGATCTTGAATCCTGAATAAGTAATTAATTATAGAGGAATGGTCTTATGGAATTGGCTTTTTAAGTTATTCACAAGTGTTTTCAACAAGAAGTAAGCTAAATGAGCGGAGTAAACAGTATTATATCAGATAATCGGTTTATTTTTAAACAAATTTAATTCACGTTTGAGCATTTTATGAGTATTAAAATCCCCCATAAAAAAACTATGTGGTGTTTTTGTGCACTTGAGTAAGACATTTGATTCAATATATAGAATGTAATGTTCTGTAAGGTTCATAATTTAGAAATTCGTGGCAAAAATTTTAATATGATTTAATCAATTTATACGAGTGCACATTTTGTGTTAAGTACCTTAATATTTTAATAGAAGTCTTGGAGTGTTTAGTAGGTATCAATGAAAATGAGGTAATGTCATGAATATCCTTGTCTGTGTTTTTAGGAGACTTAGAATCATTCTTGCAGGAAAATATCTCCAACTTTTATTCACAAATAATATGGTGATTTTCTCCTATAATCCAGAAAGTTTTCAAAATCAACTCAATAAATGGTTATTGTGAGAAATTGTTCATGTTAGTAGTGAAGGGGGGGGGGGCACCTTACTGACAAAGGGAAAATACATTTCAGAACCCCCAAATACACGTCTACGGCCAAGATTTTTCAGACACCACCCCTCTGGCACGTTTACGGCCAATTGTAATTTAACATGCGAATATTGGGTCTGTATAGGAACAAGTGAATGGATTGAGTTTAATAAGAAAGGAGTGAGGTCACGGTACTGGACATTGGCAACAATGTTGCAAGTGTCTGACCTGAATACGCGATACTCTAGGTAGAGACAAATACAGTAGAGATATAGATATAAATAACACATACACAGATTGATGAACATCAATATATCGCACCTAAAATATAAAATTGACTACAAAAACTAGGCAAGAGAGTAAAATGTTTTTGAGGCAAACATAAAATCTAAAGTCGACTACAATTTTTTTTTAGGCAAGAGATATATTACCACATTTGAAAAACGCAAAAAACGAACTTCCAGAAAATCGAGAACGACGGCTTACACCTACGATGTAAAATGTAAAGAATTCAAGTAGTGCGTAAAACGCAGTCAAATTAAATTTTTACAATCAAGACGAAACGTTATTTTTTCCAAGGAGAAAGGAGACACCAAGCAACAATGGTGATTCGTGTCACACAACACTTTTCAAAATGTGTTGATCGAGGTGTACTAACGATCTACACAGTTAAATTAAACGGTTTACGGCAATGGTTGATTTTTCTTTGTAATTACATTTTTGTACAAACGATATGTGTGTAAGCGAAAGCTAACACACACACGCATGCGCACGCATACAAGTGTTACTACATTGGGTGACAGTAGAAGGAACAGTACATTAGTATGGAGTGTTTTGAGCGATGGGCAGACAGACTTAACAATATATTGGAGAAAGAGAAGAAAAAAAAGAATGGTAAAGAAACAAAAAACGTAGGACACCATTTTAAAAAAAAAACTGCGATATTATAGAACAGAGATAATTAAGAAAACTATACATTCTATGTGAAATATGTTCCAATGTTAGAAATATTTTAGTGACATATTACAGTGCCAAAATAAGGATAAACTAGGATACTTGAATTGTACGAGCTCAAGTCAACTCAAGATTTTATTTTATCCAACGATTGTTAGGGTGTCAGTTTTTGGAGAAAAGAAAACATGACAAACATAACAGTTCATATAATTATGGTAACAACTGATATGATTTTTGGAGAGGTATCTTCAAACGGAACAATTAAAAGTTCAATCAAAATTATTACGAGAGAGAGAGAGAGAGATGCACTTACAAAATCAAATCTATAGGAAATATCCATCATTGTAAAATATCACCAGATTGAACTGATGACGAATGCGACTAAACCGTTATCACGGAAGAGTAGAATTAAGCATTGGTTGATGTATTTTGCAATAAGAATGACACAATTTACATGAGATCGCCCATGGTACGATTGTTCGTGTATTAGTTTTATGTTTTGTTAAAATATTTTTTTTGTAAATCGCCTAGCGGCGAGACCCAGAAAAACATGGCCTATCTCGTCACTGTGTGAAGAGCTACTGAAGTCTATTCAAAGCGAAAGCGGTAAGAAAATAAGTCTTGCCAATCAAATGGCTTACAACGAGTGATGTATTGTTTTGTTCAAAGGCAGTGTTGCAAAATAATGCATACGCTCTTGTGTTGTTACCAGGGCAGTGCAGACATACTGGAATGTGAAATTACAATCCCTCTGTTGTGTATTGTAAAACTTCTTCATACCACATCAAATACTGAATGGTCACGGTATTGGTTCGCATTTTCAAGCTGACAATATTTTTTTATCTTACGTGAACATTTTGACACAAACACTCACACTCACACTCACATCGGTAGAGTCAGAATTGTTACAGTATTGAGTTGAATGTGTTGTTTTCTTATTGTTTTTTTTTTTCTTCTTCTTTTCTTCAAACTAGTGAATTTGAGGTTTGCATGAAGTAAAGAAGCTAAACTACAGATAACCTCAAGGATGATGACCCAAGCTCTCTGTCTATTGATGAGTGTATTTACTTAAGAAGAAATATCACCTAAATACACAAAGAAAAAAGGCAAGAATGATTAGAATGAACACAACGACAACTAATTTTAGTAACAGAGGGGGTATTTTCCTTCACGTTCGTGTAACTTAGAGTTTCGTTCCTCTTTCAAGACAAACTATGTATCCTTTTGTAGGGCTTGAAATAAGAAAACTGAACAAACTTAAGCACTTTGCTATAGATAATTTTAGCAACAGACTAAACAACATAAATACCATTACAACAATAAAAAGCCTTAAATCTTTTTTGAAAAGAAATGCATAAAAAATAATAAAATTATAGATTAACGATGACTAACCCACAAAACCGAAGTTAACAAAGGCAATGGCATTTGTAGAAATGCCTGTCACTTTGAGAAGGTATGCGGATGTAATCTGCCATGCACCAACAACTTGAAAAAAATGTATAAACAGAGATAAACCTTAATTCAAAATCAATCTTTTTTTGGGGAACATACATAAACACTAATAAAAGGTAGTACAGGGTAAATACACATAAAAGCTTTGATATTTCTGAAAATTTAGGCCATGTTCCTAACATTCTTAACCAGCTCTGTATGCTGGGACGGGTCGATGAGATATCCACAAATAAAAGAAATACCAATTTCTGTTTAAGGATGCAAGTGTGTGCGTGTTTTGGAAAATGGTAAAAAATTGAATAGATATTTTTCTCGTGACACTTTCAAAGCGAAGAATCTGTGCAAGTGTCAAACGCTAAAGTCATATAACATTTGAACGGTTTGTAAACTTCCACTCTGGTAAAGGTGAAGTATCAAAAGTTATTATCACAAACAGAAGTGGAACATAGGGGCTTGACAGTTGTTGTTCATATACATCCACTAAACTTCACAACTTACTTGCTCTGTCTTATATTTTGGTCTTAGGAAAGATCACTTTTGTAGGTGCAGCAAAAGTGGTAAGAGCAGGAGGAGACGTAGTCGCTGCTGTCGAATAAGAGTATTTTTTTGAAACATGGGTTTAGTATTTTTTTAAATATCAAATTAAGAAACACAGGTGTTAAATCAGGGTTGGTAAACATCTTGGTCAACGACAAAGTAGAAGTGACTGAGAGAAGCAGACATCGTTACCGAGTAGCGTGGTTTTCTGGAGTACATACGTGTCCTACCAGCACAGTACTGCCTCTAGCACTCTTGATGACAACAACTGTCTGTTTTTATCTTACAACGTTTCTCATTCTTGGTAGGTTTCGAATCGAAGGGATGTCAACTTCCAAGTGACAGAATATAGAAAGACACAGAAAAAAACAGAGATATTTTAAAAAAAAAGACTCACAGAAAGAGTAGAGACTTCAAAAAATAATTATATTGCGTGGTTGCAAAACATTTATTCAATTACATACACCAGCTCTACGACTTATGCTTTGGTCTAAGCATTATCCATTTAATACATAACAATTGGACATGTAACAAACATATTTACAAGTTATGTGCATATTCATCTCTAGATCCCAATGCAAAGTACTTTACACATTTCTCATTACTCAATACGTCTCATTTTATAAACTACCAAATCCCATTTACACCATATATCAGACAAATCATATGTATTATTCCTATACTCTTCACGTTTATCCGTGTCAAGTCTGTACATAGTTTCTCTCCATGTACAACTTTTAGCCAAATGCAAAGCCATAAACTTTCGCTGTCTTTTCTCTTCCACACTTTCCAAAGGATAACACACGGCATTCCTAACCCTAACCTTCAGTCTTTCAAATTTTTGACTTGCTTTTCCATCACTCATACGTTTCCCACCATAGAAATCATTCTGAAAATTCAATTACAGTTCAATCAATGCTGCCTATGCAAACTTCTATTCAGTTCTCTTTGGATCATAGTAGTGAATGGGGATCTTATAGGGTCTATGGGACTTATCATTAAAAATACCCTTGGGACAATATAGGGTCTATGTAAATTTAACATGGAGAAAAATCGTGGGACAGTATAGGGTCTATGGGAATTACCATGGCTAAAAACCCTGGGACAATATAGGGTCTATGTAAATTTAACATGGCCAAAAACCCTGGGACTGTATAGGGTCTATGTAAAATTGAAACAGGGAGGGTCTCTATTTTTTTTTTTTAAAAAAATAAAAAATAAAATAAAAAAAAGGGGTAGGCAATGGAAAGGCTATCTCTTTTCAAGAAATATGGCTGGCCCTGAAAAGGGCCTTTGGGTTTTATGTTAATGTATTCATTAACATAAAGGGCACCGCATTGGTCTTCTTCTTGTCCTTAGGCTGCGTCTCACTCTTGGCCCGTAAATTAGCACTCTTTTCAGGCATCCTTGTCTTTCGACGTAGATCCTACGTATCCACAGGCTGGTGTTTGTCCTGTGGACAACGGTCCACTTGGATCGGACATACATGAGCATGTCTGTCCTAAACATCATGGAAGACACAAGGGTGGATGACTCAACTGTAGTCCACATCTTGAAGCGACGAGAACAGGTGAATCAATGCACTTGACTGCGCTTATTTATAGGCGGAGGTAGGATTGAAACGGATTGAGTTCATTCACCAATCCTAACACGCGTTACAGAATTCAGTCAGCCCTCATCCAATCCGAAGAGAGCAGTCTGTGACGTCACGTAGTCTATATAGATTCGCTAGCGCTTGTGTGCAGTCAATCTATGCGACAGTGATTCAACATGACGGAAACTCAGAAAACGATCCAATGGGGTGCACAAGCAGGGGAGACCGCCCAAGGGAACCCGGACTTACTTTCAGAAGAGGTGAATTGGGATTTTGTGGATTTTCTTTCCTCGCAAGAATTTGTTCCGGAACCTTCGTTACCTTCTTCATTACCGCAAGTGGAGAATTTTAGACAGAGACAGAAAGAAGAATTGGAGAAATTTATACAACGACAAAAGGAAGCGGAACAGGCTTTTCTCCTACAGCAACAGCAACAAGAAGAAGAGGTAAGAAAAAAACAACAGCAACAACAGCAAGAAGAAGTATCAGCAAAGAAACAAGAGGGTGAAAATCAAACGGTCACGGTACTGTTGGACATTTTAGCGGAGTTAAGAAGTCTGAAACAAATGTATCAGACTTCTTTATCACGACCGAAGAGAATACGACCTTCCCGAGCTAAACACGTCAACCCTGTGACTAAGCCTACCGTACCACCCTTAGTGATTTCAACCCAATCATTATCATCATCATCAACATTACGCAGTTCAGAAGTAGGCCTTGGCCGTGGCAAAGGCATAAGGCAGTTAAAGTTGATTGCTTAAACTCACCCCTTCACCATGAAGAAAAAAGGCCCTTTTCAGGGCCACCCACATTTCTCGAAAAGAAATTTCAATTTGCCAATAACTCAAAAAATAAACCCCACCCATTTTACCCTTGTAGTACGTGTCTGTGTATGAGTGCGTGAGTGTACGTTCTTGATTTAAAATCAAAACTCAAAGACACTTACCTTATATCATTAATTTATTCTTTTATCCATTTTTTACAATCCTATTCACAATTCACAACACAACACTTTAATAAAAAGTTTATTGACTTCTTCTTTCTCCTTGTTTAGTCTCTCTGTTTTTAAATTTCTTCACCGTCTTTTCCTCATTTTCTTCCCTTCTTCTTTTCTTCTCCTGTTTCTTTGCCTCTTGTAAATAGAATTGTCTTCTTTCTTCCTCTTCTTCCTCTGAAGAATCCCTCTCTTCTTCCGAAGAATCCCTCTCTTCTTCTGAAGAATCCTTTTTTTCTTCTGACTCCTCTTGTTTCTTTTTTGGGCAATCTGGAGACCAATGTCCTTTTTCTTTACAATAATAACAGGTATCTTGACTTTTGTCTTTTTTAGTCCCTGTTTTTGTTCTTTTTTGACGGTCTGGACACTCTGAAGACCAATGCCCTTTCTTCTGACAGATATAGCAAGTATCTTGACTTTTATCTCTAAAGGAAGGAGAGTAGTCCGTCGGCTGGTCTGAAGAGAATTTTCTAATGACCCCTCGCAAAGCTCTGACGAAACGTTCCATCTGGTTAGTCTCTTCCATCGTTGTGCTCGGCTTGAGAGTGAAATGAATAGTGAAAGGATAAGACACACACCCTTTTATATACGCTGGTCTGCTATGACTATAAAGTAGCTCATGGTGTTTGAACTTGAGTCATTTGACTTTTTGCTTTCAAGATGAAACGATCTAATTCATTCGAGAAGAAAGAAGAAGAAGAAAGTAAGAGGCAGAAACGTGATCTATCGCCTCGTACCAGGGCTGAAATCTTGGCACAAATTCATGCCAGTGATTTTGAAGAGGACATGAGTGAACCAGAATCAGAAACCTCTAAACCAAGTTCACCACCCTTAGTCAACCCTGAAAAATACTATTCCATTCGAGAGACGGAAAAGCGTTCCTCTAGAAAATTTAGAACCACGGCTTACAAATACACGGTGAAGTTTAAAGATTTCAAGTCCGAAGTACCGTTAGAGAAAGCAGAAGGGTTCATCACCGGAGTGTGGGATTCTCTGCTCACTGCACTCAAGCAACAATGTCAACCCAAAGAAGACGATCGCTTGAGACTTTCCATACAACACGACGGTTTGAAATCCCCTGTTTGGATCGAGTTTAGCACCCTGCAGAATTGACCGCTTCCAAAGTCATGGACAAGATTCAACACGTGCAACAATTTAATGACCAGTTTGACATCACCGATGGAAAAGCCACATTGGACATGACCCACGTCTCTCCTCCTCAAGGGACCGGACGCAAAAAGATGTTATTGGTGAACGACCTTCGCAGCATTAAGCGTAACCTTGTCCAAATTCACAATCCTCATGACCAGATGTGTTTAGCCCGTGCCATCGTGGTGGGACGAACCTATGCCAACAAGAACGACACGGCAGAATGGAAAAGAGACTGGGAGAACATTCGACAATCGGACCGAGCCAAACAACGAAGTGAAGCAGAACTCCTGTTACGACAAGCTGGCATGTCCAAAGACACACCCTGTGGCATTCCTGAGATGCAAAAATTGCAAGATGCCCTAGCTCCACGATACACTTTGAAAGTGCACCCTCAAGAAGTGCGCGGGTCTCTGTTGTTTCGAGGGCAAGATTTTAAGGACGGAAAATACATTCATGTTTATCATCACGATGACCATTTCGATACCATTACCAGTATCACCGGATTCCTGGGATACGGTTATTACTGTGAGAAATGTGACCATGGTTATAATAATCGAGAGCAACACAAGCATTGTGGATCGAAATGCTCAGGATGTTTGGCCTCTTCACCCTGTCTGAGCGAAGAACCAGTGCCTTGTTCAACTTGTCTGCGCACGTTTGTCAGCCCTACCTGTTACCAACAACATCTGAAAACGCAAGGTTCACAGAAGAAATGTGCTTGTCAACTCCTGAGATTGTGCCCTACGTGTGAACAAGTCATACGTACCAATAGTACCAAGGCACACATATGTCGAGGAAAGAAAAAATGTCACATTTGTCACCACATCGTGGACTTGGAACACCAATGTTACGTGCAAAAATACCAACCCCCACCAGAGAAAGAGGACGGTCATAAGAAGAAAGGCAATTTCATCTTTTTCGATTTTGAATGCATGCAAGAGACCGGCATTCACATTCCTAATTTCTGCGTGGCTCATCGAGCGTGCGAGAAGTGCATTCAAGAACCTATCTTCAGTCATTGCCCTCACTGTAGCAAGATTCCTGGAGGGCGTGAAAAAATCTTTCGGGGACCGAACACGTTAGCCGATTTTGCCCAATTGGTCTTAGACCCCATCGACAAGACGTGGAGCCAAGAGGACATCGAACTTTACGGAGATTGTCATCGTCATGCCACGGTGATGGCTCACAATTTCTCCGGATACGATGGACAGTTTCTTTTGAGGTACTATACGGAACAAGGCACCGAACGTCCTAAAGTGACTTTGAACGGAGCCAAAATCATTTTCATGCAAGTGGGACAAGTACAGTTTAAAGATTCGATGAGCTATTTGGCCATGCCTTTGAGTCGAATGCCTAAAACGTTTGGAATGACAGAAATGGCTGAAGGGTACTTTCCACACTTTTTCAATACGGAAGCCAATCAACACGCCGTTCTACCCCATTTGCCCGAGGCTCACTATTACGACCCCGACAACATGCGTACCGAATAACGAGAAGCTTTCTACGCTTGGTACCAGGCTCACGCCTCGGACCCTTTCGACTTTCAGGAAGAAATGTTAAAGTATTGTCGTTCCGACGTGGACATTTTACGACGTTGCTGTGGAAAATTTCGAGAACTGTTCATGGAACACGGAGGGGTCGATCCTTTGAAAGAAGCTTGCACCATTGCCAAAGCGTGTTCCTTAGTGTATCGACAACGATTCATGCCTGAAAACACCGTGGCTGTCATCAGTCCTCAAACGACCCACTTTGTCAAACGTCAATACTCGGTCAAAGCCCTACGTTGGTTACATTACTTGTGCGACAAGGAAGACAAGTGGATTCAGCATGCCCGCAACGGAGTGGGTGAAAAGACCATCGGAACGTATTCGGTCGATGGCTGGGACTTAGAAAACCCCAAGATCGTGTACGAATTTAACGGTTGCTTATTTCACGGATGTCCCGTCTGTTACCCTGACCGTGGCACTAAAAATCAGTTTTTGCAACGAACCATGGAAGACTTGTACCAGGACACTTGTCAGCGGCGCCTAAAGTTAGAACAGCAAGGATACCAAGTGGTGGACATGTGGGAACACGAGTACTATCACCGTATGAAAATCGATCCCGAGTTTAAACGCCTCGTGGAAAGTTACCAGTTCATGGACCCGCTGAACCCGAGGGATAGTTTGTACGGAGGAAGGACCAATGCCACCTGTTTGCTGTACCAAGCCGACGAAAAGAAAGGAGAATAAATCAAATACTTGGATGTGTGTTCGCTGTATCCCTACGTGTGCAAATATTGTCGCTTTCCTGTAGGGCACCCGCAATTGCTGACGGAACACATCGACCTGAAAAACATTCGACAATACGAAGGCTTGATCAAGTGTAAAGTTTTGCCTCCCACGAACCTATACCATCCCGTCTTACCTCACCATTGTCAAGGCAAACTGATGTTTCCCTTGTGCCGTACTTGTGCTGAAACGTGCAACCAAGACCAACCTTGCCATCACAGCCAGGAAGAACGCGCCTTGACGGGAACCTGGGTCAGCGTAGAATTGTTCAAAGCTATGGACATGGGATACCAACTGTTAGAAGTGTACGAAATTTGCCACTTTCCCAAGACACAACAATACCACAAGGGTGACCCCACGCAGAAAGGCATTTTCGCAGACTAAGTGGATGCCTTTTTGAAACTGAAGCAAGAAGCCAGCGGCTATCCTTCCTGGTGTCACACTCCCGAAGACCAAATAAAATTCAAAGAGAAATAATACGAATAAGAAGGCATCACTTTAGACCACATCGAGAAAAACGAAGGCAGGCGATCGTTTGCCAAAGTGATGTTAAATTGCTTGTGGGGTAAAATGGCACAACGTCCGTGTTTACCCAAGACGGAATATTTGACAGAACCTTCCCGCTACTTCCAGATGATTCACGACAAAACCAAATACATGAAACACGTGGACGTCGTTCGAGAGAATTTGATCTTGGTCAATTACGAAGAAGATCTGGACTTTGTACAAGACGACCCTTTTGGAAATGTCATCATTGCGGCTTACGTGACAGCCCATTCTCGCTTAAAATTGTACGAAGCTTTAGAACTGTTAGGGGAACGCGTCCTGTACTTTGACACGGACAGTTGCATTTACATCCATCACCCGATTCAACATCACCCTAACATCGAAGGAGACCGTTTAGGAGCCTGGACGGACGAGCATCCCGACGACAAGATTCTAAGTTTCGTCAGTGGCGGTCCCAAAAATTACGGCTACGAATACCGGGACAAACAAGGAGAAGTGCACACGACGTGCAAAGTGAAAGGACTGACTCTGAATTATCGTACCAGTCGAGTGGTCAACTTTGGGGTATTGAAAGAAGCCTTGCAATCGGGAGAGGATGGAAACTTTAAAGTGACCACCTACCAACCGAACAAGATTGTACGTTTACCCACTCACCACATCGTCAGTCGACCCTTGGAAAAAGTCTATCAAATCGTGTACCAGAAGCGAGTGCGACTTCCCAATCATTTCACCTTACCGTATGGACACGTTGGTATAAAACATTGGTTGTAAGAGGATAGTTACCCCACCAGAAAGATGACTTCGCCACAGCAAGAATCGAGTGAGAAACCCGATGAGAACTCCAAGTTCAAACCCTACCATTTTCCAGTCTTCTTACCTGACTATTGTGATTGTGCCCGTCGATTGGACACGTTTCAGAAATGGCCTACGGATAGGGAAGGATTACCTTCTTCGCATGTTTTAGCTCGAACAGGATTTGTCTACTTGGGACCTGAGTCAGGATTGGGATACGAGGTACAGTGTTTCGCTTGCGGACTGAAGTTACGAATGGATCTATGTATCTATAAAGATTCAGCTATTCTGGAACATACTCGATGGTCTCCGCACTGCCCTTACCTTTCGATGGCCTTTCCACCCATCACACTACGGTACAATGTTGACGGTACCTTAGAGACGGTACCTTCCAGAACAGGACATAAAAAACGTAAAAAAGGAAAGATGTACAAGCTGGAGACTGCATTGAGACTAGTATAAAAAGGGGGCTATGGTCAAGATCGATAGTTCATTGTGACTACCAAGACCGAGCAAACAAGATGAATACTTTCAGAGAAACACAAAACAAGTTGTTTAGAAAGGCACAATTCAAGTGTGAGGCTTCTGAAGTGGAATGCGATTGTGAGCCTTGCGATGGGTACGATGCTGTACGTTGTGACCTTAGCGATGCCGTAAAGCATCATGGGAACTTTAGTGTCACTACCCCTATCATGGAAAGGGATGCTGTGCGTGTCAAACCTGAGGGATGCGAAAGTGATGCCGCTCGTCCTCTTGGACATTTTACTGGGTTTCGTTTTAAAGGGGAATGTTCACCTTCACGTCTACCCGCCTACGGATGTCATCCAGCCCTGAGCAAACTCCTGTTCCTGTCACCCAACCCTCATCGAAACGAACCTGTGAAAGACGAATATTCGTTTCCTGTGCGTTTGTCGGAATACTGCGACTTTGAAAATCGTCTTCAATCGTTCAAAGGAAAATGGCCTAAGTATCTGGGAGGACCGACCCCCGAAGAATTAGCCAGAGCCGGATTTTTCTACTTGGGCGAAGGAGATAAAGTCAAGTGCTTCAGTTGCGGTGTGTCACTTCACCACTGAGAACCGCAAGATTCGGCCTACGTAGAACATGCTCGATGGTCACCGAATTGTCATTACTTACCCTTAGTGGGACCGAGACATTGAAGTAACTTACCATGTCGTTGACGAAGAAGAAACCAGATTGCCTAGGAGTCAAATGTTGGACATCACCGAGACCAGTATTTAAACTTCATTTCAAAAACGATATTGAATCATTACCTAAAGAACTACAAGAGAAGATTTACAAGGAAGTTTGGCAGGGGTTTGCCAAAGTGAAATCTCAATGGGTCACTGTAGAACCTTTGTGTCGAGAAATTCACAAGAGGAAAGTGAAAAAAGTCAACCAGTGTGTTAGATTTCTTTGGGTCAAGGGTGCATTCATCCCATTATATCGCTTTAGACCGTTTACATCAAAAGAGTTCAGTGACATTCTTGGACGTTACCCTGAATGGCAGTGGTCAGAAATTACTCACTATGTGGATTACTTTTGTGAATTTTACAGACTGACCTATTCATGTGTACTTTACAAGAGAACATTCGTGCTTTGCCTGTGGAATTGAGAGAAAGGATTTACCGAGAGCTGGTGAAAATACAAGTGAAACGTAAAGAACAATTGCATCCGTTACGTCACCAGATCTTTAACCACTGGTACCTGAATGGTATAAGAGAACTGATTCGTCAGAAATTGTTTCAATGGTCAGACCTTGTTCAATACTTCCAGGCCCCCGATGATTCACGTGTTGATCATTTTGGTTACTTCGAGATTCACCTAGAGCAACCCCTTGAGGAAGACGAGGTAAAGGATTCCCAACATTTGTTACGTGGAATCTACTTAGCGGAAGAGGAAACTTCTAATCGAACTCTGACGTTTCGGTTACAGTATGCAAGATTTAAATTCCCTACTGGAGAACGAAGATCACTGGCTAGAAAGTACGTGTATTCTTTTCGAAACAAAGAGACTATAAAAACAGGCTGCTATGCCACGACTTATGTCGTATGTAATCCAACAGATTCCGTGGGAGGAACTCAGTGACCATATTCAAACCGTGGATCATTACCATCGATTATTACAAGAACTGTATCCATTCAATTTGGGACGACAAGTGGTGTGTGTCTTAGTGACTTGTTTTCTGGGATTTCGTTTACCAGCCGATTCTTTGTGGACTCTTTACGATCAGTACTTACCACCTCAATGGCCTTAAATGGTCACGAAAAACTCCTTTTGCTCAAAGCCTTGCGTTTTCATCTGGATACTTCTCGACCTCAACAGGAAAAAAAGATTCGTCAACTTTTAGCTACCCAAGACGTGTATGACGATGTGTGTGTAGCTTGTGACTTACATCCCCATTGGACAGATGTCCGTGCCTGGAAAGAATGGGGTTTTGAGGCTTGGACCCAAGAAGTGGCCCAGTATGCACGAGAGTTGTTCAAGGAAAAAAGTTACTTTTCAACCCGTGTTAGTGACGGTGCCAGAAGAACCCGTCACCCAGGACAGGACTGTCGTGGACAGGCCTGAAAGACCCTTTCGGGAGGACACTTGTGTGACCTTACCCCCTACTATAGAACTGGTTAGAACATTACCCAAAACATGTTGTACAGACACTTGTGTTTATTCCACGTTCATAGTTATCATGTGCCTTTTATCCTTGTACTTAAGCCTTTGGCTTTTATGTATTTTTGTCTTTCGTATTCATGTTTGAAAAAAAACATTCAATAAACGTGTTCTGAAAAAGTATATAAACTCTTGTCTTGTTTGTTTTTCGTGTCACAAGTGACATTTCTCACACCATGGCTACCTCTGCTGTCTCTGCTCCCTCTTCCTCTACTGTCAAAGTCATCGACGAACACTTAGATCGTGCCAGTTGGGAGGCTTTGTATCTTCGCCATCCCTTTAACATGCTCATTGCTGGACCTAGCGGTTCAAGCAAAACCGAATTCGTCAAACGTTTGATCGAACATAAACATCATTTGATCGATCGACCCCCTCAACGGATCGTGTGGTGTTACAAAGAGTGGCAATCGGCGTACAGCCTCTTGCGAGAAAGTCAAGGCGATTCCATCGTGTTTGTGGAAGGCATTCCTAAAGAAGACGACGGCATCGTCTCTGACTCCCGTCAAACCCATTTGGTCATTTTCGACGACATGTTAGGAGAAGACGAAGAAGAAATTAAATTGTGGTTCATCGTGCAAAGGGCATCACCGTAATGCCAGTGTCGTTTACATCACCCAAAATTTGTTTCAACAAAGTAAAGCCTATCGCACCATCAGTCTCAATGCGCATTACGTGGTCTTGTTTAAAAGCCCTCGAGATAAATCGCAAGTGCAAGTCTTAGCCAAACAGTTAGGAACGCCTTGGCTGACTCAGGCGTACGACGATGCCACTCAAACGCCACACGCCTATTTACTCGTCGATTTGAAACCTACCACTCCCGAGGATTTGCGATTTCGTACCCACTTGTTTCACCACTGGTGCCAAGACGGAGGGCCTGTCCTGTACACGTCTCCGTCCTCGACTTCATTTCACTCCCCATAAAAAAATCTATAAAAACCTCAGACCCATTTTCGTCTGTCTCGCAGAGTGTGAACATGACGTCCCTTCAGTCGCATCTTCCCGTCAAATTGATTCGTGCCTTGTATGGCATCAGTCGAGAAAAAGATCCACAAACACGAGCTCGTGTCTTAGAAGCTAGTCTCAAAGAAGTCTTACGATGGTTTACGGTGACGGCACGTCAATTACTCCAAGGAATCATTCAGATTCCTCATCAAACCAAACGCTTTTACGATCGAAACAAAGTCGCTTTGGTCCAACTGGCCGATCCCCGCATCGACACTCAAACCAAAAAACAAATCATTTTGAAACCTGGAGGGAGCGGTACTCTAGGAGGGGTCATCATTCGCTCACTCTTAAGATGGGATCCTAATGCCCCTAAAGTTATCCCCAAGACAAAAGTCCAACGAAGCCCCAAGAAGAAAAAGAAAAAGACCAGGTCCCCAAGAAGAATAACCTCTCCAGTGGCGGGACCCTCCTCTTACCAGACACCACCCCGGAAAAAGAAAAGAATCCCCCAGAAAAAGAAACAGAGAAAAAGTCCCCAGAAAAAGAAAAGTCCACAGAAGAAAACTAGGCGCAAGAGAGGCACTTCGGCCAGGACGCAACCTTACACTCGCAAACCACGACCTGCCACAGCGGTGACTGCGTCTCCGGCAGCCTCACGTTTATCCACTTCTCCGTTGATGTCACCAGGAACTGAAGAGTACTTGGAGACGTTGATCACACCAAGAACTTCTCCGTTGATGACCCCCAAAAGAACTTCCCCAGTGGCAGGACCTTCCAATTTAGCGGCAGTGGCTGCTGCTCACAAAGTACCTTCTCCCAAAATCAAAGTCCATGAAAGATCGGGTATGTTACAAAGTTTACTGGATTTGTCCAAGCAAGAACTGGCTCGATTTAGTCCGTTACGTACCCCTGCACGACGTGTCATGCCTGTCCTCAAACTGATACGACGTAAAGACAATCAGTGGCGACGCGTTCCAGTATAAAAAAGGCCTGTGACCGAGTAGGGTATCAGTGTTTTGTGGTGCTCCTGAAGACTCAAAGATGACACCCTCCAGAAAACCCCAAGGAAAACAAAGGAAAGGACTGCCACCACGTTTAGCCAAACATGGGGACCTGTTATCTGTCCTGTCCAAAGCTTCTCCACCCCTACGAAAAAAACTCATTCAAACGGCCTCCAAAGAGGTCATCGATACCGTGTGCGAATGTTGTTTGAACGTTTTGAAAGGCACGATCCCTTTGTCCAAACACCAGAAACAATGCTTAAGCAAGCATCGTCACGTTCTTCGCCAAATGGTTCGAAAAAAAATTCCCATTCGTTAAAAAATGAAGATGTTAGTGCAACGTGGAGGCATTTTACCTCTCTTGTTAGGTCCCATACTGAAAGGAGTCTTGGGAACCATGTTGGGAGGACTGGTGGGAGCAAGATAAAAAGGCCCTCGGAAGTTCCAAGATCTCAGAATCGACCCCTGACAACCCCATGGAAGGACGAAAACTAGCTTTAGTGCCTTACAAACGATGGATGGAATACCATCGGTGGCAAGAACAACGCACCCCGCATTTACCTCCCAATCCCAATTTGAGCGAGATGTCCCAGTTACAACACGAATTGCAGTCCTTGATGGATCGCCAAGATTTGTCCGAAACAGAAAAATAGCAAAAGTACGGTCAACTCTTGCAACGATTGCAACTCTTTCACCAGAAAGCTTTAGACGAAACAGCTCTACCCACTCTGAAAGATTTTAAGACCTTGATGAAAAGTCCAGCACCATCACCAGTACCAGTACCAGTACCAGTGACCAAGACAGAAAAAGGAAAAGAAGAAGAAGAAGAAGGGTTTCAAACTCCACCAAAAAAAGTACGCAAGTTAACAACACCACCTACCTCCAGAAATGGATGGATTATAAAGATGATGGCCACCCCTTCTTCCTCACAAGAGAAAAAGAAAGTGAAGACAGAAGTGAAGACAGAAGTGAAACAAGAACCGATATCCCCCGCTCAGACATCCTCCTCCTCTTCGACACCTATTGCCGGTCGCACACGCAAAGCCTTGCAATCCAAGAAAATACCCCAAGAGAAAAAGAGTAGCATCCTCCAAGAGTGGGTGCCTTATTAACACACCAACCAACACAAAAAAGATGGAAAAAGTCTTAGCCAGCATTTACTACGATCCCTCCCATCCTGCAGGTTAGGCAGGAGTTCAAAAATTGTATAGTGCTGCCAAAACGCGACTGAAAAGTCTCCGTTTACCTCAAGTGCAACGATGGTTACAAGAACAAGCTACCTACACTTTACACAAACCCATTCGACGCAAGTTTGCCAGAAGTCGCACCCAAGTGGAAGGCATCGATCATCAATGGCAAGCCGATTTAGCCGATGTCTCTCATTTGGCCAGCTACAATCGTGGCTACAAATATTTGTTTTGTGTCATCGACGTCTTTTCCAAATTTGCTTGGGTCGTACCCTTGACTTCCAAATCGAGCAGCGAGTTAGTGCAAGCCCTACAACGGGTGTTGAAACAAAGCGGTCTTCACCCTCTTCGATGGCAAACGGACAAAGACACCGAATTTCTGAAGCAAGCTTTCCAAAAAGAATTAAAGAAACGTGACATTCATTTTTTTACCACCGAGAATCCCGAAACCAAAGCCAGCATCGTGGAACGTTTTCAACGCACTTTCAAAGAACGCATGTGGAAATATTTTACGCATCACCACACTCTGAAGTACATCGACATCTTACCGCACCTGGTGCAAGCGTACAACCAATCTTCCCATCGAAGCATCGGACGTGCCCCGCAAGACGTGACTCCCGACAACGAAGTGCTGGTGTTTGAGCGCCTGTTTGGTACGTCCCCGACGAGGGCTGTCCCCAAGAAAAGTGGAGAGTTGACCATAGGAGATTGGGTACGCATTGGCAAAACCAAACGCACTTTCGACAAAGGTTACTTACCTAACTGGACGACCGAACTGTTTCGCGTCACTGGACGAGTGCATGGCCGTCATCCTGCCGTCTATAAATTGGAAGACATGAACGGAGAAGTACTCATAGGAACGTTTTATTTGCCCGAGTTACAACGTGTCACCAAAAAAGAAGACGACGTGTACGACATCGAAAGCATTCTCAAACGCAGAACCCGTAAAGTGGGCAAACGACGTGTCAAAGAAGTCAAAGTACGTTGGAAAGGATATCCACCCAGTTTCGATTCTTGGATCGACGCTTCGCAAGTCATCGACTATAAAAAGAAGAAGTGACCATCATGCCCTTTCACACAGCAGACGTAGCTACGTCGACCACTCCTTCTTCACCCAGTTCTTCTGTGCAAGATTTACAAAAACAACCCTTGTGGGTGTGGTGTGGAGAACGTGTGCCTAAAACGCAAATCGTCTTTTTCTGCCAAATCTTCGTGGTGTATTGTGTCATCGGGGCAGCCATTGCCAATTTGAGTTTGCAACAAGGAGACAAACAATTGTGGACCATTTTATTGAGCAGTTGCATCGGTTACCTGCTTCCTAATCCTTCCCTGAAATTCTCCTCTAACGGGAACCACGGGAACCTTGTGTCCAGTGCCAGTGTTAGTCACCACTCCAATAACAACCAGAACCCCATTTTGGGCGGAGACACGCCTCTGACGTCCAGTAAAATCCCCTCGGACAGCCACAGAACTCTGGAATTATGAGTCACGAAAACCAATTTTACTTAACCTTACCCAGTGACAGTTCCATGGAAGTGTTTCCCCACAACACGTTGTGCTGTTACACGGCCAAATTACCTCAAGCCATCCCCTTAGATCACGAAGCCCATTGGGAAGTGGCTTTAGTAGAAATGATTCACCCTACACAAATCCAAAACATCACCGAAAAGCAAAACACTTTTGAGGTCGAAATCCTGAACCAACAATTGCAAGACACCATGAATGAAATCAGCGGGTTTTCAGGGGACATAAGACCAGCCAGCAATTCACCCTTCAGTATCTACACCTTGAAAATTCCGGCAGGGTTTTATTTTAGTGGCCAACGTTTGGTGGACACCATTGTTTCCAGGTTCGAGTTCGCCTTTGGCAAAGCCCTGAACAGAGTCAAAAAAAGTGTCACCCTGGAGTATCATAAAGTGGCTCGTCGCTTACTGATGAAACTTCAGGATAGCCAAACGTTGTCCATCAGTTTTAATCGTGACTTGTTTGGTATTTTAGGTGGAGACACAAAAATGGCTCAAAATTTTAAACCGAAGATCACCAACAATACGGAATTTTACAAATTTTTTAGATTCCCTGTAGAACTGAACCAAGGACTGAATTTGATGTTCGTGTACTCCGATGTGGTGGAGTATAACGTGGTGGGACACACCTCCGTGCCATTACTGCGTGTCATTCCTTTCAAAGTGGATAGTAACACGACCAGTGAACAGGAAGGTGGAAACACTTACCACGTCCACCGGGAATTTGTGCATCCTCATTATTTACCTGTCAGCAAGTCGTATTTGGACACGGTCAACATTGCTATAAAAGGAGATTTGGGACAAAATATTCCATTCACCAAAGGAAAAGTCACGGTGAAACTCCATTTTCGAAAACGGTTTTCTCACGACTCGTAAGTAAGTCATGTATCCAGTGTACCGAGGGGTTGCTCGACAGCGAGGACACGGTTTAGGAGACATGTTAAAATCGGCCTTTCGTTCGGTGGCCCCGGTGTTGAAACCGATGGTGACACGCGGATTGCACGCCTTGAAAGATGCGGCACTGACGCAAGGCAAAGAATTTCTCCAAAATGTCATCATCGACAAACAAAACCCTAAAGAAGCCTTCATGAGGGCTGGCAAAAATGTCTTGCTGCAAACGGGTAAAGACATTTTGGGCCGACGAGACACACCTATAAATGCCCTGCACGCTACCGAGTCAGGCATTCAGCAAGGACAAGGCAGAAATAGACGACGAAGAAGAAAACACCCTTTCACTAGACTTCAAGCTAGAAAGGCCAAGAAAAGAAGAACCGTTCGAGACTTAGACGTTTTCGATTATTGAAACACAGAAAAAAATGATGCACCGAGAGTCTTGCGCTTGTTCCAAGACGGAACTGGACCTGTTTGCCATGCCCCCCACCATGATGACGATGCGAGAATCCCAGTGGGTAGAATATCACCCCGTCTCCTCACTGACAACCTCAGCTCCCATCGAGTTTGAAATCAAAGGACAGCCCGAAGATTACATCGATCTGAATAGCAGTTACTTGTACCTGAAAGTCAAAGTTCTAGATAAGGATGGAAATGCTATAGACACTGAGCCAGTAGCTCCCGTCAACAATTTCATGCATTCCTTGTTCAGCTCAGTGGACTTGTACTTGAACAACAAACTGGTTAGCAGCAGCATGGATACTTACCCTTACCGTGCCTACCTGGAAAATCTCTTGACGTACGGAATAGACGCCAAGAACACTCATCTCAATGCCTGTGTGCTATGGGAAGCTGACGATGCAGACGAGTTTGAAAATTTCGAAATTGATACAAAGGATAAAACTAAATCAAGAAATGATGGATTTATAGAACGAAGAAACAGAATCATAGAAAACAAAAGTTTAGAACTGATGGATCGTTTGCATTTGGACATGTGGTTGCAAGAGAAGTATT
Source organism: Sinohyriopsis cumingii (assembly GCA_028554795.2). Classification (NCBI taxonomy): domain Eukaryota; kingdom Metazoa; phylum Mollusca; class Bivalvia; order Unionida; family Unionidae; genus Sinohyriopsis; species Sinohyriopsis cumingii. The sequence continues at coordinate 167,459,110 of CM068825.1, read as the reverse complement.
TGCTGAACGGGGTGGATGTCCGCCTGAGACTGAATCGTAGCAGTGCCGCTTTCCATTTGATAGGTGATGACGCTTGCAAAACTGTCATCGAGGTAGCCAGGCTCTACGTACGACGCGTGGAAGTGTTACCTAAAGTGGGTAACGACATCAGTCAAACATTGACCAGAACGACCGCTAAGTATCCCATACGACGCGTGGAAGTGAAAACCTTCACCATTCCCAAGGGACAGCGATCCATGATCCAAGATCATCTGTTCCAAGGACAGCTACCCAAACGTTTAATCATTGGTATCCTCGAGAATGAAGCCTTCAACGGAGCTTCGGGTAAAAATCCTTTCTACTTTAAACACTTTGGCGTGACCAAGATCGAAGTCAGTCGCGATGGCAAGACCTTGTGTACCCGACATTTCGAACCTAACTTTAAAGAGAAGAATTACTTGAGGTCGTACTTGTCGCTGTACGAAGCCACGGGACAGTTAGGGACCAACACCAGTCTCGGCATTACGTACGAAGATTATGCAAAAGGCTACGCTTTGTGGGCTTTCGATTTTACTCCAGACCAAGGCAGCGACGAGGGACATTTCCACCCTATAAAATCCGGCCAGATTCGTGCGGAAATTCAGTTTGCAAGCCAATCAGACCCCGCTACTGCTAATCCAACGTTGAACGTCATCCTGTATGCAGAATTCGATAACACCATAGAAATCAACAGTTTGACAGAAGTCATTCTAGATTACTAGAAGCCATGGAAGACTGTTATCCCTCTTTACAAAGTGGAGAAACTTTGGACATGGAATGTGAGGAGAACCTGGAAAAAGAAGAAGTAATCATGATGAAGTCGAGATGGCCAGAACAAGAAGCCCATTTAGTCTCCTGTTTTGCCAAACACTTGGTCGACAAAATGACGGAATTGATCAAGAAAAATTGCTATGGATGTCAAAACGATCATCCCAGTCAAATTCAACACGATAAATGCATGATGTTAAGTCAAGAAGAAAAATTGGACGAGTATCTGGACGATGCTTGGAGTCTCATCTCGAACAAAGACGTGTTGCACCAGTGGTATAAAGACTTGCGTGAACATTCTTGTCCACCATTAACCACTCAAGAGATCCATCGTATCGAAGCTCTCCTGAATCAGAGTGAGGAAACATAACGAATAACCGTTTATTCGTCAGACATTTTCAAGCAAAAAGTCAGGATCGAATTGACGACTTATTATTACCTGTGAAGAAGAAAAAAACAACACAAATGGATACCTGGGAACTTTATTACCTTTTGAACCACAGTTCGTATACGTCTTCTTGGAATCCTGTCGTCTGTGCTAAAGATGAACTCCCTCATCGCAAACCTAAAGACCATCAAGCTTACGTGATCAACACGGACGACAGTCATCTCCCAGGAACCCACTGGGTAGCCGTCTACTTTCCTCAAGAAGGATGTGTGGAATATTTCGATTCGTACGGATTGCCCCCTTTGGAAGACGATATCATCGACTTTATGAGAAGAAATGCTCAAAGCACCCGATTCAATAACGTGAAATTACAAGGCACAGATTCCTTGGTGTGTGGACAATATTGTGTGTATTTTCTGCATCATCGCAGCCTGGGCTATTCCTTAGAACATTTAGTGACTCATTTCGATCCTCGTTCTTCTGCTAGAAATGATGTGAAAGTAGATCGATGGTTTTGTGACCATTATGCTTATCTTTTGTCTCAAGCTAGGAAACGTAGTGTCCATCAATGGCCTAATGATTTCCAACAGTGGAAATCACGATTTCATTCACAACGTTGTCAGCCTTGTTTAAAGTAGATTGTCTATTGGGAAAAAATGTTAGTGATTTGAAAAAAAAAATTGTTTGATGTTATAGTGTTGGATTATTGTTAAAAAATGTTAGAGTTGTTGTTTAGTGTTAAGTGATTTTTGAATAAAAAATGTTGTTTTGAAAAAAAATGCCTTTGTGGTTTGTTTAGCTAAAAGAATGTTGGATTGATGCTCTTTCATTTCTTACTATTCCTCTCATGACACTCACTGAACGTTGCGACTCGAAAACCGTGTGGGGGGATGTTTTCCTTCACGTCCGCGCTTTGACTTTAAGAACCGGGGTTGTTTCCAGTCTAACCATCCATTGTCGACTCATCCTCCTAAGAAGATGTGCTCCAAACTAGCTAAACTCAACGAAGCCTACGTGAATTTGCATAGGGTCAGACACAGTCTGATACCGAAGCCAGAAGAAATAGAGAATGTGAGAATGTTAAAAATCACTGAAGACCTGATAGAAGAGCTCTTCAGAGAAGAAATGAACAGGGAGAAAGAAGAATGGACAGAGAAGTACAGACTTCAGAGACAGCAGCAACAACAGCAACAACAGCAGCAGCAACCTGAAGCTGACAGAGGCTTTGTCGATTGCCGTATCGACACCAAAGAGTTCTTCTTCTCTTTCCGAAGAAGCAGATCTATCGCCAGAAAGTCTATCCTCAGAGGACATCGCATTCTTAGAAACTAAAAAGAATGCCATAGCAAAACAAAAAAAACCAGCCCTTTTCAGGGCTACCCAATACTCTAGAAAAGAAATAACTATTAATTTGCCAATGTGTGTAGGTAGAGTAGTGTGAATATAAACACTAACTCTTTTAAAAAATGTGAGGGTATGTGTTGGTGTGTTTGTGATTGTAAGCGCTCACATAAGTTGGTGTGGATAGTAGATTAAAATCATGTTTTTTTGGTGTTTGAGGTGTATATTTGGAGTTAGATTGAATTGCTTTGCGTATGTGGATAGTCAATTGAAGTGATTTATAAAAAATTTTACAATAGTGATGGGTAGCATAAAAAAGTGAGTGAGTGATTCTTTTAGGTCCGCGCGTTGTTTTTTCAGGTTATGATCTAGGTAAGATCAATTTTTTGTTTTAAGGGGATGTTTTCCATCACGTCCGCGCTTTCAGTATAAATTGAAACTCGTTCGGCAGTCCAGCTACCCTTGTTGATTGATCAACACAAGAATGAATAGCAGAATAGTGAAACTGTTAGAACTCCAGATGCACCTGGAATATGCCAGGCGCATAGTAAACGAACTATCAGCGGAGGCTATCGTAGAAGAAGCAAGAATAAAGAAGGAAGAGGAGGAGAGAAGAGAGAGGGAAGGAGAGGAAAAGAAAAGAGAAGAGAGGATGTCGTTCAATATTCCCGAGACAGAGGGTTGGGGTGCTGAAGCGAATCATCCCGCCTCTGCACTCTCAAGACAAAAAGTAAAAAGAGACTGGAGTCAAAGATGCGTGTGCGGCGCCAGGCCTGGAAGGTGCAACCATTAGATAGGTGCATCTGGAGTTATAAAAAAACAGCCCTTTTCAGGGCTACCCAATACTCTAGAAAAGAAATAACTATTAATTTGCCAATGTGTAGGTAGAGTAGTGTGAATATAAACACTAACTCTTTTAAAAAAATGTGAGGGTATGTGTTGGTGTGTTTGTGTTTGTAAGAGCTGAGGTATGTTTGTGTGAATAGTAGATTATAGGTTTCTTTATTATTTTTAAGCGTATGTGGAGAGTATAGTTTGGGTTATATTATATGAAATGAGAAAAAGTGGGGATGTTTTCCTTCACGTCCGCGCGTTGTTGGGTCATGATCTAGGTAAGATTAATTTTATGTTTTTAGGGGATGTTTTCCATCACGTCCGCGCTTTCACTATAAGAACCCACCACGTTCGTCGTTCAAACCATTCTACGGAATAATAAAAACGAAGATGGTGGTTGCAAGTGACTTGTTCAACAATTTGGTACATATATACAACTGGATAATAGATGGTATCTATGTAGTGGAGCAGCAGGGGGGGGCGAATCGGACATTTTGTCCAATCGTTATTTTGCTTAATTATTACTTTCTGCACTCAGCGGATCCGGTGTAGTCAGCGCTGGTAAAAAAAAAACGACGTCGGTCCATCCTACACGATGGTGACGTCATTTGGTTTAATTAATCTTTCTGCACTCAGCGATCCCCAGCGTTGTCAGCGTCCGGTAAACACAGCGACGACCGCGTCGATGTCATTCCCCCCCTGCTGCTAAGTGGTTATTTACAACTAACCGAATATTTGGTCAAGTCCGATACGATATCGTGTCCGAGGATCATGTAAATTTATCGTTACAAATCCATGTGGGGTCGACTGAGCATGACTAAAAAAGTTTCGAAAACCATTAAAGTCCATGTCACCGCCGCACCATGTCTGCCAAATATTTCGTAGCGTGTGTGTATCAACGCCGTTGAACACAGCAAGAATATTACAGTTGTCTCTAATTACTTTTGGAATCTGAGTGTATCGTTGAGTGACATATATCACGTCAGTGTTTTTATGCCTGCCTCTGGAAAATATCCTAGCTGGGTTTTTTTGATTATCTAACATAACATCATCGTACACGACTAGATTGTTAACGTCGCCATCAATATCATCAATACCCGGTGCATCACTGATATCCGTAATAAACTCAATAACATTTTTTTTAGCGATCGCTGATGCATTCTCGTTGAAATCTTTCAACACCTCGTAGCATCGTTGATCATCCACGCTAGGAGCAACCAAATACAACTTATCCCACTTCATCCATCTCATTATTAAATTGAGTAACAATTGCGTCTTGCCGGATCCAGATGGTCCGATGATAATCATCCGGATCGAGTTTGGTAACGCTGCAACATGCTTAACTGGTTCTCTTGTTTTAGTCGCCGAAAAATCAATTATATTCATATCTCTATACATAAATTATGGATCTATATTGTGTGAAGTGTAGAGTACGTACTGGCACAAATGATATGACAACCGCTACAACAAGAAATAACAGATCGGCGCTTACTGGCAAGTGTGTACAATGCGGTACAAAGAAATTTAGATTTATTTCTATTAGACCCGGAGATGTTTTAAAAAAAAGCGAGGAGGTGACATCGCAGCCAAATTGGCAAAACTCCCCGGAACACCGTGGGCAAAGTATCCAGGAGAAAAACACCTCCCAGGATATAGCTACTGTGGCCCCGGAACACGATTAGATATCAGACTCGATGATCAAAATCAGCCCAAACCCGGTGAGTATCCAATAAACGCTATCGATAAGGCGTGTCATGCTCATGATGTTGCTTACAAAAGTAGCGATCTGCAACAGCGTCATATCGCGGATGTAAAATTAATTCACGCGTTAAATGCCATTCCTGATAAATCCCTCAAAGAAAAGTTGGCTTCATGGTTGGTAAAATCGGCTATGAAAGGTAAATTAATGATTGGAAGCGGAGCTTCTCGCGCTGGTAATTGAATACGCTAGCGTTTATAATAACAACATGGAATCCATCTATTATTCTCCGAGAGGATACTGGAAGGGGAAGGCCGCAATTGGTAAACTCGCAAGCGCTGCAAAGGTAACAAAGGCCGTTGCGGCTAATTGGTTATCCAAACAGGCTATATGGCAAATCTATCTACCACCGCCTAAACAAATCAACTTCTCGCGCTTTGATGTCAGCGTACCTAATGAAGTTCATCAGGCTGATATACTATTTCTGCCGCATGACAACGGTTACAAATACGCGTTAACCGTAGTTGATGTTGCGAGTCGATACAAACAAGCGGAGCCGTTAAAAACAAAGTCAGCAACTGAAGTAGCCGATGCGTTTGAGCGGATTTACCGAAGGGGTCCTCTGCGCTGGCCAAATCTATTACAAGTTGATCCTGGTAGTGAATTTCGCGGCGCTGTTCTATCAACGCTGAAACATCATAGCGTTGCGATACGACGAGGTCATACTGCGCTACATCGTGATCAGGCAATTGTTGAACGATTCAATCGAACTCTTGCTGAACGGTTATTTGGATATCAATACGCGAAGGAATTCATCCAAGAAAAACGATCTCGTGAATGGGTTAAAAGGTTGCCAGGTGTAATTGCAGCGTTAAATAACGAGATTACCCGAGCAATCAACATGAAGCCCAGCGACGCGATTAAATACGAGTATATACCCGGAAGATCAAAAATAGATAGCGTTTCCAAGCCGATTCTCGGCGATGTCACTGTCAGATATCTGTATGAACCAGGAGAGCTTGAAGGCGGTAAAAAAAGAGCTACTGATCCTATTTGGAGTGTTACCACACATAACATATCAACGATAACACGATCAACTGGTAGACCACCGATCTACAGACTGGATTCAACTGCTCCTCAGCGCGGATTTACACGCGAGCAACTACAAGTGATACCTAACGATACTCAATTACCCCCACGTGGTCTTAACTAGCGCCGTTGCGTCTATTGCACTCAAGACAGGTCAACCTCACATTGTTTTTGACATGACAGAGACTGTTATCGATCCTATCCACGGTAAATTGGCGAGTGTCTTTATCCGAATAACGCCAACTCATTATACAATTGCAACTCGCGCAGTGATTATTCTGTTGTTGTCGTAGCGAGATTATTAATTCGGCATCAATATCAAAACGCCGCTGTTTTTTTTTATCCTGTTGGCGGTAACCCGAGAGTTTTCTATCAATGACGCTTGCATCGATAATGTCGTTGTCGTTGGTGACTCCGTCACTGGCTTCGTCAATAACAATTCTTCGAAGCTGATTTATTCTCCGTACTCGGGACACTGCAAGATAGACTAGATTCGACCATTCGATGCGATTATCAACCATCCAAACAATTGTGTCCGTGATGGTTAGTCCCTGCGAGGAATGTATTGTTGTTGCGTATCCTAGCGTCCACGGGGATTTATCAGCACGTAGCGCGTCCTCGACGACACCGATATCAACGAGCACGATATCATTCAGCACGAGAATTTGTTTTTTTGTCCCCGACGCTGTCGGGGCTGGAATTTCAACTTCAATGTTCTGCCGCCGTGTGTCCGCGGGTCTATAACATAACGGCACTGGACGCGTTGGAAACTTTTCCTTATGCAACGTAAACAACTTTTGCTGAAGTGTGTCTCTGACTATCTTTCTACTCGCTACAATCAAATCATTTGGTCTCCATGTTTCCCAGAATTCATTTAACGGCGTTTCCGGAATCACCTCGCGGATTATTTCACATTGAATTCTATCCGGCTGTAATCTGATTAATTTCTTAACCTCGCGCAGTTGTTCATCAAGTGCTCGGTAATCAGTATCGGTTTCTTCATAATAGTCCACAAAACCCTTTAACCAATCATGTGGACCCTCGCCGACAAATGGTGGTGGTTGGCCATGGTCGCCACACATGATCACCGCTGTATTCGCGCGCAGCAACCACTCAAGAAACATTTGTAAAGTATCTAACGAAACAGTACATATTTCGTCCCAGATGATAACCTCAGGAATAAATTTTTCACCCATTCGATCAGGAGTCCACTCACCGCCGCTGTATCGAAAAAAGCTGTGATAAGTAACGGCGTCAACATTTCGTTGTTTTATCTCTCGCGCTAGTCTATGGGTCGGTGTAAGCACGATTATACTTGCCCGCGTACGAAATAATTCAATTGCCCGAGTCGTCTTTCCTGACCCGCCACAGCCGCTTAAATAAACTGTTTTGTGTCTACAAATTGGATCAGAACACGATGGTGCATTAGACCATTCTGACAATTTATCACCGCGTAAGTAGTTGTTTTCAACGGTGACATCTGCTGACGGGGAATAATCGCGTCGTATTTCATTTTTAATTCTCCATGTACCCCAACTCTCGTCCGGACTAGTAAACTCGGCTACGTTTCCCTTATACGCTACGTCAACATAAAACGAATCAACGGCTACTCTAACCGCGGTATCGGGGAATCTATTTATCATCGAGAATAAATTAATAGCGGCGTAACCCAGCATAGACGCCCTCAAATGTGGATACGCCGGGCTGTCTCCATCGCTGTAGGTAACAACTGTACCCAACCTCGTTCCATTGGACAAGAAAGCTGTTTTGCAGTTCACGTATCTATTTTTTGCCACTGCGTCCTTGATTACGAAATCATATTCTGCGTCATCTATAATCAGCCGTGAGCAATATCGTTTGTAGTCACAGTTTTTTCCACCTTGTGTGAACTTACCGATTATTCTTCTACCGAGATCTTTTGCCTCGCGGTTTCGTTGGTTAAATATCCTCCTGGACCATTCGATGATATATTCCTCGTCGGCATCAATGTTTTTTCTGGACTCGTCAATTATGCTATCTAGACGCTCCGGTTCTGGTAACCAGACTTCAGTCTGTGCCCGGTATGATATAATCGCGTCACTGACAATCAACGAAACTAGCATGCTACAATCAATCATATACCGTAGCAGCGCTATTGGCAGCCACTTCTTTTCAGCCATGTGTCTACCGATCCAAATATAGCAACAGCGATGGAGTCCTGCCGCGAATTCAAATGATACTATGCGAGCGAATCCGGTTAAATCAAAATCAGGCAGTGGTCCATTAATAGCAACACGAGTCATTTCATGACTGGGGTGTCCAAATCGTCTAAAGTACTCGGCGGCGGATCCATACCCGAGAAAACTCGCTGGATAACAGGCAACCATATCAACCGAGATCATAGCGTCGCGGTTGTATTCAGTGTTCCATAATCCACCGTGATAATACTCCAAACAACTGGATTGTACATCCGGCAGAAATTCCTTGCGCGTTGGTCTCCACGCATTTTTCCTTGCTGCAACATGAGCTACAACCGATGGAATCGTAAAACAATTTGTTAGCAGTTGTTCATCATGCTCCTCAAATTCTATGGCGGTTTTTTTCATCCTGTTGTGAAATGCTTCAGTGCGATATAATTCGCCGTTTGGTCTTACAAACTGATCAAAGGTATCCACATCGTTTTCAGCGCTGCGAAGTAACCACACTGATACAGGGTCGTTTTTACACAAGTAGGCAATAGCATCAAATAGTTTCCTCTCCGCGAGAAAACCATCCCTGGAGAATTGTTCTCCTAAAAACTCTTCGGGTATATACTTTACTGTTCTATCCCGTGGAAATATTGTGATCGCGGGCGTCCATGCGTGTTCGTTATGATCAATAATTTTGATTGGGGCTCCCTTCGATTTATACTTCGATTCGTATAATACTTCACCGGTTATCGTTGTAACGGTTATTGGAAATCTCAACGACGTTTCTAATCTCGCTATGTCGCTGATGGTTGCTCCACGCTCTTTTACGGTTAGTTCCCACTGGTTGATTTTGCTACGTCGTAAATCAGTCAATTTGTTTCCTCGACATGCATTTGTAAAATGCTCTATTATTCGTTCTGCTACACAATTTATCCCCGTTGACTGTTTCATCGGTTTCAGTTTTCCGATATCAGGTTTCTTATTTAACGGGTATATTCCATAAACAACTGCTGTTTCAGGATACGCTCGTTCATAGTATGGTCTGTCAATTCCGGTTAACAACCCCGGCTTGGAGTCGCGGCTGACAGTGACTGTTTTCTTGTCGCTGAAAACTGGTTCAAATTTATCACGTATGATCCAATCGCCTGATTTCACCCGGACAATGAATTTTACTCTGAAGAAATACCTTTTACCGTCAAGTTGTGATATTATCGTTGCCGCGCGGTTGTCGTTCATGGTAGCATCAACAACACCATCAATTCGAAATGTTGACCAACTATGAGATGCACCATCACGTTTGAATTCATTGATACAATCGCGTATTTTATTCAACAGGGTTTTATCGTTTATTAACGCTTTTGGTGTGTCCTTGAGGACTCTATCGAGATTGAACTTAATATTTTTCCAGGGCGTAATTACTGCTAATCTCTCGAACTCATCCATATAATTAAAACAAGTATTTAAATGAAAGAATATAGTATAATGAATAAATGCAAATGGTTGATGATTGGGTCGACAACCCCGTGCAATAAATCATGTAGAGGTGAATTCTGCGGGTATCATTTACAAAGCGTTCGTAATGGTTCTCTTGGCCCCCTACCGTGCTTGGTTTGCCACGTCGGTGTAAGAGGAAAATCGCAGTTGTGTATCAATTGTGGCGGAAAGCGATACAGGGAACTAAAACGCTATTATGACAAGCGAATTAAAAACGCCGTCATTGACCCCACCGCAGACTTCGTCATCAAAACCCCCCAAGACTACGTTGCAAGGTTTATAATTAAACCAAATAATAAATTAGACAAGTAGTATTATTATACAAATGGACCAAGAGTTCAGACCTCACCCTGTGTTTGTTAATTACGAGGCATCTCGCGACGGTATTGTTAGAAACCGCAGACTGAAGAAGCCGGTTGGTACCGTAAATAATCACGGATACTTGCGATTTAATGCTGGGAAAAAAATCTGTCTTATTCACAGGATGGTGTATGAAGCGTTTAACGGACTGATCAACGACGGTCTCGTTATTGATCACATTGATGGATGTCCTCAAAATAACAGACTGTGTAATCTAAGAGCTGTTACACCGAGTCAAAATTCCAAATTTGAAAAAACAGGAGGGATGAGAAAGGCAAAACCCGTAAAGTCATTTGATACAATAACGCACAAGGAAAAAATATTTCGCTCTATGAATGCGGCTGGTAAATACTTCGATATTTGTAGTAAATCAGTTCTAGATGTTGCGGAGAATATAACTAAAACAGCGATCTCAAAAAAGACGGGTCATAGAATTCGATTTTCATATATAACATCAAAGGGAGATAACTCGTTTTGTGATAGCGTCGCATGACAAGAGTTATGTCCCTTGAAGTCCAATTAATGTTGCGATTAATTAATCATTTTACGATGAAAACTAATGAAATACACGCTATTATCTAACAGCTGTATTCTTTTTTTTAATGTTTTATTTGAGTATTTGGTTTCATTTAAATGCCGTGAAACACCATTAATAAGTATTTAAGGATTTAACGATTCAAGGGAATTCAAATTAACACACACCTTGTGACTGACGCCGCTGTATTAGTCACTTTATATACAAGATGACTCGTTATAAGCCTGGGGCTTTCGAAAGCCAATTCAACTAATCAAAACTAACCCACGCTCTTGACCCGGGCGTGTGGTTGTCTTTTGTTCACAATCATGCAACCGGGTTAATTTAATTGGGTTGCTTTTGATTGGTTGAATTGGCCGTAGAGTTCCGCCCCGCCGTTTTATGTTTGTGCTGTCTTGTGCCGTCCCACCATCCATCAATCATTTCATTGTAAATATATTCATCCATGTAGTGATGTCCCTAAGCATATCTTCTGGGAGGTCTACGATGACGTTTGTCACCCTAGGCCTCCCCTCCCGGAGATGTATGTTTAGGGTTCCAAGATGTGAATGTCCTTAATTAAGTATATGTGTATGCCTGTAATCTGCCACAACACTCGAGTGGAGATTTACGGCATTGTACTGTCCATACAAAAAACGGGGTCAAAAATGACCCCCAATAATTTTATTAAATTTTATTAAAATTTTTGATATTAGAAATAAGATGTTTTATAAGAATAATGAATATCGAAGACATCAATAATATATTAACTGAGATTTCAAAATTAAAAAATCAAGGAATTGAATTATCTGATGGTCTCGACAGTGAAAAAATATTATCCGATTATGAGATTATTAACGAACAGTCGAAACGGGGGCGTTTTACCCTGGCCCGCGAGTACTTTTTTATAAAACGATTACAACATACGATTAATGAGAACCTGTACCACAATGACGCAAATGCATTCATTGGACTATTCACTGCCGTTGAAATAATACGAAAAAAACTCGGACGTGTTTATGAACGACGCCGGGAGATTTCTAGTAAGATCAAAAACATTAGAAGGATTATAGACGAAAACTCCGTGGAGCCCCCGATGGTACACTCGGCGGAAAATTAGAAAATTGCGGATCAATTTACAATAATGGTAGGTGAATCACTTACTACTCGGCTAGCCAGAGAGCGGCTAGCAGCGTTTAAAAAGTTTATACCGTTACGAGACAGGGTGAGAGAGAAACTTCAAACGCGACAACAAATGCAATCCGATTTTACTGTTGGAAGCGAACAACTCTTTGCCCCGGTAACTAAAGCGACTAAGGATGTTACAGCGGCAACTGTACCCGTTCTTGGTGCGCTTGAAAAGATAGCGGCAGAGACAAAACAAACAAAAAGGTCTTTAGAAACACTTCCTGCAAAAATAGCGGCTGCTACAACACGGAGGCCACCACCACTCGCTATAACCGAACCACAAGAACCTTATGTTACAATGGCCGACGAGGAAGAATTAGGTGCTACTGCGAAAGAACCAGAAGAAGAAATACCCGAAGAAACACCCGAAGAAACATCGAAAGAAAAAAAGAAAGAGGGAAATATACCCCGTAATGTTCTTAAAAAGTCCGCAATAGATCAAATTAGAGACATCGACGACGATGAAGAATTAGTTAATTTTGTTGCTACAACATCAACTAAGAGCATTCGAGATGAGTATATCAATGAAGGTTACAAGAAAAAAATAACCTCGACGGAGAACTGGGCAAGAATAGTGTATTTAGCGAGTAAACATAGAGAAGCATTACCACATCGTGGCGATCCCGATTACGATAAATTCCTCGAGAAAGTTAAGAGTAGAACACCAAAAAAAGGAAAAGGATACCCTGTTGGTAAAGAATCCTACGGCGTTACCTGCCCTAATAGTGTTCTCAGTGATATATCACGGCTGGAAGTACTAATTGGAGGAAAACGAGCCGGAAATAACTCTACGGAAATAATCAATGAGGCCGCTGATATTTGCAAGCGGTTATTTGCAGGCGGTATTATGGACATTAATGTATATCGAACGCTCATAGACGAACTCGTGGATGATTAATTGGAAAACTGGTGTTTTTAATAAGGATGATCATACACTACAACCATGATAAACCAGTACTCGTCTACGTGGTAAACTCGCGATTGCCTGTTTACCGCGCGTACTATGGAGATGGTCTCGGTAGCACCATTGCGGGGTTATTTACAAGAATGGCTCCAAAAGTAGCGCCGTTAGCCAAACAATTAGGAATGAAGGCTATTGATGTTATTCGTGATAAGGGTATTAGTGCCATTGGAGATGTTGCCGGAAGGGCGTTTTCAGCCGCGCGGGACAAACTAATGTCATTGGTGAAATTCAGGAGAAAAAAACAGAAACCACCGGTAATGCCATCAACGACAGTGATGCCTGCAAATGTCAGTAAAGTAATAAATAACGCCGTGGAAGAAAAATTAGAGTCGTTGGCGACGACTTCGCCATCCGCCGATGCGGCAACCAACGCGCTCATGAACGCGATAGCGGGGAGTGGTTTAAATTCAAAGAATTTACGACGAAAAAATCGCAATTGAAAACATCAACATGATAAATAATAGAATGTTTGCGCGTACCGCTGATCCCGCGTTTGATATGGACGCCCCAGTACGCAGGGATGATTCTGTCCGTGATTATCAATATTATTCTTATTATGCAGCGCAACCTGACCTACGATCGCGAATTGAACTTCAAGTCCAAGATACCAGTAAATATTTTTTGCCGTGTGAAGCGTTTATCGAAATTGAGGGAGAACTCGTGACAAATACTGCCGATAATGCACCATACGCGGATGACCCTCGTGTTCGAGTTGGTTTCGTCAACAACGGTATCATGGCGTTATTTGAGAGCGCTAGATATCTTATTGACGGGCGAGAAATTGAATCAATAGAACGCGAGGTTGATGTTGCAACGACGATAATTGGGTTGGCGAGGTATTCAGATGATTATACAAGATCGGCGGGCCCATCTATGATGTTTGCGAAGGACGCCGCCGATAATGCTGATCACATTCAGTACATCAACGTGCTGACACCACGAAATACCGCAGTTGACCAGGATGAAGCAGCTAACCCAGACCGCAGAGCAAAACCAGGTGACAATTTCACTGTTATAAAAAGCACCAACAATGATTTCAATCTAGGATTCGCAGCACGAGTAGGAATGTTGCAAGGACCACGCCGAAAGTTTTCATGCGCGATTCCACTCCATCACATATTTGGATTCTGCAGAAATGTCAGGAAGGTTATCTATGGGGCTAAGCATACAATCGCGCTGACGCGAAGGGGTGATGATAACAATGCAATATGGCGTGCTGCTGGCGTCGCTGCCGGTAAAGTCATTTTAACTAAAATGGCATTGTGGATGCCGGTGCTGACTCCATCAGTTACCACGGAAGCACGATTGTTAGCATTTATGGAACAGGGAGGGAAATCGCTGTTGAGTTGGCTAGCGGTAACAACTGATGCTAAAGAGGATAACGTCGCCGATACGTTTACATGGCACCTAGCATCAAAACAGGGTGTTTCAGCCCCGCGTCATATATTCATAGCGCTACAGAATAGGAATCGATTGGGTAATCAAGAACACAGCCATATGATATTTGATAAATTAGGAGTCAGGGATGTTTCGCTGAGAATAAACGGACAACAGGAACCATCCGAGGATATACAGCTTAATTACGGTGACAACCATATCGCACGTGTGTATCATCGATTGCTGTCATATATGGGTCGTGATCAAAACGTCGACACTGGTTTGCAAATATCACAACTTGATTTTAAAAACCGGTATCCGATTTATTATTTTTCGCTGGAACATCTTGATTTAACGAGACAATCCGTCGTTGATATACACTTCCGAGCTCATATAGCCCCGGTTAATGTTAATTATAGAGCGGTTGCTGTCATTCTCAGCGATAAATCAATGCTGTTGGAAGGTGTTGGTGGACGAATGAGAATCGTTGATGCGCCAGTGGAAAACATGTAATTGAAAACACAAACGCGTTTACAATAAAATGTCGTATAGTGTCGTCAGTGTAGAGTTGACTGATGGTCAAGTCAAGAAATTACGATCAAAGTCGGCTAAACAATGCGGGACCGCAATAACGCTGAAGCCGTCACAGATGGCGGGCGGTAATCATAAGATATCGTTGACGGCGCGTCAAATAAAACATTTCAATGATGCGATGAAGAATAAAAAGGGTGTTCAAATAGATTTTTCCGCCGCAGCAATTAAAAACATGGAAAAGACCGGTGGGATATTTCCGCTGTTAGCTGCAATTCCAGCGTTGATTGCCGCGGCGGCCCCAGCAGTGGCTAAGGCGGCGGCGTTAGGAGCCGTTGGTACCGCGGCGGGAATGGCATTGAAGAAGGCAACCGGGAAAGGCTACAAAAAAAAACGACCCGTGGCCGGAAAGGGTCTAAGACTACCGGGAACCCCGTATTCATGGTATTCGGGAAAGGGTCTAAGACTACCGGGAACCGTTTATTAACTCCAATGTCTAATTTTGATTTAATAGATGCCGCAAACGCATTAGCGATAAAAAACTTCAGAGGTGTTTTTATGAGGGATCAATTACCGACAAAACCAAGGAATATTGAAACCGGTATAATTAACCTCGATGGGTCCTCCGGAGCGGGAACTCATTGGGTTGCATACGCGATTGATCCGCGTGCGATCGTCTATTTTGATTCATACGGGTTAGCTCCGCCGAAAGAGTTTATGCGGTATATCCGGACGTGTTCAGCCCGGGCGTGTTCAGCCCGGGTTTTTTATTCCACGCTGCCAACACAGCAATTGAGTGACCCGCCGATATGTGGTCGTGAGGCATTGAACGTACTCGCGGCGATTTCATCATCGTGAAAACCACCTCATATGGTTGTAAACGAATATACTAGTGGGGTCGTAGAGGCCCGGCGGGTTAATTAGAAACGCTGGTTTTTTTTACAATAACGATGATTGATATCTGGGGACGACCGGTTTCGGCGCTGAAAAAGCCCACGGAAACGCCCGCCACCGATGACATAAAAAAATTAATTGAGGATGAAATCGCTGATACGTTGAACTTAACCAGTGTTGACCCAGATGAAATAGTTGTATTTCAAGACCGCCAGGGTAAATTGAAATCCAGTAATGTGTCGCTGAATGACGTTTTAATACGACAGCGTGATGCCGCCGAGGGCACTATCGCGTTGTATACCGGCGACGGACGACTCAAACCGGGTGAATCCATCTTGACAATAAATGGAAAAATAAGTACACTTGGCGACAATTATATAACCATGTCAAATTCGTTAAAGGGTTTACGTGGTGAATTTAACTTTCATGGAGAACAATTCAGGTCGATGATAACGCACGTCAGCGAAATGCGAGACATTGTCAATAGTTTTTTTCGGGGACCCCCGACGGCAGACGAACCAAATCTTGTAATAATAAAAAATGCTATTTCGGATCTTATGGAGATGTCGGCCAATTTACCCCCGTTGCGAAAAAATGTTAACAGGATCGATGACAACTTTGATAAATTCTTTGGTAAAAAAAATACCAAGCCGGATGAGATTACAATAACTATAAATGATATCACTGCGTATGGACAGGAAATAAAAACAATCAAAACTGATGTTGCAACAAACAAAAGGAGTGTAGACGCGCATGAACGGGAAATAGAAATAATCGGCGCTAATGTTGCAACGATCATAAATAATGTAGACTCGCATGGACGGAAAATAGAAACAATCAAAACTGATGTTACAACGATCATAAATAATATGGACGCGCATACACAGGAAATAGGAACAATCAAAACTGATATTGAAGCGAACAAAAAGGGTGTGGACGCGCATACACAGGAAATAGGAACAATCAAAACTGATGTCGAAGCGAACAAAAAAAATGTAGACGCGTATTGGCGGGGAATAGGATTAATCAAAACTGATGTTGCAGCGAACAAAAAAGGTATAGACGTGCATACATATGAAATAGGAACAATCAAACTTGATGTTGCAGCAAACAAAAAAAGTATGACCGAGAATACACGGGAAATAGAAACAATCAAAACTAATGTTGCAGCGAACAAGAATAATATAGACGCGCATTGGCAGGAAGTAGGAATAATCAGAACTGATGTTGAAGCGATTAAAGACGGGCTACCGAGAGTAGCAGAGCAATTTGAAAAAATAAAAATCCCTCATGAGAACATCATCAACACAGTATACACAATTCGGCATGGATCATTCGATTGGACTCCTACACAGAATACAGTAAATATCACCGCAACTGTTAAGGGCATTTATCGATTGACACTGATTTCAATGATGCAGTTTAATATATTATCGTCGAGTTCATCCGGGTTTAACAATACAATATCAACAATTATAGACAAGAACGCAACTGAAAAGTTTACAATTTATGCCGTTGATAGAAATCTAGCCGGGGCAAACATTACATGGTATGTGGAATTTGTAGCGAATCTAAGTAATTAAAAACACTAGTTCTTTTAAAATAAAAATGACCACCAAGGAAATTGAATCAGAGGTATCACCGACGTCACATCAATATCGATTCGATACCGCAAAAGAATTCTCCGCGAACTTGAAAACGCTTTCCGAACAATACCGTGCAAAAATAAAAAAATACCGCCGAAAAATAACCGCCATCGACGCGGTCGTGTACTCGGTATCGGGTATAGTGGCCGGTACCGGTGTTATTTTATCCACGGTGACCACGATAGCCCCGATCGCTGTTCCAATCGCTGTCTCCGCGATGACAACAGTTGCTGGAGTCGCCAACGCAATCACTAGGAAGATATCATCGTGTTTTCAGAAAAAACTCAACGAGTATACAGTAAAACATCAAATAGTATCCGACGCGTACTCGAAATTATCCGGGTTGATCTCGTTGTCAATTGATAATTTGTTCGTATCCGATGTTGAATTCTCCACGATGGTCCAGTTGTATAGCTCCGCGATGTCAAAAATCGAGGATTTTCAACTGGAAGCCGGAACCACCTGGTTGCTGAAATTAGACACTAAAGACAACGAATAATAATAATGTCGCTGAACCCCGAAGGGTTTCAGTTGCTTCAACGGATCGCGGAGAACACCACTCCGGTACAAACAAATATGATATCGATAACGTCAACGAAACCCGAATTCAGTGTGAACTTCCCGTCGCCGGTTCCAGTGAAGGAAATAGCGCTGGCAAAATTGCGAGTATATCACAGTTGGCCTAATATTCGAGCGGACGCATTTAACGGACAACAACCTAATAACTCGCTGGTTTTTGCACGGAAAAATAAACCCGATGGGACCCCAGACTGGGAGGAGGTTACAATACCAACTGGGTCATACCAAATAGAGCAAATCAATAAAGAATTTCAACGCAGAATAAAATCGATCACAGGAAAGGAATCAAAAATCGCTATTACGGTTCATGAACCGACGTTATCATCGACGATTGAAATAAGCACTCCGGGGTATATGGTTGATATTTATAACATTTCAATAAGAACCATACTAGGATGGCCTAAGAATCCACCCGCGGATTTGCACACAAATGTGCAATCGTATCATGAGATTAATCCCAGTTATCTGAATGATTTGTCTATTATAAGAAACACGTTATTACCCAGCGAGTTTATATTTCAAGACAGGAATACCATGCAATGGTTTTTTCCGTATAAGAAAACTCCTGAATTGTCAGCCAAGGTCACAGTTCGTTTAGATGATATCACTGGTGCGTTTGCCGAGATTAATCGTAATTACCAATCACAACTAGAACAGCTACGGAAAACAAAAGCACGAAAACACGTTGAGGTGTTAAATCAACTTATATCAGACATGGAATATATTAATGAGCGAATCGTTAAGACAATATCCGATAGCAGCGATGATAATAAACAAAAATTCCTAACCGGGTATAATATCACAGAAGCCGATTTACCCGATTTCAAGTTTCCAGGATACAACGCGCCAGAACTAAGAAAGTCTCTTAATGATTTTCTCAGTCCATCAACTTATATCCTCAGACACGATAACGGGGATGATGGTATGCATATTGCTCCATACAACGTAAATATCGCATCGGTGATAGCAATCAATCTAGTGTGTGATGTTATCGAAGGGAGTTACCAGGTAGATACCAATCAATCAAATCAAGCTCAACAGGGATATATCCTTTATTCATTTTCACCAACAGCCCCTCCGGGATTTTTAATCGTTGAGAATCCGATTAATCCGGTCTATATGCGATGCCATGATCGGTTTTTAACGAGAATTAATTTTAAACTCACCGATCAGTCAAATAACCTAATTGATCTACAGGAGGAGGAGTTAGTGATCACTCTGTTTGTAAGATCATTGTAAATAACTTCTTAGCAGCAGGGGGGGCGATGACATCGACGCGGTCGTCGCTGTGTTTACCGGACGCTGACAACGCTGGGGATCGGCGCGCAGAAGGTGTTAATTAAACCAAATGACGTCACCATCGTGTAGGATGGACCGACGTCGTTTTTTTTTTACCAGCGCTGACTACACCGGATCCGCTGAGTGCAGAAAGTAATAATTAAGCAAAATAACGATTGGACAAAATGTCCGATTCGCCCCCCCTGCTGCTAGTGGAGAGACTGGAAAAAGAATGGAAGATAGCAGAGTACCTGGACTACGCTAAATGTCTAAACATAGCAAAAGAAGTGATAGCAGGAATGATTGAAGAGGAGGAAAAAAGATTGAGAGGTATGATAAATCCCACCTATGTCAGAGTGGGAAGCCTAAAGGAAGCACTTGACAATGCAAGCAAAGTCAGGTGCTTTCTTGAAAAAATGTCACATGGGACAGAGTGCTCTTATGTGGAAAGAGGCCAGGAAAGACTGAGGAAAGGAGAGGAGTTGATGAGAAAAGTGATGGAGGTAGAAGTCAAGAAGATTAAAGAGAGATGGTATAAAGAAAGAAAAGATCAGGAAAACAAAAAGAAACAGGCTGATTTTGAAAGGCTAAATCAAAATTGGATCAAAGTCCAGGAAAAGTTTAGAGCCTTCGGCCATCCAGACTGGATGCCAGAAAAGGAGAAAAAGAAGACAGGAATAGTGACAAAAGTGAGAAGATGGTTCAAGAAGTGGAAGTGTTAGAAGAAACCCAAAGGCCCTTTTCAGGGCCAGCCATATTTCTCGAAAAGAGGTAGCCTTTCCATTGCCTACCCCTTTTTTTTATTTTATTTTTTATTTTTTTTTTTTAAAAAAATAGAGACCCTCCCTGTTTCAATTTTACATAGACCCTATACAGTCCCAGGGGTTTTCGGCCATGTTAAATTTACATAGACCCTATATTGTCCCAGGGTTTTTGGCCATGTTAAATTTACATAGACCCTATATTGTCCCAGGGTTTTTGGCCATGTTAATTCCCATAGACCCTATATTGTCCCACGATTTTTCTCCATGTTAAATTTACATAGACCCTATATTGTCCCAAGGGTATTTTTAATGATAAGTCCCATAGACCCTATAAGATCCCCATTCACTACTGATCATTCTCAAAGTCACTTGAAACTTTTTCTCTAACACCTTCAATTGCACATACAACTTGTAAATTATTTCCCTCATTTCAAGTGAAGTTTTTTTAATCTTTTCCAACACATCATCACTCCTCTTGTTTGCACAGTCACTGTCACAGAATAAGGCAAGAAATAAATTGGTTTCGCCTTAGAATGATTTGATCATTTTCGTCGTACATGCGTACAACGTTACCTAGGGTGGATAATTATTTTTCTAGGTAAGCAACTGGACTAGCATTTATCTCGTCGTAGATCGCTTGCGGTAAGAGACACTAAAACCACGGTATGCACGTGTATTTTACGCTTACTAATACTCACTCTCGCGTAGATTTAAGGCAAGTTGTTTTTCTAACTGACACACTGGTCTTTTGGATCTAGTCAAGGAGTCAACGTTCTCCATTTTTGTTCTACAGCCATATAGCTGTTTGTACGAATGTTTATATGTATGTCTGTATGCATGGAGGATCCATGAAGGGTGGGTGTGGCCAATACAAGTGGACCAACCCAATTCAGAACTGTGTGCAATCTGTACGTATGTTTATACGTAGGTCTGTGCGCATGGTGGATCCATGATGAGTGGGTGTGGCCAATACAAGTGTTGGCCAACCCAATTCACTAGAACTGTGTACTGTCTGTAAGTATGTGTGTGCGGGTATATCAGGCTGTCTGCCTGTCTGGCCGTGTGTGTGTCTATATGGACATGGAAGATGATGTAACCATCAAGGCCATACAAAGACGAAACCGCTAATGTGTAAACTTGAGGAAAAATGATGGATCCATGAAGGGTGTGTGCGGCCGATACAAGTGTGGGCCAACCCAAGAATTTGGGAGAACTGTGTGGTTTGTCTGTGGACACATTTGCAAGTTTTTACAAATATTTATTAATCATATAACTGTTCAAATGACTGAGTCATATTTTTGTTTCAACTGAGTGTTGTTTCAATTGAGTACAACTGAGTTATTTTCATTGCATGAGATTATTTTAATCTTATTTTCATCCCATGAGATTATTTGAATCTTATTTCATTGCATGAGATTATTTAAATATCACTTTCTTACATGAGATTATTTGAATCTTACTTTCAGTACGTGAGATTATATGAATCTTACCGTCATACATTTGAATAAAGGAAGAATTTTTTTCCCATTTGTGAATGTTTGGATAGAGTAATTGAATGAGACGTATGTTTAGAGCGTGAAAGAATCACTGTATTTGAAGGTATATATTTTTATTAATTCTTTTCATAAATTTCAATCTTTAATCACATTGTGTTGTGTTGTCATTTGATCCAAGCATCCATTCAGGTTAATCCTGTTACAATTGGTGTCAGAAGTGGGATGCTTTGGATTGAATGAACTACCAATACACTGTATTTAAACCATTGGCAGGTTGTAAGTCGTGGATCTTTTGACAAATACATTTTTAGGATGTGGAGGGTTCAATTACAAGTACATTTTTTTTTTCAGCTGCCTTGATATATAAGATTGTTAATTGTAGTTTGATAACCTCTAAACCACTGTAAGTAGTTCTTATCACCCGACGATCATGACTTCGCTAAAGGATCTAGCTGAATTGGGAAAACAAAGGTATAAAGGGGAAAATATTAGGAAATTCATAAATGAAGAACAGCGAAAAACGGGATGAACGGGCAAAAGAAAGGGAATTGAAAAAGGAAAGATTGGAAAGGGAACACCAACTCGAAAAGGAGAAAAGGGAATCGGAAAAGGAAAGATTGGTATTAGAAAGGGAATTAGTAAGGGAAGCAAAGGAAAGCAGGGTTCAATTAGAAAAGCAAGCAAGGTTAGAGATTATAGTTAGAAGAAAGAAATAAACAAAGAGAGTACGAAAGACTATTAGAGTTATCAAACGTTAGAAAAGGAGAATCAGATTCTGCCTCTAGCAAATTAAGAGGCTTAAATTACCTTTCTTTGACGATGAAAAAGATAACATGGATAGTTATTTTCATCGGTTCAAGTGGTATGTCGTTAATAAGAAATATAAACGAGATGATTGGTCTCTAAATCTCAGTGCTTTGTTAAAAGGTAAGGCTCTCAACGTATACTCGCGACTTCCTAGTAGCGACGTGTTTAACTACGACGCTCTTCAGGAAGCACTACTAAAACGGTATGAATTTTCATAGCAAGGTTTCCGGAAACAGTTTAGGTATAGTAAGCCTGAGAAGGTGGAAACCTTTGGGCAATTTATCGCTAGAATAGATAATCACTTCCATCGCTGGATTGAATGTGCTAAGGTGAACAAAACGTTTGAGGGTTTATTGGATTTCTTGATCAGAGATCAGTTATTATATATAGTAGAGCGGGAGTTGAAGCAATTTCTTAAGAAAAAAAACGTTCACAGATTTTGAACACATGGCTAACCAAGCAGATCAATTCGCTGAAGCACATGGTGGATCTCAATACGTGGTTTCGAAAGATTAGTCTGGGAATCAGTCTAAGGGTTTGAATGCCAGAGAGCCAGCGAAACCAGCTGTGATGAGTAAATCTGATAGAGAAACAAAACATCACAGTGTACAATGCTATGCATGTAACGAATAGGGCCATGTAAAATCAAATTATCCTAATGGAAAGGGTCCCATACATAAGGCAGCCGTGGCAATACATAACAAGAACTGTTCCGATAGATTTCATGAAGATATTCCTTTATTCGGGACGTGTATGTTCCCGGAAGCGCGCGTACCAACAGCGAACGGTACTGTTAACGGTCAGGCGATCACGGTTTTACGTGATACCGGTTGCACAGCTGTGGTTATCAAACGTAGACTCGTGAATGATAACCAAATGCTGGGAATAGAGACTCCTTGCATGTTACTCGATCAGACGAACGATCGCATACCTGTTGCAAGAACTAGGATTGAAACTCCTTTCTTGACCGGAACAGTTGATGCGTTCTGTATGGATAATCCAATTTACGATTTGACAATCGACAACGTTGAAGGGTCTCATCTGCCGACTATGGAGGATTTTAAAACACCCCTAGCTCTAGCCGTGGAGACGTGAGCGCAAACCCGACGGGAGAAATGCGCGTTTCGGAAGTTAACCGTCCCCGAATAAAGCGAAGGAATCTCGCGTGATGAATTTTTCCAGGAACAGGAGCGCAACACATCTGCGAGTTCGATTAACGAGAAAATCACGTCTAACTATATTAAACGCTGTAAAGGAGGGGGTAGTTTGAAGTTTGTAAAAAGAAATGGGTTAATTCATAGGGAGTTTACCACACAAGGGGGAAAAGAAATATTTGCAATTAGTGGTACTCAAAAATACCGGTCTCGCGTATTGAGGGTAGCCCTTGGATCTAGTATGGCAGGTCATGTGGGTACGGGAAAGACTACCAGGAGAGTACCGCGGAGTTCTACTGGCCTGGTGTAAATAGTGACATTAATAAGTTTTATCGGTCTTGTGACGTATGTCAGAAAACTGCGTCTAAGGGGAGAGTTACAAGTGTACCCCTAGGCCAAATGCCCTTGATCGGCACACCTTTCAAAAGAGTGGCTGTGGACATTGTCACGTCCATACAACCTGTAGAAAGGTGCGAATACGCGTTAGAGAAAGGGTTATTGAATGTAATGTGAACAGCGGTTATCGAAGATGACGCAGCAATGGGAGAGCTTGAGATAGATACTCCACTGGAATATCTATTGCATAGTGAAACAGAAGGGATACATCAGGTGAATGTAAGTGCAGAGTTACTCAAAGATTAATGTGAACAGATCAAAGGGCTCCTAGGAAAGTATTCTGATGTTTTCACTGAGAGACCATAGTAGAGCTAACGATGAAGCTATGTACATCTGATCCAATTAGGATTAAGGGTTACCCAGTTCCATTTAATGCGCGAGAGACTGTGAATGAAGAGGTTAGGAAAATGCTAGACGTGGGGGTGATTGCACTAATTCTCCATATTCATCTCCCGTTGTCCTTATCAGGAAAAAAGACGGTACTAATAGCTTCTGTATTGCTTTTCGTCAATTAAACAAAGTGACGATGTTTGATGCCGAACCGATGCTGGACATGGAGAATCTTCTTGCGAAATTATCAGGTCACCTATATATTTCGAAGTTTGATTTGTCAAATGGGTATTGGCAGGTACCGATTGTCGAGGAGTCCCGCCAATGGACGGCATTTGCTGCACAGAAAGGGCTCTACCAATTTAATGTGATGCTCTTTGGATTGGTTGGAGCTAGCGCCACATGTTGTCGCTTGATGTGTAGGTTATTACAGGGCTTAGTGTGCGTTGATAGCTATGTGGACGACATTTTGTGCACACGGATACTTAGGATGAACATCTATCCGTTCTGGCTGAACTTTTCGGTAGACTCCGTGAAGCCAACCTCACGGTGCGACCTACTAAATGCAGTATTAGTTATACTGATTTAGAGTGCCTGGGTCATATGGTCTGGTCTTCCAGGCATCTAAAACTTCACCCCAACCAAATAGTAGCGGTTATGAAATCACTTAACCAAATAACGAATCACAGGTTCAACCTTATCTAGGCTTGGTAGGATTCTATAGGAAGTTTATTCCTAATATAGCTGTCATTGCTAGCCCATTATCAGATCTAACAAAGAAGAGGCAGCCAAATAAAGTGTTATGGGGACCAATTCAGGAGAATGCATTCAATGCATAGAAGGAAAAATTTACTAGTTCACCAGTCTTAAAGCTACCTGATTTCAGTAAACCTTTTATCACCAGAACCGATGCTTCCGATACTGGATTGGGAGCGGTTTTGTTGCAGGAACAAGACATGATTAAAATGCCTGTAGCCTATGCCAGTAGGAAGTTACTGTCTAGGGAACAAAAGTACACTGTGATTGAGAAGGAATGCTTAGCTGTAGTATGGGGGATTGGTACGTTTCATCTCTATCCTTTTGGGAGAGATTTCGGTCTCGAAACGGGAATCAACCATTGTTGTATTTAAACAAAGCTAAGGTTGATGCGTTGGGTGCTAAAACTTCAACCCTATCGTTCTCGAGTTAAGGCAATCAGAGGGGTCGAAAACGAAAGTGCGGATTATTTGAGTAGGATGTAAATAGAAAATCCAGATCACTGTATAAGCAGTGTAAATATTGTAAAGCAGCATCAGTAGTTATTTTCTTTTATTCTGTGAAATCTAAAACGTGTGTATATTTTTCTCTTTTTCTTGGGGGGGGGGAGGTATTGTCACAGAATAAGGCAAAAATAAAATTGGTTTCGCCTATGAACGATTTGATCATTTTCGTCGCACATGCGTATAACGTTACCAAGGGTGGATAATTGTTTCTCTCGGTAAGCAACTGAACTAGCATGTATCTCGTTGTTGATCGCTTGCGGCGAGAGATACTAAAAGCACGGTATGCACGTGTATTTTACCCTTACTAACACTCACTCTCACGTAGATTTAAGGCAAGTTGTTTTTCTAACTGACACACTGGTCTTCTGGATCTTGTCAAGGAGTCAACGTTCTCCATTTTTGCTCAAAAGTCATAGGGCTGTCTTTACCTATGTATATACGTATGTCTGTGCGCATGGTTGATCCATGAAGGGTGGGTGTGGCCAATACAGTGGGCCAACCCAATTCAGGAGAACTGTGTGCTGTCTGCACGTATTACGTATGTCTATTCGTATGTCGGTGCGCATAATTGATCCATGAAGAGTGGTTGTATAAAAAAAAACAAGTGTGGGCCAACCCAAAATTTCGGGAGAACTGTCTGGTTTGTCAATGGACACATTTGAAAGTGTTTACGGATATTTATGAATCATACGGCTGTACAAATGACCGAGTCATATGTTTGTTTCAATAGAGTCTTATTTCAATTGAGTACAACTGAGTTATTTTCATTCCATGAGATTATTTGAATCTTATTTTCATTCCATTAGATTATTTGAATCTCACTTTCGTTACATGAATTTACATGAGATTATATGAATCTTACTGTCATACATTTGAATAAAGGAATCATTTTTTTGTTTTCCTATTTGTGAATGTTTGGATAGAGTAGTTGAATGAGACGTATGTTTAGAGAGTGAAAGAATCACTGTATTTATAGAGCATATATCTTTTATTTTAAAAAAATCACAAATTTCCATCTTTCATCACATTGTGATGTGTTGTCATTTGATCCAAGCATCCATTCAGACCGATCCTGTTACAGTCACTATTTTCATTCTACAACGACTCCCATATTGGTCTTGTCTTTTTCATTTTTTGAACAAGCTTCTTGTACTTATTGTTATCATCCAGTTCCATAATCTCCTCTGATAAAGAAGTTTCCATCATGAAAGGTCTAACAGTACTTTCATCATTCTGATATCTTTGAAAAGAACATCAACCACTAAACATTGTCTTTAATACAACAAGTAAGTAGATCCTTTGTCTCTAAGTTCCTTCACAGGACTGAAGAATCTTTCAATTGAAAACCTTTTCGATTCACCCAACCTCACAACATAAACAGTACTGTTAAACTCGAATTAACCTCAAATTCTAGCATCTACTTCCTCATCTTCTTCACAAAACTTAGACTCAGCCTCATTCTGCTTCTACTTCATTACGCTCACGTTGAATTAAATTTTCAAAGAAAAGAATATATCTGCAAACTTTTCCAAAAGAAAGTTCTAACAAATATGAATCGAATATCCATGTTCACTTGATCTTTCTCCCATGCAACTAATGGCCAAGATTATCTTTATTCACTAGCTTGAACTTCTCCTCTCCCCTTGACTTGTAATGAAACTTGTAGATATGAACACGTAATTCCACTGATAAGCTTTTGATATCACTAGTTACATTCCTATCACGAATTGGAACTTTCACTTCAATCCAGTCCATGTTAATTCCAAGGAAGCTAACCGGGCAATGACCAAAAAAGCATAAATCTCTCACTCAGATATATCCGATATGTGTTATATAACAGTTCTTAGTCCTAGAAAAATACCTTTTAAAAATTACCATTCATACCTTAGGAAAAAAATTCATATACAACGTTTACATTTACATTTCATAAACAAAGCCATTTTTTAAAGAAAAAAGATAAAACAACGAAGAAACAAACAAATAGAACAAAGATCATGTTTCTTTCTTTATCATTGACACATGTTGTTTAAAATCTGGTCAGCTACCACTTGTGTTACATCGTAGATGTTTTTATCATGTACAGCTTTTCAGTGTTCGTTTAACCAAGAAGCTACACATATCGTTTTAAGCATCCAAAGTTTTACGAATCTTTTCTTCATGTAGTAGAGAGTGAGATGTATCGAGATAAAATCGCAAAGCTTTGAATAGAATGAGCGTCTCGTACACATTTAAAGTAGCCACCATAATGTCTTTGTATGTACTGTTCGTAAATAGTCCAAAATGAATCGGCTGGAAAACGAAATACTAGAAACGTAGTCACAAGGACACACCACATGGTGTCCAAAATTCAATGTAAACAGTTCCTCTAAAAGGTTTTCGTAATTCTCCAAAATTTGAATATGGTCACTGAGTTCCTTCCACGGAATCTGTTGTTTCACTTCTGATAAAGAACAGTGACATGTCAGCACGTTTTTATG
Source organism: Sinohyriopsis cumingii (assembly GCA_028554795.2). Classification (NCBI taxonomy): domain Eukaryota; kingdom Metazoa; phylum Mollusca; class Bivalvia; order Unionida; family Unionidae; genus Sinohyriopsis; species Sinohyriopsis cumingii. Next base: position 167,431,294 of record CM068825.1, on the reverse strand, counting down.
CCCACGATGGGCCAGTTCTGAATGTCCTTAGTTATTCAAAAACTTGTCTGAGAGATGATTTGACTGAGGTAGAGAGCAATTTCCGCCCGCTGCCATTCAAGGTAATGGTCAGGAATGGTAATAAAATTGTCTGATGTAAAGGGTCTATACATAAATAATTTGAATAACAAAGCCTCGATCCAGAGAAATGTAATGATCCTGTTGATTTTTTCACTTTCCTCCAGTGAATTTATCGACAGAAACGTTCTACAGTCACCAATTGAAATTTTGCTTTGGCAAGTCCCTGCCAAACTTCCTTGTAGATCTTCTCTTGCAGTTTGCTTGGCAATCCTTGAATATTACTTTCAAATGAGTTTTAAAGAATTGATTCCTATGAGACCATGGTGTTGTCCAACGTTTGACCTCTAGCCAGTCTGGTTTCATGGTATGCAAACTTGTCGTCATCGGGTCTTGGCCAATATCCTCGTTTATATTTTTATTTGAATTAGTGACCTCTCATGACCAATCTTCGTTTACTTTGGTAAAAGGCATAGTTTAAAAATGGAAAAATGATTTGTGTATTGACAAACTCTTTCTAAATGCGTTCTTTCAGCTCCAGAGTAAGATTCTGAATGTACTGTTGGCATTCACAGCAATATCTTTATTTTCGCGGTAAAAGATGTACCATTTGCACTCAGCCGTTTGTATTTCATTGCCAAATCGAAATAATTTAATCACTATCTCACACACACACTACACGTCGCACAGACTTTTCCTCTTCAACAAAGTTTACGTTGTGCAAAAGATTTTGGTAATCCTCTAAGTCTTCACCTGGAATTCGGTCAATATGGCCACCTTGTAAGTAAAATGAGTAGCATCCAAAGCTGTCTAAATCTCGCATGATTCATCAATGTCTGACCATTCGAAGACTTTGAAATGAATCAGTCCTCTTATACTATTCAGGTACCAGTCGTTCCAACCTAAGTGATGTAAAGGATGCAATTGTTTATTGCTTTTCACTTGTATTTTGGTAAATGCGTTCTTTCAACTCCACAGGCAAACTACGAATGTTCTCTTGCAAAGTATTCATCCAGATATACCTGAGGTCTTCCCACTAAAGTTAGGTAGTGACAGTGCAGAGACCATCGAGCATGTTCTAGATAAGCAGAATATTTTTGATCATACTCGTAAAGCGACACACCGCAACTGAAGCACTTGACTTTATTCCCTTCGCCCAAGTAGATAAATCCAGCTGTGGCTAATTATTCGGGGGTAGGTACTCCCAGATATGTTGGCCACTTTCCGTGGAAGGTTTGGAAACGACTTTTAAAGTAATAGTATCAAAACACGCGCACAGGTAACGAATATTCTTCTCAGACAGTTTCATTTCAACATGGTCATGGTGTTATAGGAAGTAGTTTGCTCATGCATGGATGAACTACGTAGAGTAGTAGCTGCACGGGTTCAAGTTGACTATGAAAACCAGTGAAGAGTACACGATAACGAGTAGCATTTATAGGGTTTGACACGCAAGCATCACTTCAAAGGTTGGTGTACTAGTAGTCATAATGAAGTTCCCATGATGTCGTACTGAATAGCTGATGTCTCAAGGCACAGCATCGCACTCGACTTGAGAATCACTGAACCTGAAGATCCTGCTGGCTACTGTCTGTCTGTGTGAAAAGATTCATCTTTCTAGCTTGGCGTTTGTAGTCACGATGAATTATTGGTCTTGGAAATTTCCCACTGTTTATTCTAGTCGTAATGAAGTCTCCATCTTGAAAATATTTATCTTTATATGAACAGTTTTGGAAGTCTTCCTGTTTTCTCCCTAGACAACGGTGCTACTTTCTCTAAGGTAACGTCATACATGTACCGCAGTGTGATGTGTGGAAATGCCATAGAAAGGTAGAGACAGTCAGGAGACCATCGAGAATGTTCCAGGATAGCTGAATCTTTATTGATACACAGATCGATACACAACGTCAGACCACAGATGTAACACTGTACTTCGTATCCAGCCTCAGGTACCAAATAGACAAATCCTGTTCTAGCTAGAACAGTTGGAGTAGGAGATCCTGTTCCTATGCCATTGTTTATACGTTTGCAATCGATTGACACAATCACAATAGTCAGTGAAGAAGACAGGAAATTTGTGTTGATGAAATTTGGAGTCCTCAGTAGGTCCCTCACTCGATTCCTGATGTGTAGAAGTCATCATTCTTGCTGGTGACTCTGGTCTTGGAACCAGTTTTTTTAATATCGGCAAGTCTGTAATGTAAATTGAAGTGGTTGGGAAGCCCATACTACAACGTTTCTTTGAATAGGCTCAAGCTCACCACTTGACTCGCGCGATGACTCAGTGTCAATCCTTTCACTTTACACTCGGTGTGCACTTCTTCTTGATCTCGGTATTCGTAACAGTAAACTTTAGGACTGACCCTAGCAAAACTTGAAATCTTGTCGTCGGGGTGCTAGTCCGTCCAGTTTTCCTTCGAGTTTAGGGTAATGCTGATCATCAGGACGCTGAATGTAGATGCATATGTCCGTGTCAAAGTACAGGACACGATCTCCTAACTGAGAGATTATATCCATATTCCTTCTCAAAGTGAGAGGCATATCTACACATGTTATTGTCTTTGTTAAGTTTGATTTCATGGGCTAGTCATAATTAATCTTCAATTTAATTTTTTGATACATTTTTTTTTAAGTTTGTACAGTTTTATTATTTCAAGCCCTACAAAAGAATACCAAGTTTGTTTTGAAAGAGGATTTAAACTCTAACTTACACAGACATGAAGGAACACACCCCCTTTGTTACTAAAAGTTAGCTGTTGTTGTGTTCATTCTAATCATGCTTGCCTTATATCTTTGTGTTTCTCATATTTCTTCTTAAGTAAATACACGCAACAAACGACAGACGGTTTTTAGGTCATCATCCTTGAAGCACACTGTACTTAGCTTCTTTACTCCATACAAACCCCAAATTCACTTGTTAGAAGAAAGAAAAAAAAGAAAAACCATGCCACTCAATACTGTAGCACTTCTGACTCTACCGATGTGAGTGTGTGTGTGTGAGTGTTTATGTCAAAATGTTCAAGTGAGATAAAAAAAAATTGTCAGCTTGAAAACGCGAACCAATACTATGACCGTTCAGTATTTGATGTGGTACGAAGAAATGGTACAATACACAACAGAAGGATTGTAAGATCACTTTCCAGACTGTCTCCACTGCAATGGTTACAACCAAGAGCAGCAGCGTGGAGGGTGAACTCTACAAAAGTTAGGAGGGTCAGTTCGCGAAAATAAATCTTCCAAGGAAAAAAGAAAAGACAAGGCCAATAACGCCAAGCCGAAGCCTTTAACCGACCGAGAGGTCTCTAATTGGGTTAATTAATTTTTACGTTTGTGTTCTCATTTTGTATGCGTATTCGCTTACCAACCGGGCACTCAATTTTTGTCGTCACCCTCAATGATTCTGTAGTTCATTATTATATCAATACTAGAATCTCACACAGTTAAACAAGCTCGACAACGACTAAAGGCAATTAAGAAATATCTCCCCGTCCGTGGTTCTGTCAGACAAAATTTACAAGCTCGTCAGGAGACTCAGGTGGAATTCACAGAAGGTTTAGAACAGTTATTTAAACTAATTGTCGATTCAACCAAGAAAATTGTTACAGAAATTGAGGCAGCACAAAAACGCATGCGACATTATCTGTTGATATTGCTGGATGTCTTCAAGAAGCTCAACCATCATCCGGGCTGTTGGTGATGTTGCAGGGAAAGATTCTCATCAATCAAGGATAGAATAGCACGATTATTACGATGAAGACCGCAGCCAGTAAAACTACCAAGGACTGAATATATGCCTGCAAATATTAATAAAATAATAAATCAAGCTGCAAATAAAAAATTACAGAGTTGGCTGGTGTACCACTAGAAGAAAAAGAAAAAAAAATATAACTGTTAGTCTGATAGTAGGAAGTGGTTTTTCTGTTAGGCGATAACAAATATAATAAAATATTCAAATGTGTATCTGATCCAGCATTTGGCTTGGATGCACCAGTTCTAAAGTACGAGTCTGTGCGTGATAATCAACATTATTCTTATGAAGCACGAGAAAAAAAACAAACGTAGTCGAATCAAACATCAAGTTCAGGATACAAGCGAAAATTTCTTCCCGGCGACGCATTCATTAAAGTGAAGGGTAGACTTGAAAAAACCGATGGTAATCCTTATGGTGATGCGCAGAGTGGGTTTGTTAATAATGAAATTGTGGCATTATTCAACAGTGCACGATATACTATTGATGGTCGAGAAATTGAGGATTGTCATAATTACGTTGATGTTGCTACGACGATATTCGGGGAATCCCGATATAGTGGCGATTATTCATGGTCTGCTGGTCCGTCAGTGATGTTTGCAAAAAATACCACTGATTGCGCTCATGGCAGGCCTTATATTTTTCGGCGCTCTCAAAAGGTTACTTCTGCGGCTGACGACGCTGATGTTGAAAGTTTATTCTTTTTAAATGCAAATTTCACAGCACACAAAAATCAATTTCATGCTTTGGGGAGATTTAACTGTGCAATACCACTGTCCCATATATTTAGTTTCTGCAGAAATGTTAGAAACGTTATCTTTGGGGAGGAACACACAGTTGCTCTCGTTCGAAAATCCACGGACGACGATACTATCTAGCACGCTGAAGGAGTTGATTCAGCTGCAACCACGACACTTCATGGAAATATGACACAGACAAAACTTTCGTTGTGGATGCCTGTAATGTCACCATCACTCGCTGAAGAACAACGGCTGCTCTGGCTCTTTTTTATGGACAACAGCGGAAAATCAACGCTATCATGGTTGACTATTACTACAGTCTCGATCACGAGTACAAATGTTGACAAATTTGCATGGCAGATCGCATCACAGCAGGGAGTTTCAGTGCCACAACATATATTTATAACTTTTCAAGATATCCGACGACGGGATTCTCAAAGACGAAATTATATGGTATTTGACCCACTTGGGGTTAGTGAAGTTTCTTTAAGGATGAATAGACATCAAGGACCGTCTGAAGAAGTGTTGCTGATTTTGAAAAAATCATGAAGCAAGCGCTTTTCATTGTTTGATGATATTCATGGGGCGTGATCAGAATGTGGATTCTGATTTGCGAGTAGCTCAGATCAGGGGAGGTCCAAATAAACTATCAGTGACAGAACGTCAACTCAGGCACTTCAGTGACTCCAAACAATCAAAGACCGGTGTTAATCTTAATCTCTCTGAAGTGCTATTAAATACGCAGTCAAGACGGGTGGTATCTTTAAACTTCTTGCAGCTATGCCAGCGTTGATAGCCGCTGAAGCCTCAGCTGTTGCAAAAGGAGCTGCCCCTGGTGCTGTTGTAACTGCTACTGGGGTGGCATTAAAGGCGGCAACAAATCACGGATTAAAAACTTCCAAAAACACGGGAAAGGTCTAAGACTGCCAGAAACGTAACAGGTCTAAAACTTCCCGGGACATTTCTCTGATACTTCTCATGTCTAATTTTGGATTTACCTGATGCTGCTAAGCGATTAAATATAAAAAAATTCAGAGGTAATGTTATGCGTGATCAATTACCAAAACAACCAAACTGGTATCATTAATCTCAATGCAAGTTCTGGTCCAGGCACCAACTAGGTTCCATACACAACTGATCCACGTGGAATTATTTATTTCGAATCGTATAAACTGGCACCACTAAAACAATTTTTGAAATATGTGAGCACTGGAACATGTAGTATTCCTGCAATCTGGTATTCTTCATTACCAACACAGAAAATAATAGATATGTGGCTACGAAGTACTTGTTGTGCTCGACGCTGTGTCATCATCAAAAACACCACTTCATAAAGTCGTGTTCGATTATACAAGTAGACGGTAAAGCCGTCAACCGTCGTTTTAAACAGATCTTAAAGTATAATGGTAGATATTTGTGGAAGATCTTCTCGGGATTTCATATTTCAAGGCGTCTTATCAAATATGCAACTCTTCGTGATGTGAAGGAAGAACTCGCTAATCTTTTGAATCTGGCAAATGTGGACCAAAATGAAGTAGTTGTTTTTCAGGATAAACAAGGCCGACTAAAGACGAGCAAACTCCCGTTGACAGATATTATTCTGCGGCTTACAGATGCGACCAAAGATAATATAGTGGTATTTTCTAAAATTTGTAAAATAAAAAGCTCGGAAGAATCGATTTTTACAGTCATGGGATTACTGGACTATCAGAAGAATTCGAGATATTATGTATGGTGATCTTAACATGGGCAGAAATACAATTATTAATGTGAGAGAACCAAAAGTAGACGATGATGTGGCAACAAAAACATACGTTGACAGTAAGAACAACACGATCAGAACTGAGATCAATGATCGTTTAGTAACCACAGGTGATACAATGATTGATTCTCTCAGTATGTCTAATAATAAAATTACTGGTCTTGGAGAACCAGAATAATACGGTTACATAACAATATCCCGATGATAAACTCGTTAATGACAATCAGTTATGGAATGACACCAGTTAAATGAGAATATTCTAATCATATAATCGCTTTAACAAATTTTCGCAAAAAAATTAATGGAACTGTTGATGATTTCTTTGGAAAGCCAACAATTATCGGCATTAAGCTCTCCGAAATAAAGATATTTTTACTCTCAGTGCAATATATACAGTGGCTCTGGATCATTATTATGGCCACCACTCAATAAATCCATCAAACATCGCGCATATTTTCAATACTCGGCACTGCGAAATTTACGATATCTACCACAATTTCACGGCGTTATCCACTAACTGGATCCTCTGGATCTATGTTAGTGATGTTGGAGCAAAATGACAAGGAAGTATTTGTGGTAGAACCCGAAGAAAAAACTTAGGTTTGTTGTACTCTCGGTATCTTGAATTAATCACTAAACTACCACCTACTTAAAATATAATCAGCTCTACAATCAACGTTCAATATTACAGGTACAATCAAGTATATGAGTGGCAAACCAAACTGAAAAATACTGTTCACGTGTATACAGAAAAAGGTTTAAAAAATATCGCCGACGTGTAGTTGTCGTTGACATAATTGTGTATTCAGCGTCAGCTATTATCGCTGGAACCGGCGTATTGCTATCAACAAAAAACAATGACATCGCCAGCAGTTGTAGCACTTTGTGTTTCAGCTGCAACAACAATTGCTGCCATTCCGAATATTATTGCAAACAAAATATTTTCGTGCATAAATACAAAATTGTATGAGTATACAATAAAACTGCACGCGGTGATGTTACATACTCCAAATTATCAGTATTGATTTCATTATATCTCAGTGATGGAATAATATCAGAGAGCGAGTTCACAAAAATAATAAAGATTTACGACGAGGCATGTGATGAAAATATAGAAATAAAATCAATGCTTAGATATAGAAATGATGAAATCATCGACGTTAATGATGGACAACTAGAAAAAAGGACAAAAAACAAACCCCAAATATACTATCAATAACCATAAGATTACTATCCACACACAGGAAGGAGCCAAAAAATCAAACTCATAATATACTATCAATAACAACAATATACCATCCACGCACGGGAAGAAAAAAGACAAACCCAAATATACCATACACACAGAAGGGAAGGTGAAACAAACACACTCTACTATTCAAACAAACGTACGCGAACGCTTACAAACCCCAAAAATCAACTATCCACATAAGCGTATGCTCACTTATACAAAAAAAAACACTTTACTATTCACACAAGCGTACGTGAGCTCATAACAAACACACACACACACACACAAACACAATCACATTAGTAAAGCAATTTGAATAGTCTCTTTTCTAGAGTATTGGTGGAGCCCTGAGAAGGGCGTTTTTTATAACTCCAAATGCACCTGGCTAATGATTGTATCTTCCGGGTCTGGCACCACAAAAACATCTCCGACTCCAATCTTGCTCCCAATTGATTCGTGTGGTTTGGAGCGCTGAGGAAGATTGACTGGCTTCACTATCCCAGTCTTTACTTTGAGGGATATTGAAAACTTCCCATTCTCTCTTCCCCTATACCACACGCGTGGATGATGTGGCCTCCTTATTTCTTCTTCCCAGTTTTCAGTCTGGCAAGCCACTGGGATGTGGTTGACGCTATTGTGGTGCTGGTACTGTCCATGGAGGCGTACTCGCCTTAGTTTGACCTCACACACAGGCCTCATCATGAGTTAAGACTGGATTCTTTCTTCCTTTTCTTTCTTTTCTTCCTCTCCTTCTCCTCCTCTTCTATCATAGTTTCCCCCTGTAGTCGCCTCCATAGCCAGCTCTTCCAGGAGGCGCCTGGCATATTCCAGGTGCATCTGGAGTTCCAGTAACTTTGTTATTCTGCTACTCATACTTTACAATTGATGAATCAACAATGAGTAGCCTGACTGACGAGTGTTCCCTTTATATTTGTCAAGTAAGGACGCGAGGGAAAGATCCATTGTCACCAAAACTAACATTACTCATATCATTACCTCAACAAACATGTAACGCGCAGAGCTAGAAGACACACTCACTCACTTTTTACTTACAAGCCCTAACTACTATTAAAAACTCACTGACTATTTGACAAGCTACGGAAAACGAAGTGCTTATAGACACGCTTAGAACAAAGATAAAGAAATCAAGTGCTTATAGACACACGTTTAACTTACCAACACACCATTGGCAATCGAATCAGTATCTCTTTTCTAGAGTATTGGGAAGCTCTGAAAAGGGTTGTTTTTGTGGACCAGGAGTTATGGCAATCTTTTCTTGTCTAAGATTGCTCCCACATGATAGCGTCTGATAGGAGAACTCTTTGGTAGTTACACGATAGTCGACAAAACCTCTGTCTGGTTCCTGATGTTGCTGTTGTACTGATACTCTCTCTGCTGTTTTTAAACTCTGCATTTGTCCGTCCATTCTTCCTTTTCTTTCTTGAATTCCTCTCTGAAGAGTACCTCTATCATGTTTTCAGTCGCTTTCAAGATTGACATTATCTATCTCTGCAGGGTTTCGTATCATACTTTGCCTGGCATGATGTAAATTCACGTAAGCTTCGTTCAGCTTGGCTAGTCTTGAGGACATCTTCATAGGATGAGGAGTCAACAATGGACGGTTAGACTGATGATGATGATGATGATGATGATGATGATGATGATCACGATGATCATGATCATGATTATGATCATGATAAAGAATTTAAGTCGAGTGCTTTTGCGACTGGTTAAGTCTCGAATGTCGAGATTTTTAATTGGTCGGTGCTGTAGGAATGAAGCCACTACAGTTCCGTGTTTTTGTGTGAGTGTCACACTTCTTAATTAGTCTGTTTGAAAGAGGCAACGTGTAAAGGTATCTAGGAACGGCGCACAAACCCAAACAAACAATTCCAATCAGCCAACTAATAAGGAGCATTTTGTTGAATTCAATCAACCGATTCAGTCCGAGTTAATACAAAACTATCCAGATAATTTAAATCCCAATCCAGTTGCTTAACGATCACCAACAAGTTAGAAAACCCACCAAAGAATCCAACTCCCAATCAGATTTGACTTTACATATCAGTTACCAACAAAATAAAAACGAGCCTAAGTTTTAAACTCCCAATCAGATTTGACTGTACATAACTGTTACTAATAAGTTTGAAATGAACCAAAGGATCCAACTCCCAATCAGATTTGATTTTACATACCGACATCTAGAAACCAACCAAACTTTTCAACTTCCAATCAAATTTGGTTTTGCATAACTGATACTAACAAGTTTAAGACGAACCAAAGATGTCAACTACCAATCAGGTACAGAACTGAACGAACGAGTAATGAATTTAAGAAATCGACCAAAGTATTCTACTACCAATCATAATTTACCTTGTATAACTGGACTCAATGCACGTAACAGCCCCAAAACGCCACCCCGAACTCTGAAGTCAAATCAAGTCCAGTTATATTATATGGACAGTAAATAAATCCAATAATGTGCAAGCCACCTGTGCAACTATTCAATCCAACGAGTTTTAGAATTTTCCTATTTCCTAGCTGATCTAATAATTCTAGTGCATACTGTATTGTACAATGTCCTATGAATTTCTCTGTATGAAAATGTCTAAGCGACAACATATAATTTTTGGTCACTATTAGGTATTTCATGTTTTGAATTTTGAAGCGGTGGATGAAAGGATGGAGTTACTGTAGTGGTTTTATCGAATCGGGATTGCTAGCGAAATTGCAATCCCTTAAATTAAAAAGGCAATATAGAGCCCTTGCAAGGGCTCTTTTGTTTATGACTGGAAGGTGCCCCTGCGGTCTTCTGCAGTCTTGCACCTCAATGCGCTGCGTTGGTCTCGTCCGATGATATTAGGAAATGAATATCTATTAATTTCAGACAGATGTGCAGCAGCTTGGGCAAGTTGCCAGAGCGGATATTGACTGTAGGCGTGCTGGTTGAATGTAGAGAGAATTCTGATCCCGTAATGCCACTGTGCTGGTCTAGGTTTGCGGGTCTCTAGGTTTCTCCTGGCAAGGTATTGAACTGCTGTCTTAGTCCCATTTCTTTGTAGCATTTGATGTCTGGGTGAGGCTCTTCTTCCTCCTCCTCTATTTCTACTTCTTCTTCTGTTTCGTTTGTTTCTTGCTCTTCTTGACTTTCATTGGAATAAGTTGATATTTTCAAATCTCCTGTAACTGTTTATGTGTCACTGCTGTCCTTGATCAGATTGCCTTCGCATGGTTAGACTGGAGATTTCCTCGCTTATATGGTTCAAGCGGGGACGCGATAGAGAACATCCCTACTCTGTTTAAAGTCGGAACGCTAGAATAGATTAATTTGAGGGAGAGAGAGAAGTCAAAGAGTATAGTTTATGACAAAAATGGAAAAAAACGACAGACGCATTTTTTTAAAAGACAACAATTTTATTCAGATAACTAACAACCAACAATTAACAATAAACATAGTTTTAAATAAACAATCCAATAAACTAACAAACTTTTTATTTAATAACAAACTATTTTGGACAAGGTTGACAACGTTGTGAACTGAAGTTAGAATTCCACTGTTGGAAGTCATTGGGCCATTGATTTACACTACGTTTCCTAGCTAAGGACAAAAGATAACCATAAGGTTCACAAAATCATCGATCTACTTTCTCATCGTTTTTAGATAAGTGACGATCAAAATAAGTCACTAAATGTTCTAAAGAATATCTAAGACTGCGTTGATGAAGGAAATGCACACAATATTGTCCACACATCATGGAAACTGTGCCTTGTCATTTCGCATTATTGAATCGTGTTGTCTAAGCATTTCTTCTTTTAAAGTCGATGATGTCGTCTTCCAAAGGTCACAATACAAACGAATCTTTCAGAGTTGGCAGAGCTGTTTCATCTAAAGCTTTCTGGCGAAGGATTTGCAGTCGTTACAATAGTTGACGGTACTTATGCGATTTTTCTGTTTCAGACAAATCGTTGCGATCCATCAACGGTTGTAATTCATGTTGTAACTGGGATATCTCAGAAAAATTTGGATTGGGAGACAAATGGGGGGTCCGTTTTTCTTGCCAACGATGGTATTCCGTCCATCGTTTGTAAGGCACCAATGCCAGTTTTCATCCTTCCATACGATTTAAATGGTCACATCTGAGATCTTTTGACTCCAGAGGTCCCTGGTAGGTTCCTGGAAGAATGGGCAAAACACTTCCCAGGAGCTCCAACAATGTCCTACATTTACTTTGACAAAAGTTCCTAACAGTGGTAAAAATCTCCATGTTGGACCAATATCTTTTTCTTTTGACAGATGGGTATTTTCTTTTAAACCATTTGGCGACAAACGTGACGATATTTGACTAAGCATTTGTTCTAGTGTTTAGACAAAGATATCGTTCCTTTCAAGACATTCGACCAACATTTATACACGGTGTCGATGACCTCTTTGGAGGCTGTTCGAATTAGTTTTTTCTCATGGGTGGCTAAGCTTTGAACATGACGAACAACATGTCCTTATGTTCGATTAAGCGAGGAGGAAGTCATTTCCTTTTCTTTTTTGAGGGGAGTGATGAAGGATGTTATCTGGCGGGGTGACATCTTTGTCGGTTCCGATGCACACACCAAATATACACTGACGTCGTTGACTTGGCATCCGCCCTATTATCCTTTTTTGGACTATCGCTTCGTCAAAAAGGTGACGATGTGTTTTCCAAAATCGCCAACGAATCCTCCCCTTTGATTATTTCTCTTTTCCTTTGAACGACTGTTTCTTTATTGGAGGTGACGTAGATGCTTGGATAAGCATTTTATCGGATGAGGCGACTGTCCTTGTCATTTTCCTTATCCTTTATATACAGGAGAACGACGATTGTGACGGTGTGCGCTTCTTTGAGGGGACATCTTTGGTTGTTCAAAGCACGTTAACACTGATCCCCATCCATTATTTAGGGTCTTTCGTATAACTGATTGTCTTTACGTCGCATTACTATGATGACAGGCATCACACGTTGTGGAGGGGTACGCAATGGACTGAATCGGGACAATCCTTGATTGAACAAATCCAGTAACCTTTTAAACATGCCCGATCTCTCTTGGATTTTGATTTTGGGGAGGCACCTTGTGAGCAGATGCTACTGATGCTAAAGAGGAGGAGGGTGTACCGCTGCAGAAGTTTATTGGAAACGTGGGTTTCCATTGTTTCATCAAATGAGGAAGAACGGATGTCAAATTGGGTTTGGCAAGCATCACCAACAACGGTGAAGTGGAAGAATCTGATAAGACTGCTGACAACACCACCGACACTGCAGGTGAAGGCTTGCGAATGTAAGGTTGCGTCCTGACCAAATTGTCTCTCTTGCGGGTATACTGTTTTTTATAAAGGCTTTTCTTTTTCTCGGGACCCTTCTATTTTCTTTTCTGTGTTTTCTTTTTCTGGGGCTGTAACTTGGTCTTGACACCACTGCTTTTTTTTCTTTTGGGATCGTTCGGCTCTTTTGGGAGTGGATTTTTTCCTGGGGAGGACTGGGGGCATTTGGCTCCCTTTTTAAGAGGGAGCGAATGATGACATCTCGTAGAGAACCGCTAGCTCCAGGTTTCAAAATGAGTTGCTTTTTGGTTTGATTGTCGATGCGTGGATCGGCCAGATGCAAAAAGGTTACCTTGTTTCTGTCAAAAAGGTGGTTGGTTTGATGATGAATGTGAATGATGCCTTGCAGTAATTGACGTGCTGTCACCGTAAACCATCGTAAGACTTCGTTGAGACTGGCTTCTAAGACACAAGCACATATTTGTTTATTTTTTTCGCGACTGATGACATACAAGACACGAATCAATATGACGGGAAGATGAGACTAGACGGAAGACATGGTGACACTGCGTGAGACAGACTCAAAGTGTCCGAGGTTTTTATATACCTTTTTTGTTGTAAAGTTGACGACGCAAAGTGTACACGAGAGGCCCTCTCTCTTGGCACCAGTGGTGAAACAGATGGGTACGAAATCGCAAATAATCGAGGTTAGTAGGTTTTTATTCAGCAAGGAAATAGGCGTGTGGGGTTTGAGTGTCATGAGCAGCCATGGCGTTACTAACTGTTTGGCTAAGACCTCCACTTGCGCTTTATTTCTAGAGCTTTTAAACAAGACTAATGAGACAGATGGTGCGATGGGTTTACTTTCTTCAAACAAAGTTTCTTTAATGTAAATGACATTGGTATTACGATGATGCTCTTAGCGCGTAAACCAATGTTTAATTTCTTCTTCGTCTTCTCCTAACATTTTGTCGAAAATGACAAGATGGGTTTGACTGGGGTCAGACACGACTCCGTCGTATTCACCTGGAATGCCTTCCACAAACACGATGGATTCGCCATGACTTTCTCGCAAGAAACTATACGACGATTGCCACTCTTAATAGCACCACACTATTCGTTTAAGTGGATGATCCATCAAATGATATTTAATTTCGATCAGACTTTTGACAAATTCGGGTTTGCCTGAACCACTGGGTCCGGAAATTAACATGTTAAAGGGAAGGCGAAGATACAAGGCACCCAACTGAACGATCTAAGTGTTCGTCAATGTCTTCATAAAGTAAAGGAAGAGGAAACAGAAACAAATGAGGTAGTCATAATGCAGGGATTATCACTTTGACACGAAGACAGCAAGACAAGAGCTTTTATACTTTTTTTCAGGACACGTTTATTGATTTTTTTAAACGAAAGACAAAAATATATAAAAGCCAAACAGTTGAGTACAACGATAAAATTTACATCAAAACGATCAAAGCGGAATATAAAAGTCTCTGTACAACATTTTTGTTGACCAAGGTGTGGTGTCCTAGGGACAGTGTGTAATGTTCTTATAGTCTTTACATTGGGTACAGTCACACAGGAGTCCTCCCGGAATGGCTTTTAGTGCATCACAGGCGTGTCCTGAAGGGATTGGATTTAAAAGTTACTTTTTCCACTGGACACTTTTAGTTAAATTTTTCCTTTGAATGCATAACACAAATCTAGGGCAACGTAAGCCACTTCTTTGGTACAAGCCTCAAAATACCAGCTTTTTCAGTCACGTACATCTTTCCACTGAGAGTGTAAGTAACAAACTATACGCACATCTAACGTTTCATCAAACAGGTCGAAATTTTGTAAATGAAACCGCAAAGCTTTTAACAGAACGAAATTCTCGTGCTCATTTAAAGGAAACACCATTATGTTTTTTTGTTTGGTACAGTACAGATTGTTCCAGAAACAAGGAATCGGCTGGTCACTAAAACACATCGGTGACATGACGGATGCAGTAGTTCTTTGCGCTTCACTTGTATTTTGACCAGCTCTTGGTAAATGCGTTCTCTCAACTTCACAGGCAAACCACGAATGTTCTCTTGTGGCGTATCCATGATCGTATCAGTCAGTATTATTTTGTTTAAAATCTTCTCCTAGAGCGAAAGTAATGGTCATAGTGTGTAATTTCTGACCACTGCCATTCAGGGTAACGGACAAGAATGTCAATAAAATATTTTAATGTAAACGGTCTAAAGTGGAATAATTGGACGAACGCAGACTTGATCCAGAGAAATGAGACTAGTTTGTTCACTCCTTTCACTTTCCTCTTGTGAATTTCTCAAAACTAAAGTTCTACAGTCATTAATTAAGATTTTACTCTGACAAGTCCCTGCCGAACAACCTTGTAGATCATTTCTTGCAGTTCTTTTGGTAATACTTGTATATTATTTGTAAATGGCGTTTAAATACCTGTATAGGTGTTATCCAACGTTTGACTCCTAACCATGCTGGTTTCTTAAACGACATGCCGCTTCAGTGACTATGTCCCACTAAAGGTAGGTAGTGACAATGCGGAGACCATCGAACATGTTCCAGGTAAGCGGAATATTTCTTCTCCCACTCGTAAAGTGACACACCGCAACTGAAGCACTTAACTTTATCCCCTTCTACCAAGTAGACAAATCCGACTCTGGCTAATTCGTTGAGGGTATATCCTCCCAGATATTTTGGCAATTTTCCCTCGAACGTTTGGAATCGACTTTCAAAGTCGCCGTATTCAAGCAAACGCACATGGAACAAATATTCATCTTTCACAGGTTCATTTCGATGAGAATACATTGAAATGCGCACGAGTTTGCTCATTTTTGGATGACACCCGTAGGGTGGTAGCTGCATGGTTTCACGTAGAGGATGACATCCACCATGAAAACCAGTAAAATATCCACAACAACGAGTGACATCGCTTTCACATCCGTCAGGTTTGACACGCAAAGCATCACTTTCCATAGTATGTGTAGTAGTAGTAGAAGTAGTCATAGCATCACGCTCATCGCAAGTCACAGCATCGCAATCCACTTGAGAATCACCGAACTTAACTGACGTCTGTTTAGAAGGAATCATCTTTCTCGTTTGGTCTATGTAGTTACAATGAACTATCGGTATTGAACACTGTCTCTCTTTATATGCTGTCCAATATCGACGTGTCCGTATGGCAAAGTGAAGTTCACGATTTGATACACTTTTTCCAAAGGTCGACTCCGGATTTGGTGTGTGGGCAAACGTACGATCTTGTGCGGTCCGTAGGTGGTCACTTTAAAGTTTCCATCGTGTTCAGTCTGCAAAGCTTCTTTCAGCGCACCAAAGTTCACCACTCGACTGATGCGATAATTGAGAGTCAATGCTTTCAATTTACACTTCGTGTACACTTATCCTTGTTTGTCTCTTTATTCGTAACCGTAATTTTGAGGACCACCACTAGCAAAACTTAGAAATCTTTTCGTTGGGGTGCTCGTCAGTCCATGCTCCTATACGGTCTCCTTCGAATTTATTGTAACAGTGACCCAGGCGATCGATGTAGATGCAACTGTCCATGTCAAAGTACATGACGCGATCTCCGAACGGTTCTAAAAACAATTTTAAGCGAACATGGGCTATCATGTAGGCCGCAATGATGACATTTCCGAATTCTTCGGCTTCCACAAAGTTCAGTTCTTTTTCGTAATTGATTACAATTAAATCTTCACGAGTGATGACCACGTGTTTTATGTATTTGGTTTTGTCGTGAATCATCTGGAAGTAGCGGGAAGGTTCTGTCAAATACTCTTTCTTACGTAGACACGGTCGTTGGCAATGATTGCGTTCTTTCGTTTTCCTCCACCTGGTCTAAAGTAATGCCTTCCTGCTTCCAGTATTTCTCTTGGAATTTATTTTGGTGTTCGGGAGTGTTGCACCATGATGAATAGCCGCTGACATCTTGTTTCAGTTTCAAAAAGGCATCCACGTAGTCCTCGATAAATGCCTTTCTGAGTTTGGTCGCCATTGTGGTGCTGTTCTGTCTTAGGAAAAGTGTTAAATTTCGTACATTTCTAACAATTTGGTATCCCAGGCCCAGAGATTTCAACAATTCCACGCTCACCCACGTTCCTGTCAAGGCGCATTCTTCCTTTGTGTGCTGACAAGGTCGGTCTCGATTGCACGTTTCGGCACAAGTACGGAATAAGGGAAACATCAGTTTTCCTTGGCAATTGTGAGGTAAAAAGGGATGGTCAATCGGAGGCAAGACCTTGCACTTGATAAATCCTACGTCTTGTCGACTGTTGTTCAGGTCGATGTGTTCCGTCACCACATACGAATACCCTGCGGAAAATTCAATATATTTGCACACATAAGCATGCAGCGAACGCACGTAAAGAATTTGATTTCTTTTCGTTTCTCCCCGTCGGTGTAGTACAGCAAACAGGTGGCATTTGTCCGTCATCCGTTCAAACTGTCTCGCGGGTTCATTGGGTTTACCAGCTTGTAACTTTCCACGATGCGTCTAAACTCAGGATCGATTTTCAAACAAGTATCCTATCTGTTCTAACTTCAAGCGTCGCTGACAGTGTCCCGTTCAAGTGATATTCAGTGTCACGTTGAGGATAGCAGAGCGGACATTCGTGAAATAAGCATCCGTTAAATTCGTACATGATCTGAGGGATTTCTAACACCCAACCATCCACCGAATACGTTCCGATGGTTTTTTCGCCTCCTCTGTGGCAAGCATGTTGGATCCAGTTGTCTTCCTTGTCGCACAAGTAATATAACCAGCGTAGGGTTTTGACCGAGTATTGACGTTTGACAAAGTTCGTCGTTTGAGGGTTTATGATAGCAAATGTGTTTTCGGTCATGAATCGTTGGCGGTACACTACGTAACAAGGTTTTGCAGTGGTGCAGGCTTCTTTCAAAGGATCGATCCGTCCACGCTCCATGAAAAAATCTCGAAATTTCCCAAACCAATGCCGTAAAATGTCCATGTCTGAATGAACATATTTTCACATTTCTTCCTGAAAGTCGAAGGGGTCTGATGTGTGAGTCTGATACGAAGCGTAGAACGCTTCTCGTTGTTTGGTACGCATGTTACTGGGGTCGTAGTAGTGATCGTCAGGCAAAATGAGGGTAGAACGGCGTATTGATTGGCCTCAGCATTGAAAAAATGCAAAATAACCTTTGGCCATTTCTGTCATTCCAAACGTTTTAGGCATTTCCCTCAAAGGCAAAGCCAAGTAACTCATCGAATCTTTAAACTGCACTTATCCCACTTGCATGGAAATGATTTTGGCTCCGTTCAAAATCACTTTAGGACGTTCGGTACTTTGTTCCGTTAAGTATCTCTAAAGAAACGGTCCATCGTACCCCGAGAAATTGTGAGCCATCAGCGGATTCGTTAGTTTACGTCACTCAGGAATCTTACTGCAGTGACGGCAATGACTAAAGATAAGCTACTGGATGCACTTCTCGCACGCACGATGAGCCACGCAGAAATTAGAAATGTGAATGCCGGCTTCTTGCATGCATTCGAACTCGATCCAGATGAAATTGCCTTTCTTCTGGCCATCTTGTTCCTCTTGATGCTTGGAATGGTATCTTTGAATGTAGCATTTGGTGACAAAATGTGACATCGCTTCTTTCCTGAACATACGTTTGCCTTGATATTATTGGTACGTACGGCACAATCTCAGTTGAAAAGCACTTTTCTGTTGTTAACCTTGCGTCTTCAGATCTTGTTAGTAACAAAAGTATATTGACAAGCAGGACAATCCACTCGTTCATATCCTTCCTCCAGACAGGGTTGAGAGGCCAAACATCTGAGCATTTTGATCCACAATGCTTATGTTGCTCTCGATTGTTATAGCGACAGTCACATTTCTCACAGCAATAACCGTATCCCAGGAATCCAGTGATACTGGTAATGACATCGAAATGTTCATCGTGATTATATACGTGAACGTATTTTCCGACTTTGAAATCTTTACCTCGAAGTAACAGAGGCCAGCGCACTTCTTGAGGGTGCATTTTCAAGGTGAAGCGTAGAGCCAACGCGTCTTGCAATTTTTGCATTTCAGTATTGCCACAGGGTGTGTCTTTGGATAGCCCCGCTTGCTGTAACAGGAGTTCTGGTTATCCTCGTTGTTTGGCTCGGTTCGATTGTCGAATGTTCTATCAGACTCTTTTTTTTCTACTGTGTCGATTTTGTCGGCATACTTTCGTTCCACCACGACGTCACACATCTTGTCTTGCGGGTTGTTAATTCGGACGAGACTCTTTTTTGGTGCTGAGAAGGTCGTCCACCAATAACATATGTTTGCGTCCTGTCACTTGGGGAACAGATGCGAGGGTCATGAACACTGTCGCTTTTCCATCGGTGATGTTAAACCTGTTGTTTGATTTTTGCACGTGTTGAATCTTGTCGATGACTTTGGAAGGTGTCAGTTTTACCTTGATGAAAACTCGATCCAAACGAGGACTTCAAAATGTCGTGATCAATGAAAAGTCTCAAGCGACCGTCTTCTTTGGCTTAACATTGTCGTTTCCGAGTAGTTAACAAAGAATCCCACATCTCAGTGATGAACCGCTCTGCTTTCTCCAACGGCACTTCAGACTTCAAATCTTTAAACTTCACCGTGTACGTGTAAGCCGTAGTTCTACATTTTCCAGATAAGCGCTTTTCCGTCTCTCGAATGTGGTAGTACTTTTCGGTGATACTGGTGAACTTTGGTTAGGTGAAGGCTCTCCACGAAATAATGCGATAATTTCATTTTGTCTGCAAAATGTAAAATGACTATATTTTAAGCGTCAATTTCCCCTATATCCATGTCAGACCAGTGTATTCCCCATATAAAGGGTTATCACTCTCAAACGAACCGGAACGATAGAAGTGAACACAAAGATCGAACGTCTGATCAGAGCTTTAAGTGGTGTCGTACGAAAGTTTTCTTCAGACAAGCCAACGGACTACTCACCCTCCTTTCGAGATAAAAGTCAAGATACTTGCTATAGTGTAAGAAGAAAGGGCATTGGGCTACAGAGTGTCCAGACCGTCAAAAAAGCAAGACCGGTGTCAGAAAAGACAAAAGTCAAGATACCTGTATCATTGTCTAGAGAAAGGACATTGGTCTTCTGAATGCTCTACAAAACAACATGAGCAAGATGAAGAAAGGGGATCGGAACAGGAAGCAGATGTACCCTCCCAAAAGGAAGAACCCAGACATGCCCAGAAAGAGAAAAACGAGAAGAAAAGAGAAAGAGGAGAAAGTGAGACAGAAGAGGAGAAAAAACTGAGAAGGGGAAGAAATTCAAAAACCAGAGAGTGAACAAATATACAGAAGAAGTCTATGAATCTTTTTAAGTGTTATGTTTTGAACTGGATTGTAAAATTTGTAACAGAATAAACCAGACAGAGAACGAAAGTGTCTCTCTGGTTTGATGTTGTAGAATATGGACATACATTCACGCACTCAAAAAGCGATTTTGAATTTTGATTCATTTTGGCAAAATGAATGCTATCTCTTTTCGAGAGAGGTGAGTGGCCCTGAAAAAGGACCGTTGGGTGTTTTCTTTTTTTATACGAAAAATGAAAAAACTCAGGAACGGTCAGCTTTAACTGCCTTAAGCCTTTGCTACGGCCAAGGCCTACTTCTGGACTTGCTCCTGTCCATGATTTGGTAGAAATCACTAGGGTGGGTATCTCAGTCGTAGTAACAGGGTTGGGCTGTTTGGCTCGGGAATATATTTTTCTCTTGGGTCGTAATAAAGAAGTCTGATACATTTAATTCAGACTCATTAACTCTGCCAAAATGTCTAAGAGTACCGTCACGGTTTGAATTTCATTGTCCTCCTTCTCTCGTGGACCTTGTTTCTTCTCTGTTGCTGCTTCTTCTTCTCGTCGTCTCCTTCTTCTTGACTCTTCTTCTCGCTGTTGCTGTTGAAGGAGAAAAGCTTGTTCTGCTTCTTTCTGCTGTCGTAAGAATTTCTCAGATTCTTCTTTCTGTCTCTGTTTAAAATCCTCAGCGTGTGGTAAAGAAGGAGAAGGTGGCGAAGGTGCTGGTACCGGAACAAATTCTTGCGAAGAAGAGAAAAATTCACTAAATCCCAATTAAAATGGGTCTTTTCTGGAAGTAGGACTGTGCTGACTTTGGTAGCCGCTGCTGTGCCAATGCTTCTCGTCTCCATAGCCGGTGTACCCCAGTTCGACATCTTCTTAGCTTCCGTCATGTTTGAAACCTTTGTCGCTTTGATTCACTGCGCACAGACGCAAGGTTCATCTATTTAGAGAATGTGTCGTCACACGCAGCTCTCTTCGTATTGGAAGGCAGACTTCGTACAGTGAATGAATTTTGTGACGCGTATTAGGATTGGTGAAAAAACATGATCCGTTTTGATCCACTCTTCCACTATAAATAACAGCGGTTCACTTTCATTCTCTTCACCTGTTCTGATCACAAGATGTGGATTAACGCTGAATCATCTACCCTCATATCGTCGATGCTGTTCAGTACGGACTTACCCATGTATGTCAGATCATCATTGACAATCATCCGGATCACCGATAGGAGCGTTTGGAAAAGAACAATCTATGTGGAGAGACAAGGTTGTCTGAAGAGAGTCCTCATCTACGGTCCAGTAGTCAGAAGAAGTTTGAGGAAGAGAAAAAGACCTATGCGATGCCCTCTGTGTTAAGAAAAGGATGTTGACAAAAACAAAAACCCAAAGGCCCTTTTCAGGGCCACTTATACGCCTCTAAAATATATTTATTCTCTTTGCCTAGCAAATTTTTAGCTGATGTTCATCAATCAATGTATATATGTTGCATGTGTTATATATGTATATGTCTTGCCAGTCCCACCACGCCAAGCGTTCTAGGTTCTTTTCCCGCTCGCTGTTTGATCCGATTGAGGTCAGCCCCTTGCCACGTTGTAGCCAATCTCTAGTATTGTGACATCACCCATCTCCAACTCATACTGACCCTAGACAGCCCCAATACGTTGTCGGTTTACATTCCTAATATTAAATTCTCACTGACCCTAAACGTTCCCAGTGTGATCTGAAAAGTCTTGACACTTAACGTTCCCGGTTGGGGTTGGGTTGGATCTGTAATGTATTTTCCTATAGACCCTATGGTATCCCAATATACTACTTACAAAACGTTTTCAAATTCTTTCATCACCCTCAGCCAAGGTTAGGTTATTTAAACAGAGGAGACATGAAGAAAGTACAACTGGTAAAATATGTAAAATGTACTGAAGACCATAAAAGCTATAATTCAATTTCTACAGGAACTGAAGAGTATAAAAAGGGAAATAACATGTATATTCCAAATGGAACATTCTCAAAGAAACCCGATAAGAATGTAAATGTAAAATATTTGACTGGGAAAAGAAACTAAGAAGACATGAAATTTCTCTCAGTGATAGAAATGCTATTATTTCCAAGCCATTGTCATTATCATTGTCATTGTTGTTATTTCTACTGGGACTGCCTTTATTCGCATTTAGTGTTAGGTAACAAATCTCAATCATCCCTAATTTTAAAAAATCCACGGTAGAAAAATGGAGGGAATAGAAACTACTAAATTCTTATTAAATAATTTGTATTCTTGGTATATTTTTTACTTTGCCACAATTGTCATTACAGTTGTCTTTGCTGGAAGAACTACTTACCAAGCAGAAATATCTAACAAGAAAAAGAGACCTATGTACTACTGCTCAGTACCTTCCTAATGATTAAACACACTCCTAAATGAGTAAACACACTCCTAAATGAGTAAACACACTCCTAAATGATTAAACACACTCCTAAATGAGCAAACTTGTTATGTGAAATTGTATACCTTCATCACATTTAATTTTTCAAGCTGCGGTGCCGCAGTTTTTCATAAATTTAACCCTTGCACCAAGCTAACTAAAATATTTGGAAGGAAGGAAACGATTTGTTATAAAAACTAACTGATATAAGCCTTTCTTTGAAATGATAAAGACGATAAGTTTAAACGACGTTCAAATATTCAGTTCATAATTATTTGATTCACGGAAGTCGCTCGTATTTCCGTTCTTTTTCGAGAGTTCCAAAAGTATTGAAGTGATAAATTCCATTAGTCACTAATCAGCTGACAATAATGGAAACCAAGGATGTTTGGGACCGATACCATTTGTCAAGTAAAAGTATTATCTCTGCTGTTGAGGATAGGACAGATAAAATGAGGCACACGGACTGAAATTCAAAATGTCTGAGACATCTTCAATAACACCTTCATGAGCTGATTAGGAGTCTATTGATGGAACACTTTTAATAAAGTATCAGAATTTATACTGTCTCATAATATATGTAAAATCCTTCTTCTAGCCTATTTTGAAATCTCGTGATTTTTATTATTATTGTATTTTATCTCACCAATTTATTGATGTGATTCCATATTTCTCTAATAGATTTTTCGTTTACTTTTCTTTTGATGATAACACTTTTTGGTTGTATGTGTTATGGGACCCAAGTTGCCGAGTTGTCTAAATCGCTCCCTCTTTCCAATCACTGATGTCTCATTTCTGTGTGGGTTAGAATCTCGGGATTGGCCAACAGTCAAGTATCTAAACCAACTAAGTAACGCAAGTAAATGCGACTTACTGTATTCATAATGAAATTTTCTTCTGCAATGCATTCACATCGGCATTAATTGCATCCCAATCAGAGGCGTAGCTGGGGGGGGGGGGGCAGGGGGGTACATATGTCCCCGGGCGCCAAGGTACAGGGGCGCCAAAATGAGGCTTACAACGTTACATTATAATAAGTAAACAAGGGTAATATTCAAAAATGTGATTAAACGGGGAGGGGGCTGGGGCGCCAATTAAATAGTTCGTCCCCGGGCGCAAAATATCATAGCTACGCCTCTGATCCCAATGCCATTTAACTTTTCTGTACATGTAAACGTTTATCCAATTGAATGACTTTCTTCCAGTTGCAGTCCGTTTTATTTCATGATAAACATGCCTTGGTAATTGAACAAAGAGGATCAAATGTTAGAATGTTTAGGAATCCAATCATATTTTTGAGCTTTTTCAATATGAACTTGTAAATCAGGCTTTTGCAAATAAACGGGCTTATTATCTACAGAATCATGAAATTTACTTGCTTGCTGAAATAAAATAGTTTTTAGAAAAGTGTTGGTCCAAACAAACTCAAATGGCCCATCTCCGAGGATTGTACTAGGCGATCGTGTCAACGGCAGCGACTTCATTTCTTTTTCCACAATATCATTTTTGTCAAGTATTTTTTCTCATATTATTGCCCAGGTCTACATCGTTACTGTTCCAAGATAAATCCTAAATTGATTAATGTATTAATTTATGAAATTAGTCTCGATACGTGTTGGAAAAATCAAGCAAATATATTTTGGGCCTCTTTTACAAATCTTTTTGATGCATTTAAGCGCAACAGCGATTTATTCTTTTCTGTAACATTAAATAATCCATTGGTCTGGTAAATTAATCCCAGAATCGGATATACCCATACTTACTCTCAAAATTCTATACGCATCAATCGATTTTCCGTGTGTGTGTGTGTGTGTGTGTATATATATATATATATATATATATATATATATATATATATATATATTCTCACACTAACTCAGCTACAGTCAGTATAAAATATTCTCACACCAACTCAGCTACAGTCAGTATAAAATATATTCACACTAACTCAGCTACAGTCAGTATAAAATATTCTCACACTACATCAGCTACAGTCAGTATAAAATATATTCACACTAACTCAGCTACAGTCAGTATAAAATATTCTCACACTACATCTGCTACAGTCAGTATAAATATTCTCACACTAACTCAGCTACAGTCAGTATAAAATATTCTCACACTACATCTGCTACAGTCAGTATAAAATATATTCACACTAACTCAGCTACAGTCAGTATAAAATATTCTCACAGTAACTCAGCTACAGTCAGTATAAAATATTCTCACACTAACTCAGCTACAGTCAGTATAAAATATTCTCACACTAACTCAGCTACCGTCAGTATAAAATATTCTCACACTAACTCTGCTACAGTCAGTATAAAATATTCTTATTTGTGGTACTTCTAAATAATTATGACGTCCAATATTTCTTTCTGATAAATTTATATATAGAGAGAGAGAGAGAGAGAGAGACAGAGACAGAGAGACAGAGAGAGACAGAGAGACAGAGACAGAGGTGGAATGGTAATGTCAAAATTAATTTCTCTTACAGTACAAATACACATCCCTATTATCCAGCAACCGTTTTTTATTACAATCCTAACACTCATCCCAAAAATAAACCGGTACCCTCCTTTTTATAATTATCCAAACACACGCGTTACAATCCAGCAACCGGATTTTATTAACTATCTAATAACACATCCCAACTATCCGACGAAATGGGTAGGAGTAGTTTATACATACACTCTCACTCACAGTCGTAATATTACTATCTTAGGACATGTTTATAGACACGCTACTAAACCCTTACACACATCGCATAACAAGAGAAGGGGTAATGGGTTTTAAATTTCAGTTGTGAACATATACATAGACAAAACATACGCAAAACATTGTGTTAAAACAATCGGCAACTGATTAGCATATCCAGTGGCGTCACTCGGGTTAGTGTCACCCAGTGCGGTAGCTCATGGTGTCACCCCCATGGTCCTCCTTCCGTAACAGACCATACAGAATCCTTAGTAATGTCATTTTGGTGTCACCCCCTCTGATGGTGTCACCCGGTGCACTCCGCAACCCCCCGCATCCCCCTAGCGACGCCACTGCTGTGCCTGCTAGTCATGTATTTAACTATGATCGGTTATCCGCTTTAGAAATCCGACTAGGCCGAGCAGTGTGTGCTCTGTAAAATTTGCAATTTTTCATTTTGGTGTCACCCCTCTGAGATGGTGTCACCCGGTGCGGTCCGCACCCCCCGCACCACCCTAGCGACGCCACTGAGCATATCTCTTTTCCATAAATATGTGTGGCCCTGAAAAGGGCTGTTGGAAATTGTTTACCAAAGTTGGTTGACACAAGTGGAACAGCTTGACTGGTCTTCTTCTTCAGCTTCAATTTTTCTCTTCCATATAGATGTGTCTGTGATCCTGGTAATAGCCCAAGATTATTTCACATACATGGGCAATCAGTGTTGAACACCATGCCTGAAACGATGGTTGATGACTTTACGCTGGTCCACATCTTGCTTGAGCCGTATTTTGAAAAGGTGTCAACGTAGGTGATTATCCTTGAAAATATACAGTCTAAGACTGAATCGAAAGAGGTTAAAATTTTCGACCATTCCAAACGTGTGTTACAGAATTCATTCAGGACTTCTATCATCCAATCCGAAAAGAGTGATTTCCCTTTTAATACATAAGCGCGAGGGCGAACGTACTGGTTACTATTGTAGAACGTTTAAAGTGTAATACCTACGGCTGAAAAATAGAAGAAAAACAATTAGGAAACAAAAAAAGGAAGAGAAGATTTTAAATAGTGAATGACAGAAGGGCGGGAGTGAAAACGAAACGGTGAGTCTGTTACATGAAATTTTGAAAGAGTTAAAACACCTAAGAGAAATTTATGAGACTTTTTAAGCTCAGCCCAAGAGAATGGGACCTTCACGTGCCAAGATTTATAGACCTTCAGTCACTCCGTCCACTCTCATCGACACTTAGTTGCCATCAGCATCAGTTACCACCACTACCAAACAAGCAACAACAGCACGAGGAGTAGGACTTAAACGTGGTAAAATGGTGATAGTTAACACTGATGATGTCAAACTCAGCTACAGTCAGTATAAAATATTCTCACACTAACTCAGCTACAGTCAGTACTATTCAATGATTGCCTAATCAAGTAAAACTTAAATCACTTCCCACCATTCAATTGAGTATAAGTGTGTTTGTATATCTTATCCATACGAAAACAATCATGACAAAGGTACACCTCCGGTTTTTCTTTGGTACACTCTCTTTGAATAAGAATCACAATGAGAATTTCGTAACACATCACAACAGTCAATTTTCTTCTTTCTTTCTTGCACCGTTTTGCTTTATTTAAAAACAAAATCTGTACTGGTATGAATTGTTGCTCGAGAGTGAATTCTAGTTGTCTTGCCTTCCTGAATTTCTCGATGGGTGTTTGTTCTAATTCTGTTAGAATTACAGTATCGCATTTATTGTGCGAAGGTCCAAGAAAGGGAGTATAAAGATTCAGCTTTCCTGGTAAATGCCAGATAATCTCTGTGGTCTTTTCACCTTTCTTTGGTGTGGTATGATTATTAGTATCTACATAGATACTTTATTTACATTAGTTGCCTATCGAGATACGAGAACGCACTGACACAGAGCTCATACACATTCGAGCTACGAGAACGCATTGATACGGAGCTCTTACACATTCGAGCTATGACGCATTGACAAAGAGCTCATACACATTCGAGCTACGAGAACGCATTGACAAAGAGCTCATACACATTCGAGAGAAACACAAGCGACATTTAAATCATTTAGACATAGACTTTTAAGTAATTGATAACTGAATGCCACAAGATGGCTGGTCACTTTGAAAATGTTTCGATGGTTAGATATTTATCAAGAAGATGAAGACTTGCAGAATTACAGACAAACTCTTAAAACAAGTGTCAGACAAGACATTCTCAAGACGCTCGGTGTGCGTGTTAGTAACTGAAAGGCGTATCTTCAACTCTTTTCCAGTCGCTTTGTAAAATGTATGACATTCTCATAAAAAATAAACATATTCAGTTTAGAAGAGCGCATTATCTTTGGACCTGCGACAAGGCATTTACAGAGAGCTTTTTATGTAAGGATACAAGTGAAACGGAAACTCGAAATCATTTCTCTACTATAATACTTTGCTGTTTCCATAATTTAAGAAGACTGATTCTTGGGAAAGATTATTGCGGACACAGAATGTTACGTGGATATAAAACTCTCCATGCCACGACTTTTGTTCTCAGTGTTGGAACAAATGCGGTGGACGAAAGTCAATTACAGTAGGAATGACCAGATCGAACACAAATCACAGTTTTTTGATAGTGTACCACAACGTATTGGGTGGTGTTATAAAGAGTGGTAATCAGCGAACACATCACTTATAAATGTCAACCAGAATTCATTCCGTTTGTAAAAGGTATTTAACGCGAGCTTGATGGAATCGTGTCTGATTTTAGTCACACACATCTTGTCATCTTCGCTGACATGTTAGTAGGAGACAAAGAAGACATTACACTCTGGCGTCTGTATATAAAAAATATCTAAACATCCTTCACTTTACCTTTTACAGTTATTCAACACCACATCCATTCAGTCTCATCCTCCTGCCAAATTGATTCGTGCACTGAATGCTCTGATTCGCGACAAAAATAGACAAATACGGTCACATTTGCTAGAAGCGAATCTCAAAACAAGTTTACGATGATTTTCTTTAACAGAACGTCAATTTGTGCATTATCATTC
Organism: Sinohyriopsis cumingii; assembly: GCA_028554795.2. Taxonomy (NCBI): domain Eukaryota; kingdom Metazoa; phylum Mollusca; class Bivalvia; order Unionida; family Unionidae; genus Sinohyriopsis; species Sinohyriopsis cumingii. Next base: position 167,402,964 of record CM068825.1, on the reverse strand, counting down.
ATTTACACCATAAAAATACCCTTTTTCAAAAAACGTAAATAGTGTTGTCATAACTGGCAGATGGAAGAACCAATACTCAAACCCACAGCGAAACAAATCATTGCGAAACCTGATGGAAGTGGTTCTTTAGGTGGTGTCATTATTAGTTCTCTTTTAAAATTGGATCATAAAATACGCAAATACACAAAAGGGCGGCAGACCAAAAAGAGGAACAGTGTAGAAAGTTCACTATTGCAAAAAGAAAAAGGAAAGCCTCAAGAAGAAAGACCCAAGAAATAATATCTCCTGCCACAATGAGAGGTACTGCTGTTAAGACGCGCACTTACTTCAGAAAACTACGCCATTCGTAGTGATGGTGTCTTCTGCTGTCGCTTCTACTTATCGCCCTGCATGGTGCTTTCTGTCAAATCTGGTCTAAGACCAGTGCTTTCCCATTGGATGAAACACTGGAAAACCAATTCTAAAGGAATTGCAACTTCTTCAGTAGCGAGGACATATTCTTCCGTTGCTTTATCAACTGCTGCTGTGGCCAAGACGTGGTCTCACCTACGACAATAGTACAAGATAGAACAGGTGTGTCACAGTGTTTTCTGGAATTGCAAGAACTGTCTAAATTTAGTCCGTTGAAAACACATCATCGTCTAACTTTGCCGATATTGTAGTTGATACGAAGTACCGACAATCAGTGGAGACGAATTCTAGTAACATACGGAAGTGTGAGATAAAATTCATCTTAGTGCTTTTGTTCTTGAAACAAAAGATGTCACAAGAAGTTCACAACCTTCCTAAAAAATAAAAAAGTAAAAAGTAACGGATTCCGTTCTCGTTTAGCTAAACGTTTGTATGTTAGTCAGTACTTACCAAATCCAGTCATCCGATGGGAAAACAAATCATTCAAAAGCACCCAAAGAAATCGCCGATACTGTGTGTGAATGTTATTTGAATGTTTAGAAATGAACCGTATCGTTGTCTAAGATACAGAAAAAACGATAGGAGAAATATCGGAACGTTCTTCGCCAAATGGTAAAAGGTTGCCTACAGTAAAAACAAAAAGAATGCTCGTTCAGCTAGGAGGATTTCTACATATGTTGATAGAACCGTTGTTTAAATTGTTTTGCTGTTTTGTTTGGATTGACTGTTGAACCTATGTTAGGTAGCGTCTTGAAATGGGGTCGAACAAGATAGAAAGGACACCCTTTTCGGGAAACATCACACTTTAGTTACACACAAAAGATGGTACGAACAACAGCTACGTAATCGTAATCTCACTGAGATGTCAGTTACAACAAGAATTATAATCTATGAAGGATCAAACGGACTTGTTAGATTCAGAAAAATCTCAGATGTATGGACAATTATTGCAACGTCCTCAGCCCTTTCACGAGAAAGCTTTATATAAAACAGCTAAAACTACTCCATGAGATTTCAAGACTGTCATGATACGAGAAGAAAAAAACCACCAGGAAAGACACAGCCATAGGGATGGAAGAAGAAAACGATACACGACAAGTGCTACAAAGCTAATAAAATCGCAGATTCATTGTTGGCACAGTCCCCTACTCTCAGATAAGAAGAAATTAAAGCTTTGATCAAAAAGATGATGTGAACACGTTCCTCGACAGATCTAAATAAAGAAATAAAAGAAGATGGAAGTGAAAAAGAACATCAAGAAAAAGTCACCACCCCACAACCGATGACGATTCATAGTCCTGTTTATTATCGGACACGTCGAGTCTCGTCACAATCCAGGATACCAATCGAACGTCAACCAAAGGGAAGTATCGAGCAGATATTAACTTTTGGAGGAGCAAAAAGAAAAAGAAAGCCCAAACAGTCGACACCAGCATGGAAACATATTTAGGCACCATTTATTATAATCCTGCACGCGTTGCTAGATATGGAGTAAAAATCTGTATCGTGCTGTTAAAACCAAACTGAAAGTTGTAAGTTTACAAGATGTAGGACATTGTTTACAAGATCAATTTAAGTACACTTTACACAAACCCATTTTAATGAGCATTTTCTAGAAGTCGAACCAAAGTATCAGGCATCCATCATCAATGGGAAGCAGCTTTACCTGATGTTTCTCATTTCTCAGAGTGCAATCGTGGTTACAAATATTTGTTTTGTGTTATTGACATTTGCCAAAATTAGCTTGGGATGTTCGTTTGATTTCTAAAACAAGTTCAGAGTTTGTGCTAGCTTTAAAATTAGTTTCGAAGGAAGGTGGTCGACATATCTAAGATTTGCAAACAAACAACAGCACTACTTCTTGTCAGTGAATGCAATCATTCGTACCATCGAAGCACTGGATGTGCGCTCGTAAAGGTGACCGCTGGAACGAAGTGATGGTGTTTGATCGTTTGTTAGGAACGCCACCCGCCGCCCAAAAGAAAGAAGTGTTAAAGACCTGAGACTGGATTCACATTGGATAAACCAAACGCACTTTTGACAAAGGTTATATATCTAAATGGACAACCCAATTATTTCCTGTCACTGGACAAGTGCGTGAACGTGATCCTCCTGTCCATAAATAAAAACACATGAACGGACAAGTGCTAAAGGAAACTTCCAACTTGCCTGACGCACCACGACGATGTGTGCGATATCGACAGCATTCTGAAACGAAGTTCTCTTCAAGAACTACAAAAGTAACCTCTGTGTGTGTAGTCTGGAGAACCTGTTCCATAAAACAAAATCGTCTTTTCTGCCAAATCTTCGTGGTGTATTGTGTCATTGAAGCGGGAATTGCAAATTTGATTTTGAAGTAAGGAGACACATAGTTATAGACAATCTTACTCAACAGTTGCATTGGCCATCTTCTTCTCTGTCCTTTCCTAAATTATATTGTACCAATTCTTCCAGTCCCAGCAGCAACAGTAGCAACCTTATTTTGGAACATTTGGAAAATCATTCTCTTTGGACATCGAATGACTCCTCGGAAAGCAGCACAATCGACATATAAATAACCAATTTGATTTAACTTTACCGAATGATAGTCCTGTAGATGTATGTTCCGGTATAACATCTTACGTTTTTTCAAAGTCAAATTACCTCATACCCTGCAATCGAATGAATAAGTTAAAGAACAGTTGAACGAGAATAATCCCCTCATTTACGAATCCAAACTTCCATCGTCAGTCTTTCCTTAATCGAACCTTTATACCATGCAGATTCCTGTAGGCTATTATCTTAATGCGCAACATCTGGTCGAAACGATTACATCTGTTTTCAACAATCAGTTTGGCAAGGCCGTGGAGAAAGTTTTGAAATGTGCAATGACTGATTCAATTTTTTTTTCTGACGGTGTCCGTTACCTTTTGCCCCAACTTGTTTTATATTATGAGCGTATAAACCGTTCTTGCATCCATGAAAGACGTTTACAATTATGATCGAAAGAACAAGTCTTTTCGCTACCATGTCGAATTTAACGAAAGAGTAAATGTAATTTCGTGCACTCCGATGATGTGGTTGAGTACTACGTGATGAGAAACAAGTCCGATCGGTTACGAAGAGTCATTCCTTTCAAAGATGATTCTGCCTTTTCTGCTTACGAGGAAGGTGGAAACAAGTATCATGTTCACCGTGAATATATACATACTCATTATCAGTCTTTCAGTACTTCGTACTTTGGCAGTCTCAATAATAATGTAAAACGAGATCTTGGACATAATATTCTAGATCTCGAAAGGAAAATTCATGGTGGGACTACATTTTCGAAAATGATTCTCCAGCGATTTAAGTTCGTGGTTTTGGAAAAATGTTCAACTCAGTTTTTTAAAAACGATGGGGGCTCAAGGACATCATGCCTTAACGGATGCAACTACGACGCAAGGAAAATAATTCACGGCAACGTCCCCATCAACAAAGCCGAAACGAAACCTGTATGCGATTTTAAAAAATGTATTGCTTCAAACTGGAAAAGACCGTTTGTTTCGCCAAGACATCATTATAAATTTGCTTCACACTCCTGGATAAGGAATAACTTCTTCATCTACGCCAGAGCAAGGATGAAACAGAAACGACGCCGAAATCGCTTCGGTTCTCATAAAAATGCTCAGAAAAAGAATAAGTAAATAAGAATTACAGAAGCAGTCGGAGAAATTGACGTGATTGAATGGTAACGGAAAAACAAAGAAAGAAAGATATGCACCAGGATTCTTGCGAATGATTCAAGTCAGAACTCAGTGTATTTGCCATGCCTCTAGTCCGAGTTTTCTCACCAAGCACGCGAGAAGTGCATCCAAGAACCTATCTTTAGTCATTGCCCTCACTGCAGTAATATTCCTGGAGGAGGTGAAAAAATCTTTCGGGGACCGAACACGCTAGCCGATTTCGCCCAACGGATTTTAGACCCCATCGACGAGACGTGGAACGTTACGGAGATTGTCATCGCCATGCCACAGTCATGGCTCACAATTTCTCGATATACGTTGGACAGTTTAAACGTATCGTGGAACGTTACAAGTTGATGGACCTCCTGAACCCGACGGATAGTTTGTACGGAGGACGAACAAATGCCACCTGTTTGCTGTACCACGCTAATGAAGAGAAAGGAGAAGAAATCAAATACTTGGACGTGTGTTCCTACGTGTGAAAGTATTGTCGCTTTCCTGCAGGGCACTCGCAATTGTTGACAGGAACACATTGACCTGGACAACATTCGACAATACGAAGGCTTGATCAAGTGCAAAGTTTTGCCTCCCACCGACTTGTACCATCCCGTGTTACCTCATCATTGCCAAGGAAAACTGATGTTTCTCTTGTGCCGTACTTGTGCCGAAACGTGTAACCAAGACCAACCTGGTCAGCACACAAAGGAAAAACGTGCCTTGATGGGAACGTTGGTCAGCGTGGAATTGTTCAATGCTCTGGACATGGGATACCAACTGTTAGAAGTGTACGAAATTTACCACTTTCCCAAAACATAACAGTACCACAAAGGTGACCCCACTCAGAAAGTCATTTTCGCAGACTACGTGGATGTTTTTTGAAACTGAAATAAGAAGCCAGCGGTTATCCTTCCTGGTGTCACTCTCCCGAAGATCAAAAGACATTCAAAGAGAAATACTGGGAACAAGGAGGCATCACTTTAGATCACATGGAGAAAAAAGAAGGCAGGCGATCGTTTGCCAAAGTGATGTTCAGTTGCTTGTGGGGCAAAATGGCACAACGTCCGTGTTTACCTAAGACGGAGTATTTGACAGAACCTTCTCGCTACTTCCTGATGATTCACGACAAAACCAAATACATGAAACACGTGGACGTCGTTCGTGAGGATTGGATCTTAGTCAATTACGAAGAAGATTTGGACTTTGTAGAAGCCGATGAATTTGGAAATGTCATCATTGCGGCTTACGTGACAGCCCATGCTCGCTTAAAATTGTACGAAACTTTAGAACTGTTAGGGGATCGCGTCCTGTACTTTGACAGTTGCATCTACATTGATCGCCCGAGTCAATGGCACCCTGACATCGAAGGAGACCGTTTGGGAGCCTGGACAGATGAACACCTCGACGAGAAAATTTTAGGTTTGCTAAGTGCACACCGAGTGTAAAGTGAAAGGATTGACTCTCAATTATCGCACCAAAGTGGTAAGCGTTGGAGTATTGAAAGAAGCCTTGCAGTCTAGAGAGGATGGAAACTTTAAGGTGACCACCTACCAACCGAACAAGATTGTACGTTTACCCACTCACCAAATCGTCAGTCGACCCTTGGAAAAAAGTCTATCAAATCGTGTTCCAGAAGCGAATGCGTCTTTCCAACCACTTCACTTTGCCTTATGGACACGTCGGTATAAAATAATTGGTTGTAAAAAGGATGACTTCGCCACAGCAAGAATCGAGTGAGAAACCCAATGAGAACTCCAAGTTCGAAACTCTACCATTTTCCAGTCTTCTTGCCTGACTATTGTGATTGTTCCAGTCGATTGGAAACGTTTCAAAAATAGTCGACGGATAGGGAAGGATTACCTACTTCGAATGTTTTAGCTAGAACAGGTTGTCTACTTGGGACGTGAGACTGGATTGGGATACGAAGTACCGTGTTTCAGTTGCGGTATGAAGATACGAATGGATCTATGTATCTATAAAGATTCAGCTATTCTCGAACATACTCGATGGTCTCCGCACTGTCCTTACCTTTCTATGGCCTTTCCACCCATCACACTACGGTACAATTATGACGGTACCTTAGAGAAGGTAATACCGTTGTCCAGGAAGAAGAAAAGGAAGATTTCCAAAACTAGACATAAAAAGGAACGATGTACAAGCTTGAGACTTCACTGCGACTAGTATAAAAAGGGACAATATGCAAGATCGATAGTTAAATGTGACTACCAAAACCAAGCGAACAAGATGAATACCTTCAGAGAAACACGAAACAAGTTCAAACAGGCACAATTCAAGTTCGGTGATTCTCAAGTGGAGTGCGATGCTGTGCCTTGCAATGAGAGCGATTCAGTAAAGCATCATGGGAACTTTGTTCTCACTACTACTACTACCACTACACCTATCATGGAAAGTGATGCTGTGCGTGTCAAACCTGACGGATGCGAAAGCGATGCCACTCGTGATCGTGGACTCTTTGCTGGTTTTCATTGTGGATGTCAACCTTCACGTCTACCACCCCACAGATGTCGTCCAGCCTTGAGAAGACTCCTGTCGATGTCACCCTACCCTCACCGAAACGAACCTGTGAAAGACGAATATGCGTTCCCTGTGCTTTTGCCTTAATACTGCAACTTTGAAAATTGTTTTCAGTTATTCAAAGGAAAATGGCCTAAATATCTGGGAGGACTTACTCCTGAAGAATTAGCCTAAGCCCTATTTTTCTACTTGGGCGAAGGGGATAAAGTCAAGTGCTTCAGATGCGGTGTGTCACTTCACCAGTGGGAACAACAAGATTAAGCATACCTGGAACATGCTCGATGGTCCCCGAATTGTCACTATTTACCTTTAGTGGGACGATATCAGTAATACCTGAATGGATACATTTACAAGAGAACATTCGTTGTTTGCCTTTGGAGTTGAGAGAATGCATTTACCGAGAACTGGTCAAAATACAAATGAAATGCAAACTCAAAATTATTTCTCCATTTTTAAATTATGCTCTTTTCCAAAGTAAAAGAAGACTGATTATGAGTGGATATTACTTCAGTCACAAAGGTAAACGAGGCCATTGGCCACGAACCAGTGATTCTAAAGATAGAGTATTACTTATGGATACTTTGCAAGAGAACATCTTGGGCTTGCCTGAGAGAACGGATTTACCGAGAACTGGTCAAAATTAAAGTGAAATGTAAAGTACAATTGCATCCGTTACGTCGCCGATGTTTAAACCACTGGTACCTGAATGATATAAAACGACTGATTCATATGAAAGTGTTTCAGTGGTCAGACATGCATCAACTACCCATTGGTTCAAAGGATTCTTTTGTTATTGATGATTCTGTTTGCTACAAGGTAGACTTACTGCAACGATTTCCAGAGTAAGAGTTAGAGAGTTACCAAAAGCTTTTGCAAAATGTCAACTTAGTGAAAGAGGCAACTTCTGAACGGCGTCTTTTGATGTGCAAGTTAGTGACTAAACTATGTAGATTCGACACTGGAGTAAAATCATCTCTGTGCAGAAAGTACACTTATTGTCTCCGACAAAAAGAGGTATAAAAACAGGCTACCATGCCACAACTTTTATCAGAAGTGATTCAGCAGATTCCGTGGAAGGAAATCAATGACACTATTCAAACAGTGGAAAATTACCAACACTTATTACGAAAACTGTATCCATTCAATTGGGGTCTCCGTGTGGTGTGTGTCTGAGTGATTTGTTTTCTGGGATTTCGTTTACCAGCCGATTCCTTGTGGACTCTTTATGAACAGTACATACCACCCAATCAAACATGAAAGTGGTTCCTTTAAATGTCCACGAGAGACTTATGTTGCTCAAAGCCTAGCGTTTTCATCATGATACTTCTCGACCTCTACGGAAAAGAAGACTCGACTACTTTTAGGTACCGAAGATGTGTATGAGAGTGTGTGTGTAGCTTGTGACTTACACCCTCATTAGACAGATGTACGTGACTGGAAAAATTGGGGTTTTGAGGCCTGGACTCAAGAAGTAGCCCATTATGCTCGAGACTTGTCATCCAACAGTTTCAACGTCCTATGAAAAAAGTCACTTTACAACCTGTGTTAGTGACAGTGCCAGAAGAACCCGTCACGTAGAACAACCATTCTCTTCAGGACAGGACTGTCATGGACATTCCTGAAAGACTATTTCGGGAGGACACTTGTGTAACATTACCCCATGTAGAGCCTGTAAGAACATTACACATTGTCACTAGGACATCTTGGTTACCAAAAACATGTTGTACAGAAACTTGTTTCTATTCCACTTTGATCGTTTTTATGTGTATTTTATTGTTGTACTTTACCCTTTGGCTTTTATGTATTTTAGTCTTTCGTGTTTATTTTTTTTAAAAATCAATAAACGTGTCCTGAAAAGGTATATAAACTCTTGTCTTGTCTGTCTTCGTGTCAGATCGTGCCAATTTGGAGGCCTTGTATCTTCGTCATCCCTGTAACATGCTCATTGCTGGAGCTAGCGTTTCAGGCAAAACCGAATTTGTCAATCGTTTGATCGAACGTAAACATCATTTGATCGATCGTCCACCTCAGCTAATCGTGTGGTGTTACAAAGAGTGGCAATCGGCGTGCAACCTTTGCGAGAAAGTCAAGGCGATTCCATCGTGTTTGTGGAAGGCATTCCTAACGAAGACGACGGAATCGTGTCTGACCCCCGACAAATCCATCTGGTCATTTTCGACGACATGCTAGAAGAAGACGAAGAAGTAATTAAATTGTGGTTTACTCGCAAAGGGCATCATCGTAATGCAAGTGTCAATTACATTACTCAAAAATTGTTTGAACAAAGTAAAGCCCATCGCACCATTAGTCTCAATGCTCATTACGTGGTCTTGTTTAAAAGCCCTAGAGATAAATCGCAAGTGCAAGTCTTAGCCAAACAATTAGGAACGCCTTGGCTACCTCATGCATACGACGATGCCACAGAAACTCCACACTTCTATTTACTCGTCGATTTGAAAACTACTACCCCCGATTATTTGCGATTTCGCACCCATTTGTTTCACCACTGGTGTCAAGACGGAGGTCCTGTCCTGTACATGTTTCCATCCTCGACTTAACCAAATAAAATCTATAAAAACACTTTTCGTCTGTCTCACGCATTGTCAACATGACGTCCCTTTAGTCTCATCTTTCCGTCAAATTGATTCGTGCCTTGTATGGCATCAGTCGCGGAAAAATCCACAAATACGCGCTCATGTCTTGGAAGCCAGTCTCAAAGAAGTCTGGTTTACTGTGACAGCACGTCTATTACTGCAAGGCATCATTCACATTCCTCATCAAACCAAACACGTTTTTGATAGAAACAAGGTAGCCTTGACACAACTGGACGATCGCCGCATCGACATTCAAACCAAAAAGCAAATCATTTTGAAACCTGGAGGGAGCGGTACTCTAGGAGGTGTCATCATTCGCTCCCTCTTAAGATGGGATCCTAATGCTCCCAAAGTTCTCCCGAAGAAAAAAGCCACTCCCAAAAAAGCCAAACGAAGCCCAAAGAAGAAAAAGAGCAACGGTGTCAAGACCAGGTCACAACTCCAGAAAATGAAAAGCCCACTGAAAAAGAAAAAGAGAAGTCCCCAGAAATAGAAAAGCCCACAGAAAACAGCTTCTACCCACAAGAAAGGCACTTCAGCCAGGACGCAACCTTACATTCGCAAACCACGACCTGAAACGACTGTGACCGCGTCACCGGTTGCCTCAGGTTCATCAACTTCTCCGTTGATGACGATGCCTGCCCAACCCCATTTCACACCCGTTAGTCCTCAGTTAATAACACCTTGGAAACCCGCGTCTCCAAGAACTTTACCTCCAGCGGTGACACCCTCCTCCTCTTCAGCGGCAGTGGCAGCTGCTCACAACGTACCTGCTTCCAAAATCAAAGTCCAAAAAAGATCGGGTATGATACAGATTTTACTGTATTTGTCCAAGCAAGAACTGACTCTATTTAGTCCGTTGCGAACCCCTCAACGACGCGTGATGCCTGTCATTAAGTTGATACGACGTAAGGATAATCAGTGGCCTGTGCTCCTGAAGACCCAAAGATGTCATCCCCCAGAAAACATCCCTCTTCGAAACCCAAATGAAAGAAAAGGAAAGGACTGCCTCCTCGTTTAGTCAATCATGGGGACATGTTTTCTGTCCTGTCCAAAGCTTCTCCACCCATGCGAAAAAATTCATTCAAACGGCTTCCAAAGATGTCATCGATACCGTGTGCAAATGTTTTTTGAACGTCTTGAAAGGCACGATACCTTTGTTAAATCACCAGAAGCAATGCTTAGGCAAACATCGTCACGTTCTTCGCCATATGGTTCAAAAGGATATCCCCATTCGTCAAAAGAAGAAGATGTTGGTCTAACGTGGAGGGATTTTGCTTCTATTGTTAGGACCTTTGCTGAAAGGAGTATTGTGAACCATGTTGGGAGGACTCTTGGAGCAAGATAAAATGGACCTCTGGAGTACAAACATCTCAGACGTGACCCTTGACATCGATTGGAAGGACGAAAACTAGCTTTAGTGCCTTACAATCGATGGATGGAATACCATCGTTGGCAAGAACAACGGACCCCGCATTTGCCTCCCAATCCAAATTTGACTGAGATGTCCCAGTTACAACACGAATTGCAGTCGTTGGTGGATCGTCACGACGTGTCCGAATCAGAAACATCGCAAAAGTACGGTCAATGCTTGCAACGACTACAACTCTTTCACCAGAAAACTTTAGACGAAACAGATCTACCACTCTGAAAGATTTCAAAACCTTGATGAAACGTCCATCCCCACACCACCACCACCACCACTACCCCCAGTGGTCATGAGAGACGTAACACCACGAAAGCCTGAGTAAAGAAGAGGTACGAGAAGTCTTTCACACACCGTCAGCAGCTCCCATTCCTAGTAAGACTGTAGCGTACTTGTTGACACCTTCCCCCACAGCCCAACGAAAATAGCTGAAAGCTTGGGTTAAAAAGATGATATATACTCCTCCTTCGACAGAAGTGAAAAAGAAAGAAGGGGAACCAGAAGTGAAAAAAGAAAAGAAGACCAAAGTCATTCCATTACCACCTCTACTACCTTCGGCTTCTACTCCCGTGGCACAATCTGATACGTAAATCCGTTTCCAAACCACCCTTTTGCTCCATCCAAAGTAGCATCAGCGAAGAGTGGGTGACTTATTAACAAAAATGGAGAAGGTGTTAGCCAACATTTACTACGATCTATCCCATCCTGCAGGTTCCGGAGGAGTTCAAAAATTGTATCGTGCTGCCAAAACTCGACTGAAAAGTCTCCGTTTACCTCAAGTGCAACGATGGTTACAAGAACATGCTACCTACACTTTGCACAAAACTCATTCGACGAAAATTTTCCAGAAGTCGCACCCAACTGGAAGGCATCGATCATCAATGGCAAGCCGATTTAGCCGATGTCTCTCATTTGTCCACCTACAATCGCGGTTACAAAGATTTATTTTGTGTCATCGACGTCTTTTCCAATTTTGCCTGGGTCGTGCCATTGACTTCCAAGTCCAGCAACTGGTGTTGAAACAAAGCGGTCGTCACCCTCTTAAAAAATTAAAGAAACGTGACATTCATTTTTTCACCACCGAGAATCCCGAAAAAAAAAAGCCAGCAACGTAGAACGTTTTCAACGTACCTTGAAAGCATTGGACGTTTCCTACAAGATGTGACTCCCGCCAACAAGGTGCTGGTTTCTGATCGCCTGTTTGGTACGTCCCGACAGTGGCTGTCCCCAAGAAAGGTGAATTGTTGGCCGTAGGAGATTGGGTGCGTATTATCAAAACCAAACTCACTTTCGACAAAGGTTACATTCCCAACTGGACCACCGAATTGTTTCGTGTCACTGGACGAGTGCATAGCTGTCATCCTGCATTTAGTCTCCTGTTTTGCCAAACACTTGGCAGAAAAAATTACGGAAATCATCAAGGAAGGTTGCTATGGATGTCAGAACTATCATCCCAGTCAAATTCAACAAGATAAATGTCTGATGCTGAGTCAAGAAGAAAAATTGGACGAGTATCTGGACAAAGCTTGTTGTCTCATCTCGGAAGAAGCCTTGTTTCATCAGTGGTATAAAGGCTTATGTGAACATTCTTGGCCTCCATTAACGCCTCTGGAGATCCGTCTCATCGAAACTCTCTTGGACCAGCATACGAAGTCGGAGCTAATAACCGTTTACTTGTCAGACGTTTTCCAAGAGAAAGTCAGGATTGAAATGATCACTTATCATCACCTGTGAAGAAAAAACAAGAAATAAAAATACAACCATGGATACCTTCGAACTTTATTACCTTTTGAACCACAGTTCGTACACTGCTTCTTGGAATCCTGTCGAGTGTACTAAGAATGAACTACCTCATCGCAAACCTAAAGACCATCAAGCTTATGTGATCAACACGGTCGACAGTCATCTCCTAGGAACCCACTGGGTAGCCGTCTACTTTCCTCAAAAAGGATGTGTGGAGTATTTCGATTCGAATGGATTGCCCCCTTTGGAAGACGATATCATTGACTTTATGAGAAGAAATGCTCAGACAACACGATTCAATAATGTGAAATTACAAGGCACAGATTCGTTGGTGTGTGGACAATATTGTGTGTATTTTCTGCATCAACGCAGTCTGGGATATTCTTTAGAACATTTAGTGACTTATTTTGATCGTCATTCTTCTAGAAACGATGAGATAGTAGATCGATGGTTTTGTGACCATTATGGTTATCTTTTGTCTTTAGCTAGAAAACCTAGTGTACATCAATGGTCCAATGACTTCCAACAGTGGAAGTCTAACTTCAGTTCACAACGTTGTCAACCTTGTCCAAAATAGATAGTTGATTGAACAAAATGTTATTGTTGAATTGAATTGTTAATTTTTTTTTAAATTTGTTAATTGTATGTTCTTTGTTATTTGAATGAAAATGTTGTGTTTTTAAAAAATTTCGTTAGTCAACTGTTTGCCATTGGTATCATGAACCATGCTCTTTGATTTCTCTCTATGCCTCGTTCGCGTCCGCGCTTGTACCATAAAAGCGGGGCAGTCTCCAGTCCAGTAAATCCAATCAATCAATCAATCAAGTCTGACCATCCATTGTCGATTCATCCTCCTACGAAGATGTGCTCAAGATTAGCCAAGCTGAACGAAGCTTATGTCAATTTGCATCGTGTCAGGCAAAGCCTGATACCGAAGCCTGAAGAGATAGAGAATGTCAGAATGTTAAAAGTCACAGAAGACCTAATAGAAGAGCTCTTCAGAGAGGAAATGACCAGGAAGAAAGAAGAATGGACAGAGAAGTACAAACTTCAGAAACAGCAGAAAGATAGAGGAGAGAGATCAGCAGCAGCAATAACAGCAGCAGCAGGAACCTGACAGAGTTCTTATCGACTGCTGTGTCGACACAAAAGATTTCTCCTTCTCTTTCCGAAGAAGCAGACCCTATCCTGTGGTAAAGCCTGCCGCCAGACCAGGTCGCAATCTTAGATCATAAAAGGTTGCCATAGCTGCTCGTCCACACAAAAAAACCAGCCCTTTTCAAGGCTACCCAATACTCTAGAAAAGAAATACTCATTCAATTGCCAATGGTATATTAGTCAGTTTGAAAAAAAATAGAAGTGCTTCTATAAGCACATCATTTCTTTATCTTAGTTAGAAAGTGTGACTATAAGCCCCTTGTCAAAAATTTTACATGAGTGATTGTCAGTAAAAAAGTGAGTGAGTGTTTCTTTTAATTCCGCGGGTATTTGGTGATAATATGGGGAAAGTAAGATTTTTGGTGTCAGGGGATGTTTTCCTTCACGTCCGTGCTTGGCTCATATATATGGAACGCTCGGCAGTCTGGCTACCCCTGTTGATTCGTTAACAGCAAAACGATGAGTACCAGAATAGCGAAGCTTTTGGAACTCCAAATGCACCTGGAGTATGCCAGGCGACTTCTGTATGAGCTGGCTATGGAGGCCATAACCGAAGAGGCTAGAATAGAAAAAGAAGAGGAGGAGAGAAGAAAGAAAGAAGAGGATGAAAAGAAAACATCTATCCTGTCTCACGTAATTATTAGATCTAAGTGTGAGGTGAAACCTGAGGCGAGGACGCCTCCGCAAACAGTAACATCACCACAACAGCGTCATCCACAGCCACAGCCTCTTCCGCCAATACAAAGACCAGTGGTACGCCCAACTAAAAACTGGGAAGAAGATATAAGGCCACAACATCCACGCGTGTGGCATAGAAGAAGAGAGAGGGTAGTTTTCATTATCCCTCAACGTGAAGACTGAGATAGTGACGCCAGTCATCCTCCCTCAGCGCTCCCAACCACACGAGGGAATTGGGAGAATGATTGAAGTAGGAGACGTGTCTGTGGTGCCAGGCCAAGGAGATGTCGCCATTAGCCAGGTGCATCTGTAGTTCCTAACAACAACACTTTTCACGGCTAACCAAAACTCTAGAAAAGAGACACTATTCAAGTTGCCATTTTGCGTGAATGTGGAGTAGTGTGAATATAAACACTCACTCCTTTAATAATGATATTGTGTGTGTGTGTGTGTGTGTGTGTGTGTGTGTGTGTGTGTGTGTGTGTGACTGTATATTTGTATGAGCTCACGTATGTTTGTGTGGATAGTAGATTATTGAGATTTGTAAGCGCTCACGTACGTTTGTGTGGATAGTAGAGTGTGAGGTTTTTTAACCTTCCCGTCTGTGTGGATAGTATAATTTGGGTTTGATTTTTGCTTCTTCGCGTGTGTGGATAGTATATTATGGTTGATTTTTGCTTCTTCGCAGTGTGGGTTATAGATTTTGGTTATGTTTTTGCTTCTTCGCGTGTGTGGATAGTATATTTTGGGTTTGTTTTTTTGTGCTTCTTTTCGTGTGTCTGTATAGTAGATTATGGTTATGTTTTTGCTTCTTCGTGTGTGTGGATAGTAGATTATGGTTATTTTTTTATCTTTTTTTTTGCTTCTTCGAGTGTGTGGATAGTATATTATGGTTGATTTTTGCTTCTTTGCGTGTGTGGATAGTAGATTATGGTTATGTTTTTTGCCTCTTCGCGAGTGTGGATAGTATAATGTGGTTGATTTTTGCTTCTTTGCGTGTGTGGATAGTAGATTATGGTTATGTTTTTGCTTCTTCGCATGTGTGGATAGTATATTTTGGTTATGTTTATGCTTCTTCCCGTGTGTGGATAGTAGATTATGGTTATGTTGTTGCTTCTTCTCGTGTGTGGATAGTATATTTTGGGTTTAATTTGGCTTCTTGCAGTGTGTGGATAGTAGATTTTTGTGGTTAGTGTTTGTCTCCTCGTCTCTGTGTGAATAGTAGATAATATGTGAAGAGAGAATTAGGGGATGTATTCCTTCACGTCCGTGCTTGACACATAAAATCTCAAAGCGTTCGTCATTCGCGCCATTCTACGGAATAAGCAAAGAAGATGAGCATACAGCTGTTCAATGAACTAAAGGACTGCTGGTATTGGATAGTGGATGGGACATACGTGATGGAAAGGCTTGAGAAGGAATGGAGGTATCCAGTTACCAAGGATTTTGTGACAAGACAAGTGACCAGTCTCAAGGTGGCCATGGATCTTCTCCAGGGCATGATAGAAGAGGAAGTAAAAAAATTAAGAAGATTCATTGACCCTCAGTATGTGAGAATAGGTAGCTTGAAGGAAGCCCTTGATCATGTCACGAGAGTCAGGTGCTTCCTAGAAGATATACTGGAATGGAGTGAGTGGTCATTTGTGAAGTGGGGTTTAGACCAAATCATGAAAGCAGAGGAACAGATAAGGAAAGTGATGACAGAAGAAGTGAAGAAGAGAAAAGAAACGTGGCCAAAGGAAAGGAAAGAAGAAGAGAATAGAAAGACAGAAAGAAAGATTTGAAAGACTCAATAACAACTGGATAAGGATAGAGGTGAAATTCAGAGCCATAAGCCATCCTGACTGGATGCCAGAGATAGAGATAAAGAAAGAGACAGAAATAAAGAATAAGAAAGGAATATTAGGAAAAATTAGAAGATGGCTGAAGAACTGGAGAAAATAGAAGAAGAACCCAGAGGCCCTTTTCATGGTCACTCATATGCCTCGAAAAGAAACTGCTTTCTTGCCTCCCAATATTTAAAATAAATGTTGTATAATTTTTTGTCTCTTGTCTGTTGTATGTGTTATCTCTGTACACCCGCTCTTTGCTCAATACTGTGACGTCACCTTTCTGTAGTTGCAACATTGTTACCAATCTCCCCTACCGTGTCGTCAGACGCTATACAGACCCCACTTTCCCTTGTCGCTATACAAACCCAATAGTCCCATGTTAAATTTCTCTTGTAGCTATACAGTCCCAGGGTGTACTTAAAAATCTTGTCGCCAAAGTGTCCCAGTGGGGTCTGTAATGCTAATTCCCATTGTCACTATAAATCTTGTCGCCAAAGTGTCCCAAGGGGGTCTGTAATGCTTATTTCCATTGTCGCCAGGGTATCCCACTTCAGTACTAACAAACAAACAAACGACAAAACTCATATAAATCCTTGCACCTCAGATCAGAATCAGCATATGGTCGTGCGAGAGTGAACTTTCTATACGCTGTAGTTAGTTGCTCTCCGATAATTGCTACGTCTGTAACACATCCAATACAAAATTCTGAAGCCAACAAAGTGATTATTAAAATATGGAGAGACGCTTTTCAGATCATAAAGCATTATCTCCCTTTTACCGATATGATGAAATCTTGTAGGAAAATGTTATGCCCGTAATGTTACATTTATGCTACTGAAAAGAATAATCAATACATTTTTTTTCTTCTGAAAATTGAATATAAAGTTCATACGTTTTGGTCTTTTGAAGATTTGTTATACACAGTAACCATATGGGGAATTATCCCTAAGAAGGAGAATTAAAGGGGAACAACTCTTACCAATATTTTAATGTGACAAGGCCTATTAATGCCATGACAGACTCTTGCACAGGAAATACAAAACTTTAATGAACACTAAAAAAATTATTTACCGACTATTAATAGCGATTTCTCATCGTCGTATACTCGATTTTGACAGAAGAAAGCTGAGCCAGATCTATTTTTAGCATCAAGGAAACTGTATGAAGACAGATTGCGCATGCGTCCCGATAATGAAAGATGGAGGTTGACGATGATTACATAGGACTATGGAGAGTAAGTTTTGGTATCCATGAAGTCAGTATTAATCGAGATTTGTGTGTAATGTAGCGTGTCTTTAATACATTACTTTTCTTTCTTATAGATCGTGGAATGTGTGTCACTGGCAGGGACCGTAGAGACAACGGGAATCGAGGGGTAAGTTGCAAGGAGGTTAACCACCAGTGACAATAATCCAGATTCTTGAGTAACATATTTCCGGTGATGACCAATTTTCGAGCAATTGCGTTTGATGCTTGGGTATAGCTATGATGTCGTAGCATCAACAAGTTATGGGTATTACTGTTAGTACTAGCATTAGCTAAAAACAAACCACAGATTGTACAGTAGTCGAAGCTATCAATAGAGTTTGCGGATGTTGAGTCCTGGACTCTTCATCCTCTCAAGGAACATGGAGTCCCTAGTCCAACATGTAAGACATAGCACGTTGATTTTGTTTAGGTGCTATGTCTTACTATCCAAATAACGGCCTTGTATAGTATGTTCCGATCTCGTTGACATCGGAATGAGTAATCAAAGTTTCAGGAACATCAAACACACTTGGCAACCTATATTGACACTCTTCCACTAATTTATGTGTAATTAATATACTTACTGTGCTGTCTTTATCCTGGCGGAATGAAAATATGATACTAGCAAATGGACGCATTTTCACGTTCAGTTGACATGCATTTGAATTTGTTGCAATGCTAAAGTAGTTGAGGTATGGCGAAGTAAGTTAAAGTAGGTACATGTTGGTGATAAGTTTCTTGAATGAAACGAACCGTTGCTTACAGTTCCAATAGGCATAATATATTTTTATTTGTTGCGTTAAAGAATAATATTTCAGCTTACCCTGATTTCGGCATTCCTGGCTTACATCGCTTTCCAACCAACTGAAATGTAGGCCAGTGAAACTTGAAAATAGGTCCATTTCTTTTGTGAGAATTTGAATTTATTAGAGAAAAGACATCAGAGTGAGTAAAGTCTGACTAAAACATTATGACTTTGTAGAAAAGCATCGTTATTTTAGTTGACAGTTGTTTAAAATATTCATGAAAATTTGACTTTCGTAACGATGCTAGTCGACATCAAAACACGCTAAACAGTATCGTTAGTTAGGCTGTAAGACAACATAAATATCAGCGTCAGGTCTTACATGTAGGACTAGGGAGTCCCCAGCCTATTTCTGAGAGTTGCTTGCGTAAATTCAGGAGTCCCTCACTTTAAAAAGGATATAAAGGAAAATGAAAAAGCTGATTATTTTAATAAAGATCAGTATCAAAGTCAGTGACACTAAAAAGAAAATATTTTTCAGTAAATAGAATGTTAAGCTTCAACATCATAAATTTACAGTCTACCCAGCAACAAAACTAAACATTAGAAATAAACCACAATAATAAAATCAGTTCGTTTAAATACCAAGATTGTTCACTGGAATGCATTGCAGCTTTCTATGGAAGAAAATAGCATCTTCATTCCCATGAAATAAACTTTCATGAATAAACATCTGGCATTATACTCCAGATATTTATAAATGTAATTTACTATCATTGAATGAAGCAAAGACAAATTATAAAATATACCAAGCAACATATACACCCCCCAAAAACTTAAAATAAATGTTAATTACTACCGTGTCATATGCCTTAAGAGTTGGCTCTAAGGAATAATGGTGGAATATAACGTGGGATCTGTAGATAAGTTGAATTAATCTTGGTACATGTATGGCACCTATAGTCTGAATATACCTCCCCATTTGTTATGTGCTGATTTCAATAATGGAAACCTTTAATTGATAAAAAGTGCACAGAACTTAGTTCATTCAGTGATTTATAATTTCCAACCTTAATGTGACCAGAGTGGCCCTAGCACTGGCATTCTTCGTGCCTTTCATGCTTAACAGACTTTCCATACAAACACTGCGCCATGTTGCATACACTAGCGGTGAGTTGATTTCCTCAGACTAAATTGTCTCGTAGTTCATCCTATTTGGAACTGCTGGATAATTCTGTAAATTACCATAATGTTAAGGTTCTGAGTAGTATCCCTTTGCATCCATTTACATAGAAAATACACTGCTTGTTAAATCCACATGAAGGCAAATTTGTAGCTGTCATTCTTTTCCTTTGCTTGATTTGACATGGTAAATATTCAAGCAGATGGCATAATACTTATTCTCTCTGTACATATGTGTAATAGTGCTTACACCCCTTCTCTGAAAATGGACTTGTTCAGGAACTGGAAATGACACTCAAAACTTCTGTTTGGAATGAAACTTTCAGAAGATAACAGTGTTAGGGTCCCACCTGGGCATAATCAGGTTTGAAATTATAAATCATTGCATGAACTAAGTTCTGTGCATTTTTGATCTCATTTGTGATTTTGTTTTTTAAATCGGTAGGGGGGTACAAACAAATGGGGAGACTTTTGACTGCATATTTGAACTGTTATTGCGAGGAATTCAGGTACATCTCAGTACTCTAATTATCACCAGTCATCACTAGTATGTTTCCCAAAAAATTAAAACAGATTTTGCCAACATATTTTTTAATAGTTTACTTTCTTTTCTGCAATCTTATAAAAAATCCAGAGTGATAATGTAGTACCCTGTTGAAATCACATGTACTTAAATAAGAGTTATTGTTATAATGGAATATTGATGATTTGACAGTATTTTTCAAATCAAATTATAGGAAAGCTTTGACTACTTTAATTATTTACATTTGCATCATGACCAGTTTAATTTAATTACCATTAAAAAAAGATAGGTCATCTAATTCCAATCAATTGCAGGTGATTACATACATGTTTTTTTTAATTATGTCACTGTATCCTTTGAAGGGTCAATCCTTTTTATTACTATGATATGGATGAACTGTTAATTAGTCACACTTGCTTGATGTAAGTCGAACTTCAGTTATTCTGCAGATTGGCCATCAGTGACCAAAATATGAAAAAGGGGAACATCCTTGAAATTTCATGTGTATTTGACCCGGAACTCTGGTCCCTTAGAGCCCTGGTTGTGTTGTTCCTGTTTGCATTGAGAGGGCACTTTTTGTGTAATTGATCTAGGGTACAAATCATACAAGTCATGTTGGTGTTTGGTATCAATTATTTCAGCAGTTGGTGTTATTTTTACAGAATTTGATTACACATGCAGTAAAACCTGTCTTGAGAGACCACTGCTATGAGAGATCACCTGTTTTGAGAGACCAGCACAGATTTATTGATTATATAAAATTATGACTTGTTATGAAGGACCGCCTGTCTTGAGAGACCATTATTTTTTGGCAGAAGGGGTGGTCTTTCAAAACAGGTTCTACTGTACCTTGAAATGTCAGTTATTCAGTTTATTTTGTTCGTTGTCGATCGGTATTACATGAACGGCCATAATATAAATCTGCTAAACATGATTTTCTCGATTCTAAGAAATTTCGTGATTATGGACTGGATTTATCTGTGTTGATTCTACATGAAATACATCGGATTGAAGCAGCGAGGGAGAAGCATGTTGCCATCTGCAAGTGTGTTTCTTTTCTGTTATTGAATGTTTGAAATCATCTGGGAAAAATATGAAGGCTTTCAATTGCAATTATCAGAAGGATGCTATGGAATTTAATGTTTATTTCATTTTGAGTGCAGTAAGGAGGATGTAATTGCACTTGGAATATAGTTGAAATTACTGTACAGTTTCGAAATGTGTAAACAAGCTTGAGAACCCATGACATGGCTCATGTAATTCGGATTTGCAGAACTAAGAAAGTACATTTTGAGGAAATTCAGGATGTAAAACTGTAAGTATATTTTTTGCCATTCTTATTACCAGCTAAAGAAGACAGTTTATGCCTTGTCACTTGCATTTTATTTGTAAGGACCCTGTCTGGCATCTATAGCTAGTCTAAATCCGAAACATTGTATTAAAAAAGTTAACATGGAATGTGCCAAAGCAGCTGGTATTTGGCAGTCCACAAAACATCTTGTTTATTTCATTCAGAAACAAATTTAATCCACTAAAACATAAAGCGTCTACTACAAGAGTGTACATGATTTCTTTACGAAGTAGTTCCTAATGTAATGTGAAGTTGCACGTGAGTTCAATATTGTAAAATATTGCATAATTCTGGCAATGTAAAGTTAAAGAAAAAATGAGCATATAATAAACATGCATATATACATACATGCTATTATATACTCTGCATATATATATCCATTCTGTTATATACTGGACATGTATACATTGATGCTATTATATACTCTACATGTATATATCCATGCAATTATATACTGTACATTTATACATCCATGCTATTATATACTGAGCATGTATGCATCCATGCTATTATATAATGACAGTAGGAGTTGTCTATAACACATACCAATAGGAGGAGTTGTCTATAACACATACTAATAGGAGTTGTCTATAACACATATCAATAGAAGTTGTCTATAACACATACCAATAGGAGGAGTTGTCTATAACACATACCAATAGGAGGAGTTGTCTATAACACATACAAATAGGAGGGGTTGTCTATAACATATTCCAGTAGGAGTTGTCTATAACACATACCAGTAGGAAGAGTTGTCTATAACACATTCCAATAGGAGGAGTTGTCTATAACACATACCAGTAGGAAGAGTTGTCTATAACACATACCAATAGGAGGGGTTATCTATAACACATACCAATAGATGAGGTTGTCTCCAGTAGGTAGGATTGGCTGCAACACTTCCCATTAAGTGGGGTTGTCTAACTGGTAGATGGGATGAATATTTGTAATTAAGAAAAATACATTGTGCTGCTTACCTGTAGATTTCAACAAAATATGGCTGTGCACCATCCTTTGAATTCTAAGTTATGCACCACCCTTTTCAATTCCAATTTATGCACCACCCCTTTGAATTCCAAGCTATGCACGATTCTTTGAATTCCAAGTTATGCACCATTCCTTTGAGTTCCACACCACCCTTTTGAATTCCAAGTTATGCACCATCCTTTTGAATTCCAGGTTATGCATTATCAGAGATTTCGGAAACTCTTAATTACGCGTATTTGGACGCCAGTTTTTGATCTGTGACGCAGAAAATTACTAAGGCGGGAGTCCTCTGTACACATGTAATAGGTGAGCGGCAAAAGACTTGCCAGTACTGCTTCAGCCACCTGCTTTGTGGTAAAATGTGTTGATCAGTTAGATGTGCTGATATATACAATGACAGAATTCAGTGACTAAAAGACCCCTTGATGTACATACATGTTGCCATTATAAGAGTACATAAAAAAGAACATGATGCAATAGCTGGGCTTTGACTTGCGTCCGGATGCGAAAATGTACTGATATTTACAGTGATTGAATTCAGAGTCAGAAAGACCCAGAGATGTACATGTGGTCATTTATAAAAGTACATCAAATAAACAACTTCAGCTTTCGTTATTGTGTTCATTTCCGAATGTATCGGAATAAGTAGTGCACGAGAATCAAGACATGTTGAGACTTAGACAAAATGCCATTCGTAAATTTGGATAAGTATTTTGGGGTTAAACGGCAAACTTACGAAGATTGTAACGAGATTCAGAAGAGTGCTAGAATTGATAGTTCGGATAGGACAGTAGCTAAGTGTAATAAAGTGTGTGATGCCTAGCTTAGTGTTTGGAACAAGTCCTTACTTGGATTGACAAAATTCAGTATCACTCTGATGGACGAACAAGAGCTATTTAAGAGGTACATTGACTGACCATACTTTTTTTTAAATGCAGCTCGCCTTTGCCCAGTTAGTTTTAGTGTTGTAACAAAATGTATTCTTCAATACATCAGTAGCTAGGCCTAGTTTTGATATCAATTACGTTGACAAACAAACTCTTGCCCATTCATAAGTATATGTTTTGATAGCTGATTGACCATAAACCCTTTTCTGAGTAAGGTAGCAACTGTCAATTTCCTGCATGATATCCTTTGATGATAAAACATACAAACATGTGTTTTAAGATCAGAATCTGTGATCTGGATATATATTACCTTCCTCTTATACACAATTTCGTCATAAAATTAGTTTGAAACTCTAAGGAAACCAGTAGGCCTAACGGGAAATAATGGCGGACTTCGCTAAGTCTGGGATGTAGCAGTTTATTAGATTGTTTGTTTTCGTAAATCATCGGGCAGATAATTTCAGAAAAATATATAGATCACTGAAAGCAAAGCCAAGGTATTATTTTTTTTAAAGATTTAACTTTAAAATGCAAATTATGTAGGTCAGAAACGTATGGGACAATGCTATGTTGTGGAATTCACAAGCTGCACTTTAAGGTCTAAGCTGTTTTCCGACCTGACATGTATTTACGAAAATACGGGGGGGGGGGGAAACAGCAAATCAGACGCGATTTAACCAGTGCCTAAAATTACTACAAGGACGCAGACAAATAAATAAACCATAAATTTGCATTCCTGTAAATGGGCTGTTGTAATGAAGCTATATTTAAGAGGGTGATTACATTGTGAAAACCTCTCCATCTAAAAATAGATGCACTCACGTCTGAGTTGATTCAGTAGGAAAGAAGGGACTGCAACTTTTGATGGTGGGACTCCTATTTTTACCAAGACTTCTGATTATGCGCCACCCCTTTTGAATTCCAAGTTATGCATTATGCACCACCCCTTTTTGAATTCCAAGTTATGCACCACCCCTTTGAGTTCCAAGTTATGCATTATGCACCACCCCTTTTTGAATTCCAAGTTATGCACCACCCCTTTGAGCTCCAAGTTATGCATTATGCTCCCCCCATTTGAATTCTAGGTTTGGATGAGTAAATTTAAAGGATTGTTTTTCTTACAGAACAGAATTTTACTTGGATGAGAGTGGAGATGTATCCTGGAAAGTTTCTGAAGATGCAGAACCAATGCCATTCTTTAACTGTGAAACGTATGAGGTATGTTTGATTTGTATATCATTTTGACTATTGCTAAAATGGTCTAAGGTATGTGTTATAGTGGAATTTGCATATCACCTTGACATCTGCTACTATAGTCTAATATCTGAGGTATAGTTGATATGTATATGACCTTGACATTTGCAGGCATAGTCTAAGGTACACTACAGAATCAAATAGCAATAAAGGCAGGTACATTACA
Organism: Sinohyriopsis cumingii; assembly: GCA_028554795.2. NCBI lineage: Eukaryota > Metazoa > Mollusca > Bivalvia > Unionida > Unionidae > Sinohyriopsis > Sinohyriopsis cumingii. The sequence goes on along the minus strand of CM068825.1, from coordinate 167,378,543 downwards.
ATCACAAATATTCAGTGTGTAAGGGAAGGGTTTTGGCATGAATCATGGGAAGTGAAAGTTCTATTTTCTTTTCAGTAAAACCTGTCTTGAAAGAACACCCCTTCTGTCAAAAGAATGTGGTTCCTGAAGACAGGTGGCCTCTCATGACAGCTGATAGCATTAAATCAGTATAAGCATTGAAAATCTGGTCTCAAAAGGCGGTGTCTCATAGCTTTGGTCTTTCAGAACAGGTTTTACTGTGTTATTCTTTATCTTCCTAAATTTGATTTTCAGGAAATAACCTATTTTCCTGAATTTGATTTTCAGGAAATAACCTATCGCAGCTTGATTGTATGCTGTTTGTATTGTCACTGTGCCCTGGGGTGTGGTTGTATGATATATGCATTGAAAGAGTCTCCTTCTGATAAGGGAGATATATGATATTTGCATCACAACAGTCTCCTTTTGGCCCTGTGGATGAATAATATTTGCAATTTAACAGTCTCCCTGTGGTCTGGGAGATGTTTAATATTTTAATTACAACAAAGTCCCTGTCTTCTGAAGGATATATGATATTTGTATTAAATCAGTCTCCCTGTTGTCCTGTGAGATGTATAATATTTGTATTAACCTGTGTCCTGGTAGATTAATGATAGTTATATTACACCAGTCTCCCTGTGTCCTGTGAGATGTATAATATTTGTATTAAAAGCCTTATTTTGGCCTTGGGGGATGTATAATGTTTGCATTACATCAGTTTCCCTGTGTCCTGGTAGATTAATGATATTTATATTATACCAGTCTCCCTGTGTCCTGTGAGATGTATAATGTTTGCATTACAACAGAGTCCCTGTGACCTGAGTGTGTATGTGTGTGTATGATATTTGCAGTACACAGTCTCCCTGTGTCCTGGGGATGTAAATTTACATTACAACAGTCTCTCTGTCTAGCAGGATGTATGTTATTTGTATTAGAACAGTCTTTGTGTGTGTGTGTGTGTATGTTACATTTGCATTACAACAGTCTCCCTGTGTCCTGGGGGACATAAATTTGCATCACAACAGTCACCCTGTGTCCTGGTTAGATGTATGAGGGGTGAATCAAAATAGACCAAGTTTGAACTATGGATAATTGCAACCTGTATGCACTGGAAAAAGCATCCATTAGGATGGTTCAGTGCCACCCGCATGATTATGGTTTAAAGAAACACAAAGTTCAAAGAATACTGATAGTATCTGCTAATAAAAAAATCACATAAAGTGGTTCAAAGAGGAGAGAGATCTCTTGGTTGAAATATGTTGGATTAAAGTAATAATTTCCGATAAAAACCAGGTTGTCATCACATTTGAAGCCATTGCCACATGTGGAGAACTGTTGAAGAAACATACAGACCCAAGAGCCTGAGACGACATGGAAATACTGTTAGTGTAAGTGTCATGTTTTGGGTTGTAGAATGTATAATGTTGATAAGAATTGTAGTAAGTATGTTAATACCTTTAATTTATGGCCAGTAATTGAAGACATTTTGCAAATGCACAGTTGACATTTCAAGATAACAGTGTACTTTGCACTGTCCTGCACAGTCTTGCACCTGGAAACAAGAAAACAGTATTTACCTGGAAACAAGAAAACAGTCTTGTACCTGGAAACAGGAAAACAGTACTTACAGTCTGGAATGGCCATCTCAGTCACATGACTTCATTGAAAATCAGTGGCATAGTCTCAGAATTAGACTTAGATCTCTGCATGCAATTAAACCTCACTGATGTCTAGTGATTTGAACATTGATCACTAAAGAATACATCAAAGATCTATTGAAAGATTTGCAGGCTATTTGGACATCGATATCTACAGGCTATATCAAGATCTAGCGAAGGAGGAGCAGACTGTTTGAACAATGAACACTATAACATTCAAAGCTTTATACAGCATCATTTGGATATTCAAAGAAATGATAAATTCCAGAGGCCTTGTTACAAAATGCATTCTGAAAACCCCAGGCAAGTGCCATAACTTTTTAATTGGTCTGTTTTAATGTTGCAGATTGTTCATGAAATCAACATAGTCAACACTGAGTTGTGTCATTAAGTGTTCATAACATTGACATTGTCAACACTGAGTTGTGTCATTAAGTGTTCATAACATTGACATTGTCAACACTGAGTTGTGTCATTAAGTGTTCATAACATTGACATTGTCAACACTGAGTTGTATCATTAAGTGTTCATAACATTGACATTGTCAACATTGAGTTGTGTCATTTGTAGCATGTCACTGTAGGCAGTACCTGTCAAACCCACCCCAAACTTACATCCCAGGAAGAGTGTGCGCTTCAGCTCCAGTTGTCACTGACTAAAGATGGGATTCATTGTCAGTCACTGCACATCAGGAGATACCTTTATTCACTGACTTTCATCTTGGTAATCAGACGATGTAACACCTTTGTTGCAAAAGCAAGCCAAAAAAATATGTTTAATGTCTCTCATAACTTTGATTGCTAGATTTGTGGGGTAGTGGAAGAACTCCTAATGTATTATGATCAGGTATTGTTGAGAAAACACATTTTGCTTCAAAAATTGAATTTTGTGTCAAAATTCACAGTTAGGATAAAAATGTGATAAATTACAGACAGTCCTTGTCACTTTGTTGTATTAATAATGTGATGTTACCAGAGCTTTAGATTCCATGTTTTTGTTAGGATTTTAGTACCTTGAGTCTCAGCAAGAGTTTTGATGTGTTTGTAGCACTTCTGAAAATTTGGGGACTTGTTTCTGAGAGCCAGGGACTTTCCCTATTAGGTCATGGTAAAACCCTGAGGTCAGGATTCACTGATAGTCTTAGACATGTGTACCTTCGTGCATTCATCTTGACAGAGAATAGTGTCCACAGAACATTCTACCTTGTGTTCCAAGGGTAAGTGTCAGTGTTCATTGTTAGTGGCTGACAAGTTTTTAAGTTTGATATCCTCTAAGATTGCATGATGTAGTAACAGTCACTTAAGTTAACATTAAATCTTGATTTTAATCTGATCAGGATCAATTTATTCCCCCTTTCCCCCATTTATTTTCTAGATCCAGCCAAAGAAGGGTCACATTCCAGCTGTGTTGAAGTTCTATGGCACTTATGAAGGCCATGTGATCGACTTTAAGGTGAGCATTTTATTGTCAACCACTGACTTGTCATGAATACCTGTACTTCTAGGGGCATAGCTGCCAACCCTCATGAATTTGGTGTGAATTTCACGACTTTTTCAGCGATTCACGGATTCACGCCGCAAGCCAACAATTCACGAATTCTCCAATCCTCAGTTATTTTAAATCTTTAATAAAATAACCGATTTCCTGTTAAGCGCTAGTCGTGATATTCGCAGTTGCCGAAAAGGTCCGGTAATGCTGGTCACGATATTAGTAGATCTACAGCCAATTAGTACAGTTGGCCCGGTAGCAAGCATTTTAGCCTATTTTAATCTATGTGTATAAGAGTAGTTTTACAAATGCTTTTGAGAGAAACGGGGGCATAACCGGAATTTTGCTCCACGCATGTGTCACCAAAATGGATTTGAGTTACCATTCAGCATCGCATGTAAGATGTTGAAAATGTCTTCACCACCAAGGAAAAAGAAATGTATTACTCAAAAAGTGAAGTTTAATTTGGAATATATCAAAAATTGGCCGTGCATTCTGCCATTAAACATTGATATTCATCATGCTTTTTGCACTCAGTGTGCCATCGCAGAGACGATGTGGGAAGCACGTCAGTTGCAAGAAACATGTAGAAGTTGGGAAAATTAAGAATTCGCAGATTTCAGCTCTGGAATATATTAAACCATTGGCAGAAGACCTGCAGGCTACCAACGCTGAAGCATTATTTGTGAGTTTTCTTGTTGAACACAATCTACCTTTTTCAGCTGGAGACCATGCTAAACATTTGTTCTGACAAATGTTCCTGGACTCGAAAATCGCTTCCAAATTTTCCTGTGGAAGAACCAAAAAATGCTGCAGCTCCTGTGCATTCCTCACAGCAACAGTGACAGCGAAAGAGTATTTTCTTTAGTGAGGAAAAATAAGACAGACTTTAGGGCCCTACTTAGCTGCAATTTTAGTCACCAAGATCAACCAGCAGGCAAGAAGTCGGAACTGTTTAGAAAACAAATTTACGATCAAGCAGTTGAGGAAGTTCAAGTCTGCCACAGTATCATGTCTTAATAAATAAATATTTCTGCATATATGTTGTGTTTTAGTTTTATTTTGCAAACTTGATATAGTGTATAGTATTGACAGTCAGAGTGGATGGAGTGGTCAGAGTGGATGGAGTTATTATCATGGTATTTTTCATGAATTCATGTCCAAATTCACGACTTTTTATCCCTATTTTCACTAATTGTGAGCCTGGAAGGTTGGCAGCTACGTAGGGGACATGTTGATCAACATATGGTGTTTGTGCGTTCAGTTTTGGGTGACGTTTTTCTTTTAAGCAAAACAGGATATGAAATGTGCCATTCTGCCAGAATTCTGAGACGGTGGTGGCATCATTATCATCAACAGTGTTAAAATTATTTGTGGAAGTTTGTAAGTGTTGGATATAGAACTTTTTCACTACAGAGCCCTTTTTTATAACACCATTCTTGTTATTAGGTAGACCTGGTGATGGATCCCATTTTATCATGTAGTAGTGATATTTACAGTCAAATCTGTCCTAATGTTTATCTGAGTTCAGTGCTTACATGGTCAAAATGGCCATTCTCATTTCTCCCTGGCAATCAGCAATCACCTGTCTTCAGTGGTGACCGGCCATGCGTTTCTTAACCAAGCAATGTTTCATTGGAGCATATCAGCAGCATATCAGCAGTGACCTATCCAGGTATGCAAATTAAACTTATTTTGTTTCAGGATCAATGCATGGTATGTATAAAGGTAAATATTGTGTGAATCTATGTTTAAACATTTCATATTTTGATTGTGCTTACCTTAATCCAGTGTTTTTCCTGTTAATTTAATGAATATATTAATTGTTATTTTAAGATTTTGAGTCAAAGCTATCTCCAGTGGAGAGAAAAAAACGTGATCTCCAAGTAGAGGTTTATTGTGATATCCCTTTAGTTTAGGTTTTTTGTACCCTCAATTTTACACCCCAGGGGGATACACTGATCCCTTTAGGTTTAGGTGCTACTAACACCCTCGGGAGTGAGTTTGCACAGCAGCCTAATCCATGAATTGTTTAAAGTGTCAACACCTGTTTTCATGCCTAATTATATACCAACTGCCCTATTAAAAAGTTGTGTGTTTCACAGTTTAGGTAAGCTGTCATTAGTAATTTTATTTGGGACTCATTTCTACTGATAATGAGATAAAAGTTTTTTCATTTATTAAGAAAAAAGACTATGAGAGAGATGTAAAAACACAGCTGTAGTTTCCTTGATTTGTTGGGTGTGTGTGAAATAATGGTAATACTATTACTAGGAATACTAATGCTGTTTGGTTCATAGCACATAAATTTGTCATGAACCTAGTTTAAGACCTAAACCTGCCTTCAGAGGTCACCTGTCTACATAGGCCATTTTTGCCTTTTCCCCGTGGGTGGCAGCTGTAGACTATAATGTACTTCATTATAAAGAAGTCTCCAGTGTGTTCTGTAGGCTGTGTCCTTGTGCTTTTTCTCACTGTAAAATTTTGCAGGGTGCACATACACATTGGCAGTGTCAGTGTATCCCTAAGGGGTGCAAGACTGAGAGTCAAAAATCACCTTGGTGTCAAAACTGGGGGTCAGACTGAGTAAAAACAAACTTTGGAACTTTGGAACCAAAAATGGGAGTAAAATTAAAATTTTGGGGGTCTCTGAAGCGCAAATGAGGGTTAAGGGAAACACTGCAGTGTTTTCTTTAGGCTGTGTCCTAGTACCTTTTCTCACTGTAAAATTGTACAGGGTGCACATACTTATTGGAAGTGTTTTCTGTAGGCTATGTTCTTGTGTCTTTTCTCACTGAAAAATTTTACAGGGTGCACATACTTATTGGAAGTGTTTTCTCTAGGCTGTATCACTTGTGCCTTTTCTCACTGTACATTTTTACAGAGTGCACATACACATTGGCAGTGGTTTTTTTTAGGTTGTGTCCTTGTGCCTTTTTTCACTCAAATTTCACAGGGTGCACACACACATTGACAGTGTTTTCTTTAGACTGAGTCCTTGTGCCGATTCTCACGTAAATTTTACAGGGTGCACATACACATTGGCAATGCATCATTGCTGGTGTACTTACATATCAGCCAGGGGTCACACTACAAGGTGAAGTGGGTGATTAAGTCACCTAAAAAAATGTCAACTTTACCTTCTGTTAGGAAGGTGAAAATGACTTTGCCTAGTGATTTTTTAGAGTTACATTGAGAGACCATAGTTTTTTATATGCTCTCTTGCCTTAGCCAGTTTAGTTCCAGTAAAGTGTTGTAGTTGAAGGCAAAATGTAGGTGTTCATATCAGTCAGTCAAGTGTTGTAGCTGAAGGCAAAATGTAGGTGTTCATATCAGTCAGTCAGGTGTTGTAGCTCAAGGCAAAATGTAGGTGTTCATATCAGTCAGTCAAGTGTTGTAGCTGAAGGCAAAATGTAGGTGTTCATATCAGTCAGTCAAGTGTTGTAGTTGAAGGCAAAATGTAGGTGTTCATATCAGTCAGTGAAGTGTTGTAGCTCAAGGCAAAATGTAGGTGTTCGTATCAGTCAGTCAAGTGTTGTAGCTCAAGGCAAAATGTATTTGTACATATCAGTCAGTGAAGTGTTGTAGCTCAAGGCAAAATGTAGGTGTTCATATCAGTCAAGAAGTCTCCAGTGTGTTCTGTAGGCTGTGTCCTTGTGCCTTTTCTCACTGTAAAATTTTACAGGATGCACATATAGGTGTTCATATCAGTCAGTAAAGGGTTGTAGCTCAAGGCAAAATGTAGGTATTCATATCAGTCAAGTGTTGTAGCTCAAGGCAAAATGTAGGTGTTCATATCAGTCAGTCAAGTGTTGTAGCTCAAGGCAAAATGTAGGTGTTCATATCAGTTAGTCAAGTGTTGTAGCTCAAGGCAAAATATAGGTGTTCATATCAGTTGCGCTGCAAACTCTTGCCATCTTGAAGGAATGTGTTTTGAAAGCAGAGTGACCATTAACCCTTTCCTGATTAACAACTATTACTGCCCAGTTTCTGCAAGTTATTTTTTGTTAATAAAACATAAAAGCTTTGAAAGATAAAAATAGTATGTAAATAACAATTTGCATTTTAAGAATAGAATTGGTGATCTGAATAGTTTAATTGCCGCAAGTACATTATTGTCTTCATAAAATCAGTTTGAAACTGTGAGCCTGTCATGGGAAAGTAATGACAGACATCGCTGTGTCTGGGAAAAATCACTATTAGATTGTGTGTTTTCATAAACCATTGGACAGTTATAGTCAGGAAAATATATAGTTCATAGAAAGCAACTTCCAAATATTATGTTACTGAAGATTTAGCTTTAAAATGCAATTATGTAGGTCAGAAAGGTATGGGACCATTCTGTGTTGTGGAATTCAGATGTGCTGTAAGGTCAAAGTTGTTTTGTTACTTCACTCATTTTTGCAAAAATACCACAAAAAAAAGCAATGAAGGAAATTCTATTTAACCAATGCCTAATGTTACTAAAAATACTTTAAAAAATAATAAAAACTTAAATTTGCAGTCCTATCAATAGGCTGTTGTAACGAAGCTGTAAAGTGAGTATTTTCAGTAAGAAAATCCCTCTTTCTAAAAATAGGTGCATTCCCATCTTGGCTGTGTTGATTCATTTGGAATGAAGGGTCAAGTTCATTCATATACCAGCTTTGATGCTTCACTATGCTGTAATGTTTTATTGGCAACAAAGACATTTGATGAACATTATGATCTGAAGACACGTGGACTTGATGTCATGTTCATGGTACAGGGGTTGTTTCAAACAAGTTTAGAAATCTTTTCAAGTGCCATTTTATAGTGAACTTTCAGAAAGTAAAAATTAAATATTGATAAAGGGTAATTGATTAAGCATATTTATCACATAGTTGGTACACTTTACATATAGTGTGTGCACTTTCATATTTTGATATTACAACATGTTAAATATCACTTTAATTGATTGTGATTGGCCCAAATAAGTCGATGATTTTTTTGTGCAGTATTCTCACTAATAGTGGGTAAATTTCATTACCCCCACCTACTGGAGACGTTTTGTTTCTACTATTAATATTAACATTTTGGTGGCCATTTTTTATAATGGACTGCCCAAAGAGAATTGTTGAAATAAGGCCACATCTGTCTGAAAGGCCTATTTATCACACACATGGACTCATTACACCATGTATAGATTATTATGCACTGAAAAATGGGTTAAACCCCAAACTAAAACAACAACAACTAATACTAAGGGAATTGATAGCATGTATATGGGAAGGGTTGGGGGGAATTGATAGCATGCATGTGGAAAGGGTTTGGGGAAATTGATAGCATGCATGTGGAAAGGGATGAGGGGAATTGATAGCATGCATGTGGAAAGGGTTGGGGGGGATTGATAGCATGCATGTGGAAAGGGTGGGGGGGATTGGTAGTATTCATGTGGAAAGGGTTGGGGGGGAATTGATAGCATGCATGTGGAAAGGATGGGGCGGATTTATAGCATGCATGTGGAAAGGGTTGGGGGGAATTGATAGCATGCATGTGGAAAGGGTGGGGGGAATTGATAGTATGCATGTGGAAAGGGTTGGGGGGAATTGATAGCATGGATGTGGAAAGGGTTGGGGGGAATTGATAGCATGCATGTGGAAAGGGTTGGGGGGAATTGATAGCATGCATATGGAAAGGGTTGGGGGGGAATTGATAGCATGCATGTGGAAAAGGGTGGGGGGGATTGATAGCATGCATGTGGAAAGGGTTGGTGGGGAATTGATAGTATGCATGTGGAAAGGGTTGGGGGGAATTGATAGTATGCATGTGGAAAGGGTTGGGGGGAATTGATAGCATGCATGTAGAAAGGGTTGGTGGGGAATTGATAGTATGCATGTGGAAAGGGTTGGGGGGAATTGATAGCATGCATGTGGAAAGGGTTGGGGGTTATTGATAGTATGCATGTGGAAAGGGTTGGGGGTAATTGATAGCATGCATGTGGAAAGGGTTGGGGCGAATTGATAGCATGCATGTGGAAAGGGTTGGTGGGGAATTGATAGTATGCATGTGGAAAGGGTTGGGGGGAATTGATAGCATGCATGTGGAAAGGGTTGGTGGGGAATTGATAGTATGCATGTCGAAAGGGTTGGGGGGAATTGATAGCATGCATGTGGAAAGGGTTGGGGGGAATTGATAGCATGCATGTGGAAAGGGTTGGGGGGGAATGGATAGCATGCATGTGGAAAGGGTTGGGGGGGAATTGATAGCATGCATGTGGAAAGGGTGGGGGGAGGGGTAATTGATAGCATGCATGTGGAAAGGGTTGGGGGTAATTGATAGCATGCATGTGGAAAGGGTGGGGGGGAATTGATAGCATGCATGTGGAAAGGTTGGGTGGGAATTGATAGCATGCATGTGGAAAGGGTTGGGGGTAATTGATAGCATGCATGTGGAAAGGGTTGGGGGGAATTGATAGCATGCATGTGGAAAGGGTTGGGGGGGAATTGATAGCATGCATGTGGAAAGGGTTGGGGGGGAATTGATAGCATGGATGTGGAAAGTGTTGGGGGGAATTGATAGCATGCATGTGGAAAGGGTGGGGGGGGATTGATAGCATGCATGTGGAAAGGGTTGGAGGGGATTGATAGTATGCATGTGGAAAGGGGGTGGTGATACTGGTAACATCCAATCCACTATATACAAGAGAGGTTTAAATGTTAACTTCTAGGAGTAAATAAACTCACCTGTGTTCACAGAAGAAAAAGGACATAAACCATTCTCCAAACTGAAAGAACATTATACAACTGCAGCATGTTTATGCCATAAAATGGCTCTTACATTATGGTGCCGTTCCAAATTGATATGTGTCTACTGTTCCAAATTGAATAATGCAAATTGAATGGGGTCATAAATACATTACTGTAATTTTGGAATATCTGTATCCATAATCATCCCTCGAATAAATACATTGCTGTAATTTTGGAATATCTGTATCCATAATCATCCCTTGAATAAATACATTGCTGTAATTTTGGAATATCTGTATCCATAATCATCCATTGAATAAATACATTGCTGTAATTTTGGAATATCTGTATCCATAATCCTCCATTGAATAAATACATTGCTGTATCTGTATCCATAATCATCCATTGAATAAATACATTGCTGTATCTGTATCCATAATCCTCCATTGAATAAATACATTGCTGTATCTGTATCCATAATCATCCATTGAATAAATACATTGCTGTATCTGTATCCATAATCCTCCATTGAATAAATACATTGCTGTATCTGTATCCATAATCATCCCTTGAATAAATACATTGCTGTATCTGTATCCATAATCATCCCTTCACAACAACTTGAATGCTGAGAAGTAAACTGACACACTGTCACTGTTAAACATTTTTCTAACTGAACTTAGCTGAGTGACATCATACTGAATTTGCATGGACATTCTTTGTTTAAAAACGATGTTGTTTTAGTGAAATATTTTATTTATTTGGAAAGACAGTCGGTTTTGAATTATAATTGGTAAAAATAAAATTAGTACATTATACTAGTTAAAGGATAGTGCAAAAAATTCCAGGGACTATTTTTACACACAACTAATGAAATAAAAAGTGTATGATAAACAGAATCTCAAATGTGTAATGCTTTAATATTAAATTTATGAAACTCATTGAATAATGAACAGCTTTTCTTGCCAATGCTCACAAAAGTTGGACATTATTCAACTTGTTTCATAAATTCAGTATTAAATCATTACCCATTTGAGATACATGAACATGAGGTTGTCATTGAAGTGATTTGTGGTAACTGCTAACTTGAACATGATATTGTCATGGTGGTGCTTTGTGGTACTCTGCTAACTTGAACATGAGGTTTTGTCATAGTGGTGATTTATGGTACTCTGCTAACTTGAACATGAGGCTTTCATAACAGTAAGTTATGGTACTCTGCTAACTTGAACTTGAGATTGTCATAGTGGTGATTTATGGTACTCTGCTAACTTGAAAATGAGGTTGTCATAGCAGTGATTTATGGTTCACTGCAAACTTGAACATGACGTTTTCATAACAGTAAGTTATGGTACTCTGCTAACTTGAACTTGAGATTGTCATAGTGGTGATTTATGGTACTCTGCTAACTTGAACATGAGGTTGTCATAGCAGTGATTTATGGTACACTGCAAACTTGAATGTGAGGCTGTCATAACAGTAATTTACGGTACTCTGCTAACTTGAACTTGAGGTTGTCATAGCAGTAATTTATGGTACTCTGCTAACTTGAACATGAGGCTGTCATTGGAGTGATTTGTGGTACTCTACTAACTTAAACATGAGGTTGTCATTGGAGTGATTTGTGGTACTCTGCGAACTTAAACATGAGGTTGTCATTGGAGTGATTTGTGGTACTCTGCTAACTTGAACATGAGGTTTTGTCATAGTGGTGATTTATGGTACTCTGCTAACTTGAACACGAGGTTGCCATAGCAGTGATTTATGGTACACTGCTAACTTGAACACGAGGTTGTCATAAATGTGATTTGCAGTACTCTGCTAACTTAAACATGAGGTTGTCATTGGAGTGATTTGTGGTACTCTGCAAACTTAAACATGAGGCTGTCATTGGAGTGATTTGTGGTACTCTGCTAACTTGAACATGAGGTTTTGTCATAGTGGTGATTTATGGTACTCTGCTAACTTGAACACGAGGTTGTCATAGCAGTGATTTATGGTACACTGCTAACTTGAACACGAGGTTGTCATAAATGTGATTTGCAGTACTCTGCTAACTTAAACATGAGGTTGTCATTGGAGTGATTTGTGGTACTCTGCTAACTTGAACATGAGGTCGTCATAGCTGAGATTTGTTATACTCTGCTAAATTTAACAAGAATACAGTATATTTGCTTAATATTTTTCACATTCAAATTAAATGGATTATGATTTAATCTAGTATAATAACTACTATCCCTCACAAATATGGCAGCATAATTATGTAGCAAACTTCTTGATTTGTTTGCAAAATTACTCTGCAGGCAAATAATTTAGCACCATTTTACAATCCGTTTTATGTGATGTTATTAAATTATATTAATATTTTAATATTGCAACTCTATATTAACAAATTGTTATTTGTAGGTTGAGATTTCGGATGATCTGATGTTACTGACATATGAGAGATGCTGCTTGTTACAGTGTCAGAAGGTGATTTTTATATTTTCTCCCAGGAACTGATATGTCAGCAATATTGTCAGTTTCAGTTTTATGTTGTCTTTCTTAATTTAGACTGTTAAGTAGAGGAATTTCCTGTCCATGATGGGATGAAAATCTACACAATGATCATGAAATATTACATAAATCAGGAATCATTCTTTGAAATATCTGTTTTCAAAATACTTTGGATTTGTTATGTGTTATACTGCATGTGTTATTTGTTGATCCTACCTAAATCAGAAATATTATTATTATTATTATTATCTGGCTTAAACAGGACATTGATTTTTAAAAATATAAGTCAATGTATTTATTTTCCCTACGTTCTTTGATTACAATTCCACCATCTGGATGACTGTATTCCTGCCAGCACATGCATGCTCTCTTGTTTCCTGCCAGACTTTTCACACACTACTTATAACCTCAGGGCACAGTTAGAATGGTTTGAAGATGTGAACACACCACTTAGAAAAGAAAATATAGTATAATATTTTTCTCATGCCAGAAATGGTTTGCAGATGTGAATAGTGGTACACAACTAATAAAAGAGAAAATAGTAATATTTTCTCTTGCCAAGAATGGTTTGTGGATGTTAATAGAGACAATATTTACAGTAGAGACCTAAATCTGTTTGTGTGTGTGATTAGGATTTTTAATGTACTTTTAAAAAAATTTCAGTCATATTGCTACGATGTCTGCAGTGTGGCAGTTTATAGTGATGTCTAGCACTGGGGCATCATGCTGCAGACATGTAGTATGATGTCCCACCCAGTCACATTATCCTGACACGAGGCTGACCAGTTTTAACACTAACCTGTTAATGCTGAGCGTATAGCGAGGCAGCTGTTAGTACCCTTTTTGTAGGTCTTTGGTATGACTCGGTCGGGGATTGAACCCACGACCTCTCACTTTCCGAGGCGGATGCTCTAACCACTAGGCCACCGGAGCAGTCAGGACCTAAATCTCAGTGCACAATTAGATTGATTTCTGGATATGAACAATTGTGTTAAAATTTGTATTCAAGCATTGGATTTGAGATAATGAAACCTTGCAGAAAAAACATAAAATTAATAACAATAACATTAATATTATTCTCATGCCAAGATGTTACTTTGCAAGCATTACCAAAAGCTGCATTATCTGACAAATTTTCCTGTCAGGTAGCCCATTTTTCTGGTATCATGAGTTTTCCTGTCAGGTAGCCCATTTTTCTGGTATCATGAGTTTTCCTGTCAGGTAGCCCATTTTTCTGGTATCATGAGTTTTCCTGTCAGGTAGCCCATTTTTCTGGTATCATGAGTTTTCCTGTCAGGTACCCCATTTTTCTGGTATCATGAGTTTTCCTGTCAGGTACCCCATTTTTCTGGTATCATGAGTTTTCCTGTCAGGTACCCCATTTTTCTGGTATCATGAGTACATGATTTTACACCATGACCTCAGTCAAAAATATCGGGTATATAGGAACTTCAGGCCCTCCTCCCTCTACAATGTATGGTAGATGTTTAATTATGTTGACATCAGCAAGAATTCTTTTATGTCCTATCCTTTTCTTTGAAGCATTTAAAGCTTCTTGTTATAATTTCATTATTGTTTGTAGACAGGATAAATAGAAACTGCCTTTCTTTCAGATATCTTCCAGTGATCCTCGGGCTGACATACTGTATTCATTCCTTCCGGCCCTGGAAGAGGAATTCTTCTGGGACATCAGCATTAAAGCAGACAGCGGCAGAGAGGTCAGTTGCCTCTTATCTAAACAATACCATTTCTGTAATCCTATTTAAAAAAAATTGTCTAATTTTATCTGTTACATGTAGTCATTGGTATGTTTTAAATACCTATTATGAATTCACGATATTACGTGTGTAAAAATGGTCATATTGACATTCATTAAAAGACTTCTGATGTCTTGTTGGCCGTAAATAAATGTGGTGTTGTTCTGATGCCCAATATGGTTGAGACGGGGAATGGAGCGGTGAATGGAAGCGGGGTTTATGCTGAAAAGTGTGGTTGGCAATCGAAAGAAACTGACTCATAATTCCTGATAAACCTTGTATAACCCTGCTCCATGGAAAGGACTAGAAGGTCATTCCACCGTTTCATGGATGCTAAGGAAAACGATTTTGATTGTGAGGTTCACCCAAAAGTTTGTAGAGCGTTCATTAAGAAACCACAAGATTCCATTTAGACATTAGAAAGTAAGACTCATATTTGCAGCTCGATATACTTGATCTGGTCTGCTGATTGAGAATCTGTCTTGATGGCTAGCCATTAGAAATTTTGATTGTGTTGGAAAGGTCTGCTTGATAGCCCTAATTGTATAAACCAAGCATTGTTTCTCTTTGAAATGGAAGAGAAGAAAATCAGTAACTGTGCCCATAGAGGGACAGCTAAGATTGACACATTTTCTACTTCACCAATCACAAAAAAAATTTCTGTTTGGCATTACACACCTCAAACACAATTTCTTCTGGATTGAATTATGCCATTGGCAACTTTGATCAAAGTTTTTCTTTGTGGATAGATCATTTGAAATCAGCCAAACATGAAAGTGGAGAGTCTGGTGTTTGTTATTTAAGAGAGAGCCCCTGTACTGCAACGGGAGGCCCCGCTTCTGAGGAAGATCCATCAGCCGGTTGAGAAGAACCATGATTGTTAGGGCCACAGAGGAATGTTCAAAATTAGGTCAGTACTGGAGTGTCTGACTTTGTGTAGAACCTGTGAGATCATCCTGAAAGGTTGGAAAATCTAAGCAAAAAGTCAATCCCACTTAAGGCTAAAAGCTTCCAATGCCACCCGTTTGGTCAGGGACTGGGAAAACATAAAAGGAGAGCTTGTTGTTTAGCTTGGTGGCAGATAAGTCCACCAAAGTAGTCTCCTATAGTTGGAGCAGGGAGTCTGCTATGGTCTGGTGGAGTGACCATTCTGTGACAACCATCTACCAATTCCGTGACAGTCAAGCAAAATATTCTTTTTGCCATTAATAAGACAAACTTGGAGGATAAGTCCTTCAGAAGTTACCAATTGAAGGTAGTTCCAAACCTCCATGCAGAAAAAAGGCACATTTGTGCCTCCTTGTCTCATGTATTCCTCCACTTACCATGTTGTCAGAGGAGCCCATCATGCAGTGGTCTCTTACTTGGTAAAATCATCCCTGAAGGGTTAAAAATACTGCCGTCACAAATTGTTGATGTCAGACCTGCCAACCCTAGCAAAACCTTCTTAGTAAGGCTATCGTTTGTATTCCATATTTCAGTAAGTATGATGTTATGGTATTATCAAGTTATAAAACATGAATTTAAAAAGTTCAGAAGCAGCTTGTGACTGATGCAGTATAAGAGCTGCATCCTAAATAATAGTCCATTAGGTAGGAAGTGTATTTTCCACTTCATTGAAGGCTTTGCTTGAATTGCAGTGAATTTGGCATATTGTTGACATGATGTGAATATATAAATATGTGGTATATTTTCTTAGAGTAATTACCCTTTTTTAGTCATTGTGAATATTGAATATTGTCCAAGTTATTCAGTTTGCATACATTCTGCCAGTTATTACTTTTTACTTAGAGTAATGACCCTTTCTTAGTCATTGAGAATATTTTTCATGTTCATACAGTTTTTTATACATCCTCTCAGTTACTGTTCTTTTTTGCTTGTACTACTCTTTCAAACAGAATGTGAATGTTTGTGTGTGTGTGTGGGGGGGAGATCCATGTTCTAGTTCAAGATATTAAAGTCACCTAGGTAGGTTGTTGGATGGTTAGGTGGATAGTTAGGTAGATAGGTATCAGTTGTCACAAATGTGCAGCTAGGTTTCAGCAAATAGTTCACAATTTAAAGAAACAATTCGCTTTAGATAAATTAGATAAAGTAGCAAGACTTAGATCTACTTATCACATTTCTTGATTTTTTTAAACATTGAAAGGTTCATATTGTGCTTTGTGATGAAGCAGCATCCAGTTAATATTTTCAAATGTTAGACTTTTAAACAAAATATTTTGCTGAATTTGTGTTGTCAAAAATATAATTAACTGAAAATAGAGCCATTATTAGTCAGTCTATCCATCTTGATTTTTGTATCATGTTAACTCATTCTATATTCAGTTCAAAGTTCACAGTCTTGTACTGTGTCTTAGTACACCAGACGTGAACTGGTTCAGCAGCCCTCCACCACTGACTGGTTTGCAGGAATGTGTCATACAGACTGTGTTGCATTACCTATATGCAGAGTGTCTACCCCAGGGTTTGATGGAAGAGGTAGCCAGGGCATGTATCAAATCTCTGAACAAGATGCAGGGATTTGGCAAGTTTGTAGACCTGTGCCAGACGTTTCTGAAAAACACCAATCTTAAACACCGTAAGTATCATGGACAGGCAGCAGACTCAGTAGACTGGTAACATGTTAGCTTGCAATATTAAAAAGGAATGAGAGTATATGTGACAGTGTAAGTATTAGTGGCATAAGCATTATGAACATAGTTACTGTTGTCTTGCTATTGCTTTTTCTCCAGATTTGAAGATCATACTAACATCATGTTTTTACCAAGACATTTCTGATGATGTCTACTTGGTCTTTAATGGAAATTGTCCTGGCAGCCATCTTCAAAGTCTTATCACTACTCTTACTTATTGGAAAGTCGTGTCTACAAAGATTTCTTATGGTGTCTAGTCTCTTTTTAATGCTAAATTAAAATGATGCTGGTCTGACATTAAATATGATCACAATGTTGGCCATCTTCATAGCTGCTAACCCTCACGATTTTGGCATGAATTTCATGACTTTTTCAGCGATTCACAGATTCATGCCGCATGCAGAAAAATCACAAATTCCCCAATTCTCAATTATTTTAAATCTGTATTAAAATGACCGATTTCCCATTAAGCGCTAGTCATGATATCGGCAGTTGCCTAAACGGTCCAGTACTGCTGGTCACGATATTAGTGGAACTGTAGCTGATTGGTACAGTTGGCCCAGTAGCAAGCATTTTAGCGTATTTTAATCTATATGTATAAGAGTAATTTTACAAATGCTTTTGAGAGAAACTGAGGCTTAACTGGAATTTTGCTCTGCGCATGTGCCGCAAACACTGATTTGAATTACCATTTGGAATTGCATCTTGAAAATGTCTTCACCAACAAAGAAAAAGAAATGTATTGCTCAAAAAGTGCAGTTTAGTTTGGAATATACCAAAAATTAGCCATGCATTCAGCCATCAAACACTGATATACATCATAATTTTTGCAAGTAGTGTGCCACAAATTTAAGTATAGGGCATGGTTGCAGGGATGATGTGATGAAGCACATTGGTCGCAAAAAACACATAGAGGTTGGGAAAATTAAGAATTCGCAGCAGATTTCAGCTTTGGAATATTTTAAGCCATTTATGGAAGACCTGCAAGCTACTAACACTGAAGCATTGTGAGTTTTCTTGTTGAACACAATCTACCTTTATCATCTGGAGACCATGCTAAAAATTTATTCCGACAAATGTTCCTGGACTCGAAGATCGCTTCATGAATTCATGTCAGATTCACTAATTTTTATCCCTGTTTTCACTAATTGCAAGCCTGGAGGGTTGGCAGCTGTGCATCTTAAAAATCTTGTTATTCCTACTTCTGAATGGATGGTGATATTGACATGGGGTTTGTAATGAAAGATGTGATATCTAGTTGATCCTTATTGAAAATGCTGCAGAGCTTTCGTGCAACATGGTGGCTACAACGACATCTTGAAAATCTTGTTATTGCTGCACCTCATGGATGGATAGTCAACATAGGTTTTCATGAAAAGACTTCTTTTCATGTCTGTTTGGTTCTGAAAATTTCATGCCTATCTTTTGAGCAAAATGACCATATTGTGGTCATCTTCACAATCTGTTATTGATGAATATCAGAAATGGTTTCACACTCCACAGTTAAAAAAAGAAAAGGGCTGATCTTTGATTCCTGGAAATTCTTTTTGACCAGTAGAGCACCATAAATTTGAATGACTCTTGTTGATTTTCCATTTTCCATTTTTGCTAATTTGAATGATTGAAAAAGCAGGCTTTTACTGCTCCTGCATATGGCTGTGGCTTTGTCAGAAAAATTGGTTTTCTTTTCTTAAAATTAATTTGTTTTGTATAATTAGTTCCAAATGACTCAGTAACATGGACAGTTTTATAGGTTGTAAATCAGACTTGTTTGAATATTTGTGCCAGATTTACATACAAGATGGGGGAAACCATGGCACGGTAGGTTCAGCAAATGAGAGTAGGACAGGTATTCATCAGATTTACATTATATGAAGATTTCAGTACAAAAAGGTTATGGTGCTTAGTGAAATATTCTCAATGACCCATCTATTCAGATTTCATGAGAACTAAGAAAAGAGAAGTTAATGGTGGTCCTAAATGCCAGGTAGTAATTTAAAATGATTTCCTTATGTGGTCTATTTTTTTAAATTGACTTTATATTTTTTAATTGATTTTATATTTTTATAGTGTTATTGCTGTGATTATTGTTGTATTTTAAATTGTATGTTTCATTATTATTATAAAAACTGATTAGATTGAAGGTAGCGAATGAAATAATTATTATAATTCATAGATTGATTATTTTGAGGATGCACAACACATTATTTATCACTTTACAAAAGTTGAAACGCTGGTAAAAAAGTGTTTCATGATCAGAAGTTTACAAATAAGAAGACCAGCATCATCAATGGATTTAAATCAAACGGCTAACTTACAACAAAAAAAAAAAGAATAAAGGTTCTGATTGACAATGATTGGTATTTCATGGTAAAGATAAGCTACTAGTGTTTGTTAAACTAAAAAACTGCAGTAATTAAACTTATTTTACAGACCCTCCTGTTTTCTGGGTGCCATATTTTCAAAATTTGCAATAATTTTAAATAGTACAAAAAATGTTTGGACACTAACACTAAGTGTAAACTAAGGTATGTATTATCAGTAATCAAACAGTGGTGCTTGTATAGTCAAACCATGACACCACTTTGATTACCCTAATTATCAGGTGTATTTATTGATGATGTTGTCAGTAGACAGCAATTATAACAGCTGACACACTTTGCATCTTGTGATCAAGCAAATCTGTAAACACAGCCAGCTGTGTGCTTGTTAAACGATAAAGATAACCTTTCATCCTCAGATACTTGGCAGAATTAATGAATGAGTCATTTTGATATCTGTAAGATCAG
This sequence comes from Sinohyriopsis cumingii, assembly GCA_028554795.2. Lineage (NCBI taxonomy): Eukaryota > Metazoa > Mollusca > Bivalvia > Unionida > Unionidae > Sinohyriopsis > Sinohyriopsis cumingii. Next base: position 167,358,994 of record CM068825.1, on the reverse strand, counting down.
ATGCTTGGCAGAATTAATGAATGAATCATATTGACAACTGTAAGATCAGATGTTTGACAAAATGAATGAATCATTTTGTTAACTGTAAGATCAGATGCTTGGCAGAATTAATGAATGAATCACTTTGATAACTGTAAGATCAGATGCTTTGCAGAATTAATAAATGAATCACTTTGATAACTTGGCAGAATTAGTTAATGAATCACTTTGATATCTGTAAGATCAAATGGTCGACAGAATTAATGAATGAATCACTTTGATAACTGTAAGATCAGATGCTTTGCAGAATTAATAAATGAATCACTTTGATAACTTGGCAGAATTAGTTAATGAATCACTTTGATATCTGTAAGATCAGATGTTTGGCAGAATTATTGAATGAATCACTTTGATATCTGTAAGATCAGATGCTTGGCAGAATTAATGAATCATTTTGATAACTAAGATCAAATGCTTGGCAGAATTAATGAATGAATCACTTTGACAACTGTAAGATCAGATGCTTGGCAGAATTAATAAATGAATCACTTTGATAACTGTAAGATCAGTGATTATCATTGTTACAATGAGCCTCGATGTGATTGCAGGCTTTTTTATACTTAGTGTTGGAGAGTGTGAACAGGCAGACAAAACAGTCATGCACATCATCAAGTCCTGTTCTCACTAAAATGTAATAATTCTGCAGTGTTTAAATGTGTATGCAGGGTATCATTTACATTTTCCATTTCCAGTTAACTGGAATTTCATTTTTTGATAAAGCGTTCAACATCTTCAATATGTTCACCAGATCTTGAAGTCTCAGTTTTATTCATTTACATATTTTCTTTTGGTAAACTCATTTTGATGTGGTCATTTCAGTTTTCGTACCTATAATTGGAGTTCAGTTTTGGTAAACTCATTTTGATGCGGTCATTTCAGTTTTCGTACCTATAATTGGAGTTCAGTTTTGGTAATGCTCATTTAAATTCCTGAACTAGTCAAATTGATTTAGTTCTTTTACATATTAAGCAGTGTGATTACCATAATTTGGAGTTTTTTTTAAGTGAGTGAAAGATTCTGTTGTGAAAGACAAACTCTTTATCATTTAATAATACTGAATTTGATCAAATTCATAGACAGTGTTTCGATAGAAACTTACCACAGCAGTACACATACTCTATTAATGACTCTCACACACAAACACACACACACATACACACACACACAAACACACACACACATACACACACACACACAAACACACACACACATACACACACACACAAACACACACACATACAAACACACACATGGAATTCAAGTAGTATTTGTAAAAGGTAGTTAAAACATGACCATACAGACATTCTTTATTGGCAAGCATGGATATAATGCAACCATATTTATCTACTAAGATGTACTTGCTGGGCTTATTGATGCACAGTTCTATCAATAACAAGTGATAGTTTACCAGGGATTATTTGGGAAACTCTGTGTCATTTTCATTAGTTGAATCAATATCTAGACAGAGAAAGTAATTAATTGTAGTGTCTGTATATTTGGGTCAGTGATTGTAGCTACTTAAAATTTGGAAAGAATTTCATGTGTAGTGTAGATAGAGCAAGTAGTGTACATAGAGTAAGTAGTGTTTGTAGGGTAAGTAGTGTGTGCAGGGTAAGTACTGTTTGTAGTATAAGTAGGGTAGATGTAGGGTAGGTAGTGTATATAGTTTAAGTAGGATAGGTAGGGTAGTAGGTTAGGTAGGGTAGTAGTGTAAGTAGGGTACTTGGGTAGGTAAGGTATGTAGTTTAAGTAGGATAGGTAGTGTACGTAGTGTAAGTATGGTAGTTAGGTAAGTAGTGTAAGAAGGGTAAGTAGTGTATTAGGGTAAGTAGAGTAGTAGTGTGTGATTTGTGTGGTTTAGAATGTTAATGTAGCTTTAACAATTTTCAGTCATATCGCTATGATGTCTGCAGTGTGGCAGTTTATTGTGATGCCTAGCACTGAGGCATCATGCCGCAGACACGTAACATGATGTCCCACCCAGTCACATTATTCTGACACCAGGCCGACCAGTCCTCACACTAGCCTCTTAATGCTGACTGCCAAGCCAGGCTGCTGTTAGTACCATTTTTATAAGTCTTTAGTATGACTCGGCCTGGGATCGAACCCACAACCTCCCGCATCTGAGGTGGATGCTCTAACCACTAGGCCACCAGAGCGGTAGTTTAAGTTGTGTAAGTAGGGTCATTAGTGTAAGAAGGGTAAGTAATGTAAGTAGTGTAAGTAGGGATAATAGTGTAAGTAGGGTAGTAGTGTAAGTAGGGTAGTCGGGTAAGTAGTGTAGGTAGTGTATGTAGTTTAAGTAGGGAAGTAGTGTCAGTACAGTAGTAGGGTTAGTAGTGTATGTAGTGTAAGTGGGGAAGTAGTTTAAGTACAGTAGTAGGGTAAGTAGGGTAGTAGTGTAAGTACAGTAGTAGGGTAAGTAGTGTAGTAGTGTAAGTACAGTAGTAGGGTAAGTAGTGTAGTAGGGTAGTCGGGTAAGTAGTGTAGTAGTGTAAGTACAGTAGTAGGGTAAGTAGTGTAGTAGTGTAAGTAGGGTAGTCGGGTAAGTAGTTAGTATGGTAGTAGGTGAAGTAGTGTAAGTAGGGTAGTAGTGTACGTAGGGAAGTAGTGTAGTAGTGTAAGTAGGGTAGTAGTGTAAGTACAGTAGTAGGGTAAGTAGTGTAGTAGTGTAAGTAGGGTAGTCGGGTAAGTAGGGAAGTAGGGTAGTAGTGAACATAGGGTAAGTGGTTAGTATGGTAGTAGGTGAAGTAGTGTAAGTAGGAAAGTAGGGTAGTAGTGTACGTAATGTAAGTAGTGTAGTAGTATAAGTAGGGTAGTAGTGTAAGTACAGTAGTAGTGTAAGTAGGGTAGTAGTGTAAGTACAGTAGTAGGGTAAGTAGTGTAGTAGTGTAAGTAGGGAAGTAGGGTAGTAGTGTAAGTACAGTAGTAGTGTAAGTAGGGAAGTAGTGTAAGTCAAGTAGTAGGGTAAGTAGGGTAGTAGTGTAAGTACAGTAGTAGGGTAAGTAGTGTAGTAGTGTAAGTAGGGTAGTCGGGTAAGTAGGGAAGTAGTGTAAGTACAGTAGTAGTGTAAGTAGGGTAGTAGTGTAAGTACAGTAGTAGGGTAAGTAGTGTAGTAGTGTTAGTAGGGTAGTCGGGTAAGTAGGGAAGTAGGGTAGTAGTGAACATAGGGTAAGTAGTTAGTATGGTAGTAGGTGAAGTAGTATAAGTAGGAAAGTAGGGTAGTAGTGTACGTAATGTAAGTAGTGTAGTAGTATAAGTAGGGTAGTAGTGTAAGTACAGTAGTAGGGTAAGTAGGGTAGTAGTGTAAGTACAGTAGTAGTGTAAGTAGCGTAGTAGTGTAAGTACAGTAGTAGGGTAAGTAGGGTAGTAGTGTAAGTAGGGTAGTCGGGTAAGTAGGGAAGTAGGGTAGTAGTGAACATAGGGTAAGTAGTTAGTATGGTAGTAGGTGAAGTAGTGTAAGTAGGAAAGTAGGGTAGTAGTGTACATAATGTAAGTAGGGTAGTAGTGTAAGTAGGGTAGTCGGGTAAGTAGGGAAGTAGTGTAAGTACAGTAGTAGGGTAAGTAGGGTAGTAGTGTAAGTACAGTAGTAGGGTAAGTAGTGTAGTAGTGTAAGTAGGGTAGTCGGGTAAGTAGGGAAGTAGGGTAGTCGTGAACATAGGGTAAGTAGTTAGTATGGTAGTACTTGAAGTAGTATAAGTAGGAAAGTAGGGTAGTAGTGTACATAATGTAAGTAGGGTAGTAGTGTAAGTATTGTAATGTGTTTAAGTAGTCATTTTTTATTTCCTGCCTCCCAAAAGACAGTCATATATGGCTTTATGTTGCTGGAAGAGTAAAATTTTTGAACTGCTCCAGAACATTTACAGGAGCTAATTTTATTTAGAAGAAGATGAACAGCAAGTTTTCTTGAACGTTTTGGTTTCAAATGTTCATGTCAGACTTAATAAGACATGTTATCGTTTCAGAAATAACGAGCATGGTGAATGACATGCATGCATGTGCAGACAAAATAATTGACCTGTTTGGCAGTAGCGGAGGTCATGGTGGGTCAGAGAGTTCGAGTCATCAGATGGACAGAAGTCTGATAGATAATCCAGCCAAACTGTGTTATGTAGTCAAACAGGCAGTCAGAGAGGGAGCTGTTGGTAGGCTATAAAATAGAATTAATTATGAACTGTGTTATGAAAAACAAATATCTTGTAGGAGATCAATGACCTGTCCTTACTCTGTCAGATGAAGCAGAGTGCTGTGCAAATTGTATCTTGATGGTAAAATGTAATGTACTGATCACCTGGAAATGTGTGGCAAAGACATGGCAAGAAACTCAAAAGAGCATGTCACCTTTGCTTGTTGTTACTCGTGTCATTCTCAACAATATGGCCAACATTCAGCGAGTGACATGTGGAACAATTAATTATCACCCTTTCTATTTTCAGTATCATCTTTTGGAAATATAGAAATTGTTGCAGATAATTACTACATTTAATTCACAAGTAAAGTTGTACCGATGTCATTTTTGCAGATTATGCCGATACCGCATATAGCCGACTATTAAAATTGCCAATACCGATTATGAGACCGATTATTTCAAGAAACTGCCTGTTCTGCAGTGGCTGAAAGCACTAGCATTTGATTGACAAGTAAACCATGCCCTATTTTTGTTATAACTAACAATGCCTAAAATGGGTGCAGATTTATGTTAACAGTTCAAATGTGGTCTCAAGCTGCCATACATGTGATACATTTTTCACACATTTTATATCACACCTTATTTCTTATTGGTAAATCATATATGCAAATAAAACACTTTATTAAATAACATATTTATTCTGAATTAGTTTTTGTGGGGCACATATGCTCTGTGATATGTTTCTTCATTCCTTCTTTTAATTTAATGACAGTAATCAATGTTTATATACAGTTATGCCAGGTCAAGATGTCTCTTGTAAGTTTCATTGGTGGGAATGGAGATCATAATTTGCTTGTCAAGAAAAAATCTACAGCATTCAGTGATCATTTCTGGGATTTAGGAAGCAATTCACTAACGACCAAAGCATGTAAAGCATGGCAAAAATAAATTTCTGAACTCCTGGTGGACGAAGATGTACTTTGTGAAGCTAGCCATGAAGGGGTGGTGGTGGCATTTAATTCCTGAATGCGCATTATACGTCACTTATCTTACATTGCAAAGTATGATCATAGGGTTTTAGTATTAAAATGTCAGTATCTAAATAAAGTTTCTTGCAAAAATATTACTTGGAAAATAATATACATAATATAGATTTGCTTAATACCTGATGTTTCTATTAAAAAAAGAGAGACTGTAGGAAAGTAGATGTTTTTACATTTGATAATGCATGTATTTCAGGTGACAACAGTTAGACCTATGCACTAATGGTGATGCGCAATGCAAAGACCATACAAGTAGTGCAAAACAGTCATGTAATAATTTATTTTGTAATAGAATGGCTGTATTGCTTGTTGTCAATAAAGTAATAACTATCCCATCTTTTTCAATTTTCATTGCCTATTACATTAATAGTCTTGGAAAAATATTCACTACTTATTCTGGTGACATTTTTTGAAAATTGGCAACAAAATATTGAGATTGGTGATTTATTTTGGCGACAACTTTATAAAAGCCAGGACCATCCCTGTAATGTGTATGCTGGAAGTTCAACAGGCACACGAGGCCTCGTTGGCTGGTTGACTGCTGTGATTGGGATGAGTGCATGCATGGTATTGATAATTTGTTGTGAGCAGACAATCAGCAGTAGTTTACAGCAAGTGTGTTTAAAAGTATTTACTTTTAATAATATACTGTTTTTCAATTAACCCCCAAATCAAATGTTTATTCCTTAATTTCCACTGTTTAATTCTGATTTAAAATTCAAGCCATGTCAAGATGAATGTTATGATTAAATTTATATTTTGGAAATTTGTTTACATCGGTACAGATTATTTTATATTTAAGTAGTTTCATGTTTGTCATATTTGATAAACAAAAGTCTTTACATATGGTGTTCCTCAGTTCCTCAGTTATCTTTCTCCCCCCCCCCCCACCATGTTCCTTTTGTTTTAACACCATCAGTTTCAAAGACTTTCAGGAAGGCTCAACTCTGCAGATAATTAGCCCTCATCATGTCAGATAGTGTGGTGGACATTACCTACCTCCTCATACAGATGGGTGTGAAAATAACTGATATATACATTCTGGTCTGGGACTCTTTTCAAAATACATTCAATGCAGGCTCAATATCCATACCACTCTTGAAGAGGCCAGACCGTTCACACCATATTATCTGTTCATCCTTCATTCTTGCATCATGTTTGTGCACTTTGGTTGCATCCAGTCATAGACCTTTTTGTGACAAGGTAGAGCTGCAAACTGCCCACCATTGTCTCTCAAATCCTGAACCTAGAGGACTGGGCCATGGACAAGCTGTCAGTCACTGGGGAGGAGTTTGGTGGCTATTCCTGTCTCCCAGCTGTTCTGGTACCACAAATAATACAGAAAATGAGAGGCCACAATTGTAAAGCAAATTTTGTTAGTCCATCCCAGGTGGAACAATTTTGACTTTGAAGAGTGGATTTTTAACATAGCTTCAGGGCTTGAATTTAACACCAATTTCTTTGTAGCCAGAAGGACTAGTATATTGAGAAATTTACTAGTCCTGCCAAATCTTTACTAGTCCTGTTCACAAAACAATGTCACACAGCTTTCATGTTTTCTGTGTGTTTGTTTATGCGAATTGCGTACGCCAGTTGCACCACATAACATTTCTTTCCTCATCATAATTCAGCCATTCCCTCTTTTTTGTCCATTTCTTCTGAAACTTTACATTACACTTTTCCCTATCATAAGAATTATTACTCATTCTCTTTCAACTTTTGCTTTTTTCCGGTGGCTGAACACCTTCTATCAAATGCCACATTTTGCCTGTCTTATAAGGAGGGAATTGTGCCTTGTTTTGAAATACGAGATGTTATAGTATAGCTGACGCGAATTATTTAAAGCAAGAAAACAAATGGCACAGTGTTCTTTATAGGAAAGTCAGAGCAAGAAACACATTTCAAAATAACGTGTCTTTGCCCCCTCTCACAATTAAATGACCTCTTCCTAACAAAGACTTAACTTCAGCGGATGTTCTGCATGATCAAAGCAGTGGCTATTGTAAACACTGTTATAAAATATTAGCATCAGAAGATAGTGTTAGTTTCAGCTTGGAAAAGGTGTGTTCCCTTCAAACGAAGCCATCTGACTCTCTGCGCGTTGTATTTAACAGCTCCAATTACGGTATCATAAGTCGTAAGTTTGGTAATTGTTCCTAATTAATCGAACCTCAATTTATTGTTGAAATTAATAATAAGGCAGAAAATTTTCAAATCTTAGATGCCCATGCTCAGAGATTTTAATTTCCAACAAATGTACAACATTCTGCTTGGATATCTCCATGTGTATTCAATTATTTGTTCATTCTTGTAAGGGAAAAATATAAAATCTATTCTTATCATCATAGAAAAAGTAGTTTGTTACTGTGGTCGAGTGAATAAAGTGTGATACCACGTAATTTTTTCATTTAATTCGTTATTAGATTAATTAGGATCAATTACCAAACTTCCCTTGTTAATGACAGGACCATAATTTGCGTTGTTAAGTGACATGCGCAAAATCGGATGGATTCTTGTTATAGAAACACACCTTTCCAAGGTAGAAATTGACTTCATCTTCTCATGCTAAGATTTTATGACTCTGTTTACAATGGCCACTGCTTTGATTCTCCAGAACATCTGCTATTGTACCCAAATGCTACATGCACTTTAAGATGGTTCAGTGTGAGATTATTGTAGCCAAATGCCACATGCACTTTAAGATGGTTCAGTGTGAGATTATTGAGCCAAATGCCACATGCACTTTAAGGTGGTTCAGTGAGATTATTGTAGCCAAATGCCACATGCACTTTAAGATGGTTCAGTGTGAGATTATTGTAGCCACATGCCACATGTACTTTAAGATAATTCATTGTGAGATTATTGTACCCAAGTGCCACATGCACTTTAAGATGGTTCAGTGTGAGATTTTGAAATGCATCAATTGATGTTTCAGCAATCTCGAAACTTCTGATGATGTGTGACTTGTTCTCCAGGCGGAAAGGGGAGCTGTCACGTGAAGAGAGACATGACATTATCAAGTACTCAAGGTCAAGGTTAGTAATCCACAGTTGTGATTGTCTGGCATTTGTTATTGAAGCTACTTGGTTTCGTCTTTTTTTCAGCCATGTGCCATAATTGCTAAGCTAACCCCAAATAGCTAGCAAGAAGTTATTGAATTATTGGATTTTCCAGGAAAAATAAATTTTGTAGCTCACTCAATATTTCCAGAAATAACTCACGGTAGTGAATTACCTAAAATATTGTTCCTCTTTGGTCTAGAGATATTGATCCTGTTATGAAAAAGAAATTGGATCCACTCTATTGACACTTGCTTTGTTTAGTCTTAAGCGAAGCCCTCTCTGATGCAGGAAATCCAGGTTCAGATCCCACAGTGTGCTTATTTGTAAGAACAAAAACTATGTTTCTTCTTTAAATACCTTACCTTAGGAGAACTACTACTACCTCACAAATAAGATATGGATACAACATCTCTTTCTTCATAAAGCACATGGTAATAAGGCATGGCTATGACATCTCTTTCTTTATGAAGCACATGGTAATAAGGCATAGATATGACTTCTCTTTCTTCATGAAGTACATGGTAATAAGGCATAGATATGACTTCTCTTTCTTCATGAAGCACATGGTAATAAGGCATAGATATGACTTCTCTTTCTTCATGAAGCACATGGTAATATGGCATAGATATGACTTCTCTTTTTTCATGAAGCACATGGTAATACAGCATAGATATGACTTCTCTTTCTTCATGAAGCACATAATAATAAGGCTTAGATATGACTTCTCTTTCTTCATGAATAACATGGCAATGAGGCATAGATATGACTTCTCTTTCTTCATGAAGCACATAGTAATAAGGCATAGATATGACTTCTCTTTCTTCATGAAGCACATGGCAATGAGGCATAGATATGACATCTCTTTCTTCATGAAGCACATGGTAATAAGGCATAGATATGACTTCTCTTTCTTTATGAAGCACATGGTAATAAGGCATAGATATGACTTCTCTTTCTTCATGAAGCACATGGTAATGAGGCATGGATAACATCTCTTTCTTTATGAAGCACATGGTAACGAGGCATAGATATGACTTCTCTTTCTTTATGAAGCACTTGGTAATAAGGCATAGATATGACTTCTCTTTCTTCATGAAGCACATGGTAATAAGGCATAGATATGACTTCTCTTTCTTTATGAAGCACTTGGTAATAAGGCATACATATGACTTCTCTTTCTTCATGAAGCTCATGGTAATAAGGCATAGATATGACTTCTCTTTCTTCATGAAGCACATGGTAATGAGGCATAGATATGACTTCTCTTTCTTTATGAAGCACTTGGTAATAAGGCATAGATATGACTTCTCTTTCTTCATGAAGCACATGGTAATACGGCATAGATATGACTTCTCTTTCTTTATGAAGCACATGGTAATAAGGCATAGATATGACTTCTCTTTCTTCATGAAGCACATGGTAATAAGGCATAGATATGACTTTTTCTTTATGAAGCACATGGTAATGAGGCATAGATATGACTTCTCTTTCTTCATGAAGCACATGGTAATGAGGCATAGATATGACTTCTCTTTCTTCATGAAGCACTTGGTAATAAGGCATAGATATGACTTCTCTTTCTTTATGAAGCACATGGTAATAAGGCATAGATATGACTTTCTTCATGAAGCACATGGTAATGAGGCATGGATAACATCTCTTTCTTTATGAAGCACATGGTAATACGGCATAGATATGACTTCTCTTTCTTTATGAAGCACATGGTAATAAGGCATAGATATGACTTCTCTTTCTTCATGAAGCACATGGTAATGAGGCATGGATAACATCTCTTTCTTTATGAAGCACATGGTAATATGGCATAGATATGACTTCTCTTTCTTTATGAAGCACATGGTAATAAGGCATAGATATGACTTCTCTTTCTTTATGAAGCACATGGTAATAAGGCATAGATATGACTTCTCTTTCTTCATGAAGCACATGGTAATAAGGCATAGATATGACTTCTCTTTCTTTATGAAGCACATGGTAATAAGCCATAGATATGACTTCTCTTTCTTTATGAAGCACATGGTAATAAGGCATAGATATGACTTCTCTTTCTTTATGAAGCACATGGTAATGAGGCATAGATATGACTTCTCTTTCTTCATGAAGCACATGGTAATGAGGCATAGATATGACTTCTCTTTCTTTATGAAGCACATGGTACTAAGGCATAGATATGACTTCTCTTTCTTCATGAAGCACATGGTAATAAGGCATAGATATGACTTCTCTTTCTTTATGAAGCACATGGTAATAAGGCATAGATATGACTTCTCTTTCTTCATGAAGCACATGGTAATAAGGCATAGATATGACTTCTCTTTCTTTATGAAGCACATGGTAATAATGCATAGATATGACTTCTCTTTCTTTATGAAGCACATGGTATTAAGGCATAGATATGACTTCTCTTTCTTCATGAAGCACATGGTAATGAGGCATGGATAACATCTCTTTCTTTATGAAGCACATGGTAATACGGCATAGATATGACTTCTCTTTCTTTATGAAGCACATGGTAATAAGGCATAGATATGACTTCTCTTTCTTCATGAAGCACATGGTAATAAGGCATAGATATGACTTCTCTTTCTTTATGAAGCACATGGTAATAAGGCATAGATATGACTTCTCTTTCTTTATGAAGCACATGGTATTAAGGCATAGATATGACTTCTCTTTCTTCATGAAGCACATGGTAATGAGGCATGGATAACATCTCTTTCTTTATGAAGCACATCGTAATACGGCATAGATATGACTTCTCTTTCTTTATGAAGCACATGGTAATAAGGCATATATATGACTTCTCTTTCTTTATGAAGCACATGGTAATAAGGCATAGATATGACTTCTCTTTCTTTATGAAGCACATGGTAATAAGGCATAGATATGACTTCTCTTTCTTTATGAAGCAAATGGTAATAAGCCATAGATATGACTTCTCTTTCTTTATGAAGCACATGGTAATAAGGCATAGATATGACTTCTCTTTCTTTATGAAGCACATGGTAATAAGGCATAGATATGACTTCTCTTTCTTCATGAAGCACATGGTAATGAGGCATAGATATGACTTCTCTTTCTTTATGAAGCACTTGGTAATACGGCATAGATATGACTTCTCTTTCTTCATGAAGCACATGGTAATAAGGCATAGATATGACTTCTCTTTCTTTATGAAGCACATGGTAATAAGGCATAGATATGACTTCTCTTTCTTCATGAAGCACATGGTAATAAGGCATAGATATGACTTCTCATTCTTTATGAAGCGCATGGTAATACGGCATAGATATGACTTCTCTTTCTTTATGAAGCACATGGTAATAAGGCATAGATATGACTTCTCTTTCTTCATGAAGCACATGGTAATGAGGCATGGATAACATCTCTTTCTTTATGAAGCACATGGTAATACGGCATAGATATGACTTCTCTTTCTTTATGAAGCATATGGTAATAAGGCATAGATATGACTTCTCTTTCGTCATGAAGCACATGGTAATGAGGCATGGATAACATCTCTTTCTTTATGAAGCACATGGTAATATGGCATAGATATGACTTCTCTTTCTTTATGAAGCACTTGGTAATACGGCATAGATATGACATCTCTTTCTTCATGAAGCACATGGTAATAAGGCATAGATATGACTTCTCTTTCTTCATAAAGCACATTGTAATAAGGCATGGATATGACATCTCTTTCTTTATGAAGCACATGGTAATACGGCATAGATATGACTTCTCTTTCTTTATGAAGCACATGGTAATAAGGCATAGATATGACTTCTCTTTCTTTATGAAGCACATGGTAATAGGGCATGGATATGACATCTCTTTCTTTATGAAGCACATGGTAATACGGCATAGATATGACTTCTCTTTCTTCATGAAGCACATGGTAATAAGGCATGGATATGACATCTCTTTCTTTATGAAGCACATGGTAATACGGCATAGATATGACTTCTCTTTCTTTATGAAGCACATGGTAATAAGGCATAGATATGACTTCTCTTTCTTTATGAAGCACATGGTAATAAGGCATAGATATGACTTCTCTTTCTTCATGAAGCACATGGTAATAAGGCATAGATATGACTTCTCTTTCTTCATGAAGCACATGGTAATGAGGCATGGATAACATCTCTTTCTTTATGAAGCACATGGTAATACGGCATAGATATGACTTCTCTTTCTTTATGAAGCACTTGGTAATACGGCATAGATATGACATCTCTTTCTTCATGAAGCACATGGTAATAAGGCATAGATATGACTTCTCTTTCTTCATGAAGCACATTGTAATAAGGCATAGATATGACTTCTCTTTCTTCATGAAGCACATGGTAATAAGGCATGGATATGACATCTCTTTCTTCATGAAGCACATGGTTATAAGGCACAGATATGACTTCTCTTTCTTTATGAAGCACATGGTAATAAGGCACAGATATGACATCTCTTTCTTCATGAATGACATGGTAATAAGACATAGATATGACATCTCTTTCTTTATGAATATCATGATAATAAGGCATAGATATGACTTCTCTTTCTTCATGAAGCACATGGTAATATGGCATAGAAATGACTTCTCTTTCTTTATGAAGCACATGGTAATAAGGCATGGATATGACATCTCTTTCTTCATGAAGCACATGGTAATACGGCATAGATATGACTTCTCTTTCTTAATGAAGCACATGTTAATAAGGCATAGATATGACATCTCTTTCTTTATGAAGCACATGGTAATACGGCATAGATATGACATCTCTTTCTTTATGAAGCATATGGTAATACGGCATAGATATGACTTCTCTTTCTTCATGAAGCACATGGTAATAAGGCATAGATATGACTTCTCTTTCTTTATGAAGCACATGGTAATACGGCATAGATATGACTTCTCTTTCTTCATGAAGCACATGGTAATAAGGCATAGATATGACTTCTCTTTCTTTATGAAGCACATGGTAATAAGGCATAGATATGACATCTCTTTCTTTATGAAGCACATGGTATTAAGGCATAGATATGACTTCTCTTTCTTCATGAAGCACATGGTAATGAGGCATGGATAACATCTCTTTCTTTATGAAGCACATGGTAATACGGCATAGATATGACTTCTCTTTCTTTATGAAGCACATGGTAATAAGGCATAGATATGACTTCTCTTTCTTCATGAAGCACATGGTAATAAGGCATAGATATGACTTCTCTTTCTTTATGAAGCACATGGTAATAAGGCATAGATATGACTTCTCTTTCTTTATGAAGCACATGGTATTAAGGCATAGATATGACTTCTCTTTCTTCATGAAGCACATGGTAATGAGGCATGGATAACATCTATTTCTTTATGAAGCACATCGTAATACGGCATAGATATGACTTCTCTTTCTTTATGAAGCACATGGTAATAAGGCATATATATGTGACTTCTCTTTCTTTATGAAGCACATGGTAATAAGGCATAGATATGACTTCTCTTTCTTTATGAAGCACATGGTAATAAGGCATATATATGACTTCTCTTTCTTTATGAAGCAAATGGTAATAAGCCATAGATATGACTTCTCTTTCTTTATGAAGCACATGGTAATAAGGCATAGATATGACTTCTCTTTCTTTATGAAGCACATGGTAATAAGGCATAGATATGACTTCTCTTTCTTCATGAAGCACATGGTAATAAGGCATAGATATGACTTCTCTTTCTTCATGAAGCACATGGTAATGAGGCATAGATATGACTTCTCTTTCTTTATGAAGCACTTGGTAATAAGGCATAGATATGACTTCTCTTTCTTCATGAAGCACATGGTAATAAGGCATAGATATGACTTCTCTTTCTTCATGAAGCACATGGTAATAAGGCATAGATATGACTTCTCTTTCTTTATGAAGCACATGGTAATAAGGCATAGATATGACTTCTCTTTCTTCATGAAGCACATGGTAATAAGGCATAGATATGACTTCTCTTTCTTTATGAAGCGCATGGTAATACAGCATAGATATGACTTCTCTTTCTTTATGAAGCACATGGTAATAAGGCATAGATATGACTTCTCTTTCTTCATGAAGCAAATGGTAATGAGGCATGGATAACATCTCTTTCTTTATGAAGCACATGGTAATAAGGCATAGATATGACTTCTCTTTCTTTATGAAGCATATGGTAATAAGGCATAGATATGACTTCTCTTTCGTCATGAAGCACATGGTAATGAGGCATGGATAACATCTCTTTCTTTATGAAGCACATGGTAATATGGCATAGATATGACTTCTCTTTCTTTATGAAGCACTTGGTAATACGGCATAGATATGACATCTCTTTCTTCATGAAGCACATGGTAATAAGGCATAGATATGACTTCTCTTTCTTCATGAAGCACATTGTAATAAGGCATAGATATGACTTCTCTTTCTTCATGAAGCACATGGTAATAAGGCATGGATATGACATCTCTTTCTTTATGAAGCACATGGTAATACGGCATAGATATGACTTCTCTTTCTTTATGAAGCACATGGTAATAAGGCATAGATATGACTTCTCTTTCTTTATGAAGCATATGGTAATAGGGCATGGATATGACATCTCTTTCTTTATGAAGCACATAGTAATATGGCATAGATATGACTTCTCTTTCTTCATGAAGCACATGGTAATAAGGCATGGATATGACATCTCTTTCTTTATGAAGCACATGGTAATACGGCATAGATATGACTTCTCTTTCTTCATGAAGCACATGGTAATAAGGCATGGATATGACATCTCTTTCTTTATGAAGCACATGGTAATACGGCATAGATATGACTTCTCTTTCTTTATGAAGCACATGGTAATAAGGCATA
Source organism: Sinohyriopsis cumingii (assembly GCA_028554795.2). Lineage (NCBI taxonomy): Eukaryota > Metazoa > Mollusca > Bivalvia > Unionida > Unionidae > Sinohyriopsis > Sinohyriopsis cumingii. The sequence continues at coordinate 167,343,827 of CM068825.1, read as the reverse complement.
GATATGACTTCTCTTTCTTTATGAAGCACATGGTAATAAGGCATAGATATGACTTCTCTTTCTTCATGAAGCACATGGTAATAAGGCATAGATATGACTTCTCTTTCTTTATGAAGCACATGGTAATAAGGCATAGATATGACTTCTCTTTCTTCATGAAGCACATGGTAATAAGGCATAGATATGACTTCTCTTTCTTTATGAAGCACATGGTAATAAGGCATAGATATGACTTCTCTTTCTTTATGAAGCACATGGTATTAAGGCATAGATATGACTTCTCTTTCTTTATGAAGCACATGGTAATGAGGCATGGATAACATCTCTTTCTTTATGAAGCACATGGTAATACGGCATAGATATGACTTCTCTTTCTTTATGAAGCACATGGTAATAAGGCATAGATATGACTTCTCTTTCTTCATGAAGCACATGGTAATAAGGGATAGAAATGACATCTTTTTCTTCATGAATAACATGGTAATGAGGCATAGATATGACTTTTCTTTCTTTATGAAGCACATGGTAATAAGATATGGATATGACTTCTCTTTCTTCATGAATCACATGGTAATAAGGCATGTGGATGTGACATCTCTTTCTTTGCTCCAGTGATGAAGCACATGGTAATAAGGCATAGATATGACTTCTTTTTCTTCATGAATAACATGGTAATAAGGCATGTGGATGTGACATCTCTTTCTTCATGAAGCACATGGTAATGAGGCATAGATATTACTTCTCTTTCTTCATGAATCACATGGTAATATGTTGTTGTTGTTGTGGGGTGTAACGCCATTTTTCAGCACATGATAGGCTATGTATAGCAGCCAGTATTAATGGTGGAGGAAGAACCCGGGAAAATCCCGGGAAGAACCACCGACCCACAAGAAGCCACTGGCAAGCTTTCTCACATACCCACATTGGCCGAATCCAAGACTCGAACCCACGCAGACAGAGGTGACTTGGCAGTGATCAGTAATGGAGAGCGCTTTAGACCACTCGGCCACTCGGGGCCCCCGCATGGTAATAAGGCATGTGGATGTGACATCTCTTTCTTCATGAAGCACATGGTAATGAGGCATGGATATGACTTCTCTTTCTTCATAAATCACATGGTAATAAGGCATGTGGATGTGACATCTCTTTCTTCATGAATAACATGGTAATGAAGCATGGATAACATCTCTTTCTTCATGAAGCACATGGTAATGAGGCATAGATATGACATCTCTTTCTTCTTGAAGCATATGGTAATGAGGCATGGATATGACTTCTCTTTCTTCATGAATCACATGGTAATAAGGCATGTGGATGTGACATCTCTTTCTTCATGAATAACATGGTAATGAAGCATGGATATGACATCTCTTTCTTCATGAAGCACATGGTAATAAGGCATAGATATGACTTCTCTTTCTTTATGAAGCACATGGTAATGAGGCATAGATATGACATCTCTTTCTTTATGAAGCACATGGTAATAAGATATGGATATGACTTCACTTTCTTTATGAGGCACATGGTAATGAGGCATAGATATGGCATCTCTTTCTTCATAGCTTCCACTTTGGTCGGATAATTACAGGTAAGTTTTGTATAAATGTTTAACTCAGTAGCATCCAGCTCATACATGTTGCTACATGTGACACTGCTGTGATTTTACCTGTATAGGCAGTCAGTGTTACTACATGTGACACTTCTGTGCTTTTATTTGTAGAGCAATCAATAATTGGCCTTCTCACAGGTAAGCTTTTAGTAGAATGTATTATTTGCCTGCCAGTTCATACATGTAATTACTTAAGTGATGCTCCAGTGATTTTACCTGTACAGGCAGTCAGTTCACCTTCTTACAGGCTGTTTGTCACTAGAATCCTCTTTCTAAGTATTAATACTGAGTTTATAATTCTCTACCTCTACAGGTCACATGCACCCCTTTACAAATATTTATCTTAGAGGGTAACCCTGCAGGGATTTTCAAAAGTTTGAAAAGCAGTACACCCCCTTTACTAAATGTACGTAGAGTCTGCTCTGTTTTGTCTTGCAGATTTAGACCATGGAGAAGACCAGTATGACAACTACTCAACTTGTGTAGTTTTCTTTGGTTGTCAGTCCTGAAATACATCGGACTTGCATATTATGGACAGAAATCAATCTGAACTTGAGGGATTAAAACATTTGCTTGCACACAATGGTTCGCACCATGTCATTCTGGTCAAATCAACAGAGAGCAGAAACAAGCATCAGTTACAGTCTCGCAGGTCAGAATTAGTGACCGGATACATGGATCAATATCCTATACCCCGTCCCAACCTCAAGAACTGGACAGTATCATTCCAGCCATATAACTCTAATCATAATGTGCCATGACACAATCAATCATCATAATGAACCACTCCGGTGGCCTAGTGGTTAGAGCGTCTGCCTCAGATGCAGGAGATCGTGGGTTCAATCACCAGCTGAGTCATACCAAGGACTTACAAAAATGGTACTAACAGTTGCCTCGCTTAGCGCTCAGCATTAGGAGGTTAGTGTTAGGACTGGTGTCTGGATAATGTGACTGGGTGGGTCATCATGCTACATGTCTGCGGCGTGATGTCCCAGTACTAGACATCACTATAAACTGCCACACTGCAGACATCATAGTGATATGATTGAAAAATTGTTAAAGCTACGTTAAAAATCAAAGTCACACAATCATCATAATGTGCCATGACCACAATCATTTATCATAATGTGCCATGACCACAGTCAATCATCATAATGTGCCATGACCACAGTCAGTCATCATAATGTGCCATGACCACAGTCAATCATCATAATGTGCCATGACCACAGTCAGTCATCATAATGTGCCATGACCACAGTCAATCATCATAAAGTGCCATGACCACAATCAGTCATATAGAATCAGCCACCAGAAAACTAAATTGTCAAGTTCCTCGAACTCACTTTATGAACTAGTTATACATGGAACAGTCTAACTTGTTTTGTGCTGCTTGGCACTTCCTGCAGACAAAGCCCATGCTATTCAGGCACTGTCAGGGATCAGTCTACCACATAGTGTTGCTAGGTACTTCCTGTGGAAGATGAACATTTTATAGAGATATCCTCTTAGCACACCAAGTAAGCCTTTGGTCAGAGTTCTTCCAGGTACAGTACACAACTTATCAGTTAGTAATTATTTTATTGCAACAGCTTGTTTGGCATAAAGTGGCCTGAGTTTCTTCTGACCCTTGTTACCCTAATTTTTTGTTGTTTGGTCTTTGCAGTTAGGATGTAGGTTCAGAGTCTTTCAAAAAGTTGGAATTCGCCAACATCATGTGGTGTCACCAACATCATCTGCTGTCACCAACATCATGTGGTGTCGGCATAGGGACGTGGTGTCACCAACATCATGTGGTGTCGGCATAGGGATGTGGTGTCACCAACATCATGTGGTGTCGGCATAGGGATGTAGTGTCAGCATAGTATAGCTGTATACTAGCCAGACCAGCAAATTTGAACACCTTTAGATTGCACCATATCTGCATGGAATTGATAGAAAGATGATTTATTTTCTCAGAAATTAAAAGTATTACATTTTGTATGCCTTTAATATGTTGACAAATGAGACGAAACTACAGCGTTGCTGAAATTTGACCGGAAACTTGGCCATTTGCATTGCTAGTTACATGACATTAATGGTTGTTGAACTAAATTTGATTGGCACATTGAGCCCTGGAACAAGCATTATGTTTTAATTTGAACTCGCATCAGCACAGTTTTACAAATGCATATTTAAAATACAGGCTTCCTAGAACACCAGAAAGAGCCCATTCCCAGCATGGTTCATCTTCACAAGAGGATTTTTCTATGCCAAATACTAACTAATGGTAGTTATGATGACAATAATTTTTGACGTTATGAAGTATGCCAGATTATTGGCGCTGGGAAAGTGTTAATGGAGGTACGAGTGAGTCTGAAAATGGTGTTAAATACCATTCTTATGTACATGCTGGGTGGAAAAAATACACAGCATGCCAGTCAATCACCCTTTCAGCAAATGCAGAAAAGGCAGAATACCAAGCCAAATTAAAATAAATTTTAAAGAATAATACAATTTTCGTTTCTTTTCTCAAACAATTTAGCCGAGCTGGATCATGTGCAACAAAAATTTTTTTCCCAATTGGAATTAAGATAAACTGAACAAATATGAATGAAAAATATGAAAATTAGGACATAAAGATATTTTGATCAAAATACCTCTGGTGGCTAAAGTGAGTCCAGCATCTGCTCAGATGGAGCAGCCTTCTATCGCCTAAAATGTTGAATGCAAATCACTGACAACTGACAGGTAGTCTGTTTGAAAGTACTTTTGTTTTGTCATGGATGAGAATGGCATATAAGTAGTTGCTAAGTGTATGTCTGTCTATAATCTGCATACTGGAAATACAACCAGTAAATCACATAAAAGGGCACCACCTACCACTGACATACCTTTAAAAGATGGATTGACCATCAAGTTAATATGGGTGTTGATGATGTATCATATCATAGGCTGTGTATCTTGAACCATATCAACATGCTGCACGTATGTAATATTTCACCCCTAATTAAAATATGATTTGGGTAAGTATTATCAAAGAAAAATATTTTATTATATAAAAAATTGGTTACTACTTTTCTCCTGATATTTCTTTGTGTAAATACACACACAACAGCAGAACATAAACGGTAAAAGCTGACATTATCATGTGGATACTGTAAGAAATCTGTCTCTTCAGTCTGTTGTGCATATTGATAGCCATTATGTTTGAGTGTAACATAAAAGGAAAATTTGCTTGGTCAGAATGAATAATGGATATATTTTATCTTGTGGGTGAAAAACTCAAGTACTTTCATGCATGACCTCACCATTTGTGAAAATGCTGCGTTTTTCACCTACTTGATAAAATGTATCCATCATTCGCTTGATACAACCAAATATCCACTGTTTGTCATCTCTTTTTTAGGATTCCTTTCTTTTTGAGCCAGTTGGAAAAGTTTCTGGAGGTGTGTAAGAAGCACACATCTGCCATGAGTGTTGATGAAAGACATGAAATAGCTACCTACCTTGTTCCAGAGGTAAACCCAGGCATATGAATACAATTTTGTACAGGAAAGGCTACAGTAAAGTTACTTGATTAACCTGACTTTCCGTAGCAGTTCATATTACAAAAAACACCTTTTTATTTTAAAAATACTAGCAGTTTATGTAAATTAATAAATGGTATCAGTTTTCTTTTTAAGAGCGGAGAAAATTTGACTTAGCCAAAATAAGATTTGTATCTCATTATTAAAGAATGCAATTTTCTGTAAATATATTAGTGTATTCCAACCATGTCAGATGAGTGAACTGAAAGTGCATCAAAAAAATCTATTTGTGGGCAAGTTGTATAAGTGCTATATGGCTCTTCCAGATTGAGAGTTCGTTGGACATGGTGTCCAAGTTTGTATTGGACAGCAAAGCTGCCTTGGAGCAGATTATCAACACATCAGAGAAAGAAAAACCAGCAGACGGCAAAAATGAAAAGAGCAAGAAAGGGTCAGGACACATCAGCAACATTCTGGGAAAAACACTAAAGAATGTGAGTTCTTGATAGTTACACCTTAGAGCTGCTTAAGAATACTGGAGTGTGCATGTTGGATGAAATATGGGCTGTGGTAAATCAATTTTGTTTTACATGTTTTGTACTTACCAGTCTAATTTAATACTAGATGTGTTTTATATGGCACAGTACAGTTTAATGCTACATGTGTAATACTACATGTGTTTTATATGGAACAGTACAGTTTAATGCTACATGTGTTTTATATGGAATGGTACAGTTTAATGCTACATGTGTTTTATATGGAACGGTACAGTTTAATGCTACAAGTGTTTTATATGGAATGGTACAGTTTAATGCTACATGTGTTTTATATGGAACGGTGCAGTTTAATACTACATGTGTTTTATATGGAATGGTACAGTTTAATACTAGATGTGTTTTATATGGAACAGTACAGTTTAATATTAGATGTGTTTTATATGGAATGGTACAGTTTAATACTAGGTGTTTTTATATGGAATGGTACAGTTTAATGCTACATGTGTTTTATATGGAATGGTACAGTTTAATGCTACATGTGTTTTATATGGAACGGTACAGTTTAATACTAGATGTGTTTTATATGGAACGGTACAGTTTAATGCTACATATGTTTTATATGGAATGGTACAGTTTAATGCTACATGTGTTTTACATGGAACAGTACAGTTTAATACTACATGTGTTTTATATGGAATGGTACAGTTTAATACTAGATGTGTTTTATATGGAATGGTACAGTTTAATGCTACATGTGTTTTATATGGAACGGTACAGTTTAATGCTACATGTGTTTTATATGGAATGGTACAGTTTAATATTAGATGTGTTTTATATGGAATGGTACAGTTTAATACTGGATGTGTTTTATATGGAACAGTACAGTTTAATGCTACATGTGTTTTATATGGAACGGTACAGTTTAATGCTACATGTGTTTTATATGGAATGGTGCAATGGTACAGTTTAATACTACATGTGTTTTATATGGAACAGTACAGTTTAATACTACATGTGTTTTATATGGAATGGTGCAGTTTAATGCTACATGTGTTTTATGTGGAACAGTACAGTTTAATTGAATGGTACAGTTTAATACTAGATGTGTTTTATGTGGAACAGTACAGTTTAATACTAGATGTGTTTTATATGGAATGGTACAGTTTAATGCTACATGTGTTTTATATGGAACGGTGCAATGGTACAGTTTAATACTATATGTGTTTTATATGGAACAGTACAGTTTAATACTACATGTGTTTTATATGGAACGGTGCAGTTTAATGCTACATGTGTTCTATGTGGAACAGTACAGTTTAATGCTAGATGTGTTTTATATGGAATGGTACAGTTTAATACTAGATGTGTTTTATGTGGAACAGTACAGTTTAATACTAGATGTGTTTTATATGGAATGGTACAGTTTAATGCTACATGTGTTTTATATGGAACGGTGCAATGGTACAGTTTAATACATGTGTTTTATATGGAACAGTACAGTTTAATACTACATGTGTTTTATATGGAACAGTACAGTTTAATGCTACATGTGTTTTATATGGAATGGTACAGTTTAATTCTACATGTGTTTTATATAGAATGGTACAGTTTAATACTAGATGTGTTTTATATGGAACGGTACAGTTTAATACTAGATGTGTTTTATATGGAATGGTACAGTTTAATACTAGATGTGTATTATATGGAACGGTGCAGTTTAATGTTACATGTTTTTATATGGAACAGTACAGTTTAATGCTACATGTGTTTTATATGGAACGGTACAGTTTAATGTTACATGTGTTTTATATGGAATGGTACAGTTTAATGTTACATGTGTTTTATATGGAACAGTACAGTTTAAAACTACATGTGTTTTATATGGAATGGTACAGTTTAATGTTACTTGTGTTTTACATCTGTACAACCTCAGTACATCTCAGCCATGTTTTCATCCTTTATCCTAGACAAGAATCTAGAATGGGTTTCATATCACATCCCACATGTGGCGGGAGCAAAGGGAGCTAACTTTCTCAAATCTTGGCTATGTTTATCGGTATATTCTTGGGTAAATTTATACCATTAGCTCAGGTTTTCTGCACCGAATATATACATGTACATCTTCAAACTTTGTTAATGCTAGAAACATGAAAAACTGGATGGTTGTATGTATTTCTATTAAGGCCTTACAAGGAAAAACTAGATGGTTGTATGTATTTCTATTAAGGCCTTACAAGGAAAAACTGGATGGTTGTATGTATTTCTATTAAGGCCTTACAAGGAGAAACTGGATGGTTGTATGTATTTCTATTATAGCCTTACAAAGAAAAACTGAATGGTTGTATGTATTTCTATTATAGCCTTACAAGGAAAAACTGGATGGTTGTATGTATTTCTGTTATAGCCTTACAAGGAAAAACTGGATGGTTGTATGTATTTCTATTATAGCCTTACAAGGAAAAATGATCTTTGTGACCTACATGTCACAATTTACAGGCATGAGATTATTCATTTACTTTATGATCACAGCTTTTTGGGAAGTGGTATCTATATTGTTATATCGTGAAATGAGATTTATCTTGAAAAGTACTACACCCCACCCACCCCGATCACAAAAGTAGGACACATATTTCACACATCACTGACTTGGGTTAAGTTTTATGTTTTAACTGTTTAGGCTGGAGTCATTAAATTGGAGTCTGCTTCCAGTTCATTTTAAATTGTACCCCACCCCTAATTTCAGAAAGTAATTACCTGGCACAGTCTAGCTTAGAATTATTTAATTCTTTCATGCCAGTCACATTTCTGTGGGTTTGAATCTCAGGTTTGGCCAGTGTGGGTTTGTGAAGAAGCTTGCTAATAGCTTGCCATGGGTCGTTGCTTCTTTTGGGGTTTTCTTGGGTTCTTCCTCCACTATTTATACTGGCTGCCATGTATAGCCTATTTTGTGCTGAAAAATGGTGTTCAGTCCCATAACAAGAACAGCAACAACAAGAACAACCACCTTGTTTTGTGCATGCAAACTTGTGGAGTTTGAACAAAAATGTCATCAATGCAGAGTGCACTGCTGTTGTAAAGAGACGATACAGGGGCAGGAGTATGATGTGGAATCTCATGCAAGTAAAAAGAATGCACACACACGCACATTGAGATGAAATCATTTTGACAGCATTCTCTCAATCATACCGGTGTCCTGTAAATAAAGTAAGGTAAGTAAGGTTCTTTATCCTTATATTCCTATAGAGATGGGAGATCCTTATATCCCTGTAGAGATGGGAGATCCTTATATCCCTGTAGAGATGGGAGATCCTTATATCCCTGTAGAGATGGGAGATCATTATATCCCTGTATTTATGGGGGTATATTGTAATCTTTATAACTGTCCTTCCAGCAAATCTCACTGGTGCAACTAGTCCTGCAGCATTGTTGATGGATTGCCATATAAATTTGTGGAACTTTTTTTTATGGATTACCTTGATGTACGTACCAATGACTCACTTTGTTCCCACAAGTTGCTGGTTTCATCCTCCAGTTATCAGGATCCATCCATGGGCCTGTCCCCATAAGCTTCCCCACCCCTTCTTGGAATTAAAAGTAGGGATATCAGCTGAGGAATGGACATATCTCCCAGTTAAAACCTTAGAGGTCTTGGAACTTAAGACCTGTCCTCGTGATGATCATTTCACATGACAATCTCTTAAGACCGGTCCTCATGATGATCATTTCCCATGACAATCTCTTAAGACCTGTCCTTATGATGATCATTTCACATGACAATCTCTTAAGTTCTGCGCTTATGATGAACATTTCACATGACAGTCTCTTAAGACCTGTCCTCATGATGATTATTTCACATGACAATCTCTTAAGACCTGTCCTCATGATGATTATTTCACATGACAATCTCTTAAGACCTGTGCTCATGATGAACATTTCACATGCCAATCTCTTAAGACCCGTCATCATGATGATCATTTCACATGACAATCTCTTAAGACCTTTCCTCATGATGATCATTTCACATGACAATCTCTTTTTAGTGGCTTCCTTTTGCATCTGAAAGGAGGAATCATTGTTTTCAGCAGCATTTTAGTATTTGTTGGAGGCTGTAGCAGAAACATTGTGCCATCTCCTCTCCATATTGGTGGCATGCCATAGGGAACTTTTACACCTCCACTAGGATGGTGCCTTGGAGATGTCAGAGGTCTTTTTGGACAACAGCATGAACCATTTAAGGTCTGCATATGTTGAGATGGAAACACTTTTCAGAGGCTTCATTGTCTCCATGGATGTGAAGGGACCAACAACACATTCCTTTGGCATCTGCTATGGGCCCTTTGAAACAGGCAATGAAGCATGCACACCCTGTCCACCCCATGGGACCTTTCACTATGTTCTTCAGACAGGCACAGCCTCAACAGTCTTACAAGCAGTCTCATTTCAAAGCTCTCTCTTGTGCACTGGATGAGGCATTTGGAAAGGTCTGGGGAGAAAGTCTTACTTGAATTCTTTTTTCCCCAGGAAAGGTGTATGTGAGATAGTTTGCCAGTAGCTTCCTTTGAGTAGGTGGCTGTTGCCATGGTTTTCTCATGTTCTCCACCAGATATATTGACTGCCACGTATAGCCTATCATATGCAGAAAAATGGCATTAAACCCACAGAAACAAACAAATTAGTTTTACTCACCCCAATCCACCCCCAAACTACATTTATAAAGAGGTAAAAAAATTAATTGCTTTCCAAGTTTGACATTGGATTACGACTAAAGAAAAGGGGTCAAAAGCTGTTGTTGTTGTTGTTGTGGGGTTTAACGCCATTTTTCAGCACGATAGGCTATATATGGCGGCCAGTATTAATGGTGGAGGAAGAACCCGGAAAACCCCGGAAAGAACCACCGACCCACAAGAAGCTACTGGCAAGCTTTCTCACATGCCCACATTGGCTGAATCTTAGACTCGAACCACCGGTCAAAAGCTGACTGTTGATGATATTTCAAAGCTTGCATTTAACTTTTAGCCTTTTTTCTTTGCATGCTGTTAAATCCGGGTATTGCCAGCCATTTTGTATCACGGTATGGATCATGATAGTATCACCTAAATAAATAATCTGGGTATTGCCAGCCATTTTATATCACGGTATGGATCATGATAGTATCACCTAAATAAATAAACTGGGTATTACTGGCCATTTTATATCACGGTATGGATCATGATAGTATCACCTAAATAAATAAACTGGGTATTGCCAGCCATTTTATATCACGGTATGGATCATGATAGTATCACCTAAATAAATAATCTGGGTATTGCCAGCCATTTTATATCACGGTATGGATCATGATAGTATCACCTAAATAAATAAACTGGGTATTGCCAGCCATTTTATATCACGGTATGGATCATGATAGTATCACCTAAATAAATAAACTGGGTATTGCCAGCCATTTTATATCACGGTATGGATCATGATAGTATCACCTAAATAAATAACCTGGGTATTGCCAGCCATTTTATATCACTGTATGGATCATGATAGTATCACCCAAATAAATAAACTGGGTATTGCCAGCCATTTTATATCACGGTATGGATCATGATAGTATCACCTAAATAAATAATCTGGGTATTGCCAGCCATTTTATATCACGGTATGGATCATGATAGTATCACCTAAATAAATAAACTGGGTATTGCCAGCCATTTTATATCACGGTATGGATCATGATAGTATCACCTAAATAAATAAACTGTAAAATGTACATGAATCCATTATAGCATAGCTACTGCTATGGTGGCCCATTGGTTAGAGAATCCAACTCGGATGCAGGAGGTCATGGGTTCAAACCCCGACCAAGCCGTACCAAAGACTTATAAAAATGGTACTAACAGCTGCCTCGCTAGGCACTCAGCATTAAGAGGTTAGTGTACATGTTTGTGGCATGATGCCCCAGTGCGAGACATCGCTATAAACTGCCACACTGCAGACATTGTAGCAATATGACTGAAAAATTGTTAAAAATCGAAATCACACATAATAGCATGGTATACATAAAACAACTGAAAAATGCACACATAAATCCATGATAACATTGCATAAATAAACTGAAAAATATGCAAATGAATTCATGTTAATATTGCATACATTAATAAACTAAAAAATATGGTAGTAAATTCATGTTTGCAGCATCTCTTCTCTCAGTTCCAGCTTAATCTGTTACATGTCTAGAATAAATAATGGTAGTCACCTAGTGTATGATAGTGGAGGTTATCTGTAAGAGTTACTTCCCTTAATCTGTGCTTTTTTTTTTTTTTTTTTTTTTAATCATTTGGAGCAGGGTGGGGGACTGGATTTAAGAGGTAGCAGAGTTTCTTTTCCTTAAATTAATGTGACTGAATAGGTATTCTTGTTCTTGGTAATAAAAGATAATTCGCTAAAATATTTCCTTTCTACTTGCAACAGGGTTCTATTTCTGTGAATAAATATATGTTAAAACCATTGAATAATGATGCAAATGAATAAAAAGTTTAGAATTGACTATATGCAGTTTGCTTCAAATGTCAGCATTATAGGTTGGTTTTTATAAGAGTTATTTCAGCTTAGGATTCCACTGTTAAAAAAGATCAACATTAAAAGGTTATAAGGAGTTGTGAGAAAAATGATTTGGACAAACATAATTTTCCCAAACACCTACTTTTGAACAGGTCAAACAAATACATTTCTCACAAACACCTTTTTTTGAACAGGTCAAACACAATTCTCCTGGACACCTTTCAGACAGGTCAGACATACAATTCTTTTTAACCGATTTTTGGCAAGAATGAACAATAAAACTCAAGTAAAAAATGAATCAACATAGAAATATCAAAGGAATTTTTTATAATGGTCCTTTTTGTTTACTTTATTCAAAGGGGTAGAGAGATAACAAGAAAAGGATGGTTTGTATAATTTATTGGATGATTTACATTTAGTTTATGTTTCATTCATCCTGTTTTGCCAGTTTGTGTATGTACCATGGTAAACTATTGCCAGAGTAAATATTGCAATTTATGCAGTGAACACACTGACATTTCTGGAATCATAAAATTTATTGAGGGGATGTTCCCTGATGAGTACAACTTATTCATAGCAGAAATAGGCCATTCTATTGCATATTTTATGCTCCACAAACTTGGGTCAATTTTTTTTTATTTGATGTTTTTTTCTCAGTCAATATTCTTGCTTGAGTCATGAGATTATGATAATTTACATTTCCATTAGTACCACACCCATACAGTTTAAAAAGCTCATTATGACCTACAATCATTGACCTAAATATCCACAAACAAAAAAGTAATTATTTTTCTCCTTGTCCTGATAATTTTTGTATGTGTGCATTTTTCAGTTGTTTTATGTATACCATGCTATTATGTGTGATTTGGATTTTTAACAATTTTTCAGTCACCATGCTACAATGTTTGCAGTGTGGCAGTTTATACTGATGTCTCGCACTGGGGCATCATGCCACAAACATGTACTAATGATACATTTTCCTAAATGTTTTGTATGGAAAATTAATTCTTGACTGTCATGATTGTTTATTTATGCACAACACAAGTACAGTGTTTGCTGGAAGTGATCTAGATAAATAAACTTGGTTGCATTATGGTCTAGATAAGTAAACTAGGCTTGTGTTGTGGTCTAGATAAATAAACTTGGTTGCTTTATGGTCTAGATAAATAAACTTGGTTACATTATGGTCTAGATAAATAAACTTGGGCGCATTATGGTCTAGATAAATAAACTTGGTTACATTATGGTCTAGATAAATAAACTTGCTTGCATTATGGTCTAGATAAGTAAACTAGGCTGTGTTGTGGTCTAGATAAGTAAACTAGGTTGTGTTGTGGTCTAGATAAGTAAACTTGGTTGCATTATGGTCTAGATAAATAAACTAGGTTGTGTTTTGGTCTAGATAAATAAACTTGGTTGCATTATGGTCTAGATAAATAAACTAGGTTGCGTTATGGTCTAGATAAGTAACCTTGGTTGCATTATGGTCTAGATAAATAAACTTGGCTGCATTGTGGTCTGGATAAGTAAACTTGGTTGCATTATGGTCTAGATAAATAAACTTGGTTGCATTATGGTCTAGATAAATAAACTAGGTTGTGTTTTATCCTTGTTTGCCGATAAAGAACACTTGCTTGTTATGTTTGATTGTTCTTTTACAGAAAAGGAATTTCGATGAATAGCTTGTGTTTTTGTTTGTTAAATGTAGACAGTATATTCATTATGTATATTACAGCTGTTGGTGATAAGTCTTGCTAGAAACTTGGTTATGAACACAACCCATTTCTTCTATGATAACAAAAAGATTGTCTTTGACAACAGAATGTATCACAGAAATGATATACATCAATTTGTATTACCTTACCTCTGAAAATCTGAAAGAGAATCCATGTTTTACTTCAGAAATGTGTGAAGCAATCTCAACAAAAAATCTCCATGGGGATTGTTGCCCTAAATATGTAATGGTACCAAATCACTTAAAATGGTTCAGAGTTTATTTACATTTCTAATCAAGTTTTAGGTATGAAGATGAAACCATCTAAGCCTTAATAGGTTGTTTTGAGATAATATGCAATTGAATTGAACTGATTCTACAAGAACATAAGAAACTCATGTGTCGAAGATGTTGGTCACTTTATTGGAAACAAATGTCAACCAAGTTTATTTTACGGTAAAAGAGAAACCAAAAAGAATAACCCACATTCAAGTTAATATATATATATATATATATATATATATATATATATATATATATATATACATACACAGTGTAACCCCACTATAACGTGCCCCGCTATAATGTGAATTTGGATATAACGCGGTCATGGCGTGGCTCCCGAAATTTCATATATTCATTTGCACATGAAAAAATATTTTTTGTTAAAAGTACATGAAATAATGAATAAAAAATTTATTATCATTATGGGGAAGAGATACGTAGGAATTTGAATTTAATATGATCATGGCGTGGTTCCTGAAATTTCAAATACATGTATGCGTATATTTCTCATATCGGGAAAAAATATATTTTTTTTAAGTATGAGAAATAGCAAGTAAAATGTTTATTATCATTTTGGGGAAGATTTACCGTGTGAATTTTAATATAATACAATTGTGGCGTAGCTTCTAAAATTTAACAATATCACCAGGTTCTTGAAGTGTTATGCCAAAATAAACATTATTGGAAATGTTACTTATTATTGATCCATGAGTAAAGCCAGTAAGTCGTCTTTGTGATTGTCTTCAATTAATTTTGTATACAATCGTTGCTCAAACAATAGCGGACATGTGTTACTTCTTTAACTGCATACTCAACCAAGCAGCAGACAATGTGGTGGTTGATAAATGATTCTCACAATTTAATAAACATCAAAAAAGAAAAGCCGACAACATGTTTGTTGGGCTTGGCGGTGTTATTAGACGGAGTCAATTGACCAGTAAATAATGTCCACTTTATTAGCTGGAAATTGAAAGGGTATGAAATTGTTCATGTTTTCAGCTTTAAAAAAGGCCTATTGCACTTAGTTCTCGGGTTTTACATGGGTATGGTGTTTGTTTATGAACTCGTTATTAATTTCCTATTTTTTAAAAAAATATTTCACTGTTATGGAAAAGCAAGCTCACAAATGCAAATCGTTCTATGCACTTTGCGCCATGATTAGTATAGTTGTTTTCACATGTTTCTTTCAATATTCACAAAATCTGAAGTAAAAGTTATATGCACGCTGAAAGCATGTGTTGATTGTTAATTATTCTTGTTGTAGTCATTCAAACGAATAGGCGTACAAGTGTTAATTATTGGAAATTTGCAATGGATAAATGTACATGGAAATGCATGAGAAAATTTTAGCAGTATGAAATTTGTACAGACATTGTTCATATACCCTGAAACTTAATGAACTGTGCACATGCTTCGTCTTTCGTAACCTAATTTTGCTGTTAATTTTTCCCATTGAATTCAGACACATGATGTTTGACAAAAATTATTGAATAATTTAAATATGTATGGAATTTTTGCAATGGAATTACTCACTGCAACCAACAGGCAGTCTGTTTGAAAGTATTGTTGATATCTTCTTGTTAATGAGAATTGCATATAAATATATGATAACTATATGTCTATCTGTAGTCTGCATACTAGAAATACAACCAAAACTGTCAACATTCATGAAAGGGCACCACCTACCTTCCAAAGATGGAAAGACCATCAAGTTCGTATGTGTATCGATATGTATCGTATCGCAGGCTGCGCATTTTGAATTTTATTGATACATATCATATCGCAGGCTGTGCATTGTGAATCATATTGATACATATCATATCGCAGGCTGCTCATTGTGAATTGTATCGATATGTATCATATTGCAGGCTGCACATTGTGAATCATATTGATACACATCATATCACAGGCTGCGCATTGTGAATTGTATCGATATGTATCATATTGCAGGCTGCACAGTGTGAATCATATCGATACATATCATATCACAGGCTGCGCATTGTGAATTGTATCGATATTTGGCACAGGTGTGTTGTTTCTCCCTTAGTTTGCAGAAACTGTTGACAGATATAGCAGTACATAATCCACAGCACGTGGAACTGAAGGCTGAGATAAAGAGAACAAAAAGTAACCTAAATTCCAAGACTCATGTTTGATCACCTACATCAGGTTCAGGAAAGAACCTCAAAGGAGGGAAGCTATGTGTTTTCTGTCGGGATTATTAGAAAGATAATCCATTCACTAACGAAAATGGCTGCACATCAAATGCTGCAACCTTGGCATACAGCCTTGCAACAAATGTGATCCTCCAACAGAAATGTCAAAAGAACAGCACGATCGAGTTGTGGAAAAATATGTTCATATATCATGAAGACCAGTTCCCTAATTTGTTTACATTGGCCAAAATTTCAGTGGTTCTTCCATTATAAAAAGACTGATTGTGATAGGGGATTTGTTTACAACACAGAATTGACACTGCTCTTAGCATCAGAAACAGTGAATAAACTGATGATTATTCAGATTCATTGGGTTTACACAGACCATTCAAGAAGCAGAGAAGAATATTTACCAGTGCAGCAAACTAAATTGGATGTGCTTGTACCATATTTCATTTCAGAATAAAACAGGGATTGAACAAATACATGTCCACAAAATTTGGTCCTCGTTCAGTACTTTACTGGATTAAGATGAATGAAATTCTGGCAAAATAACGTGTGATTCTAATTTTATTTTATATATTTGTCTTTCTAGGCTTTACATCTAAGAGAGCTGAAAAAACTGAAGAGGTTAAATGACAGAGCTTCAAATTTGTTCTTCCTTTTTGTACAGAAAAAGTAAGTTTGGTCTCCTTAGTTTGGGATGTTAGGTCATTACCTGCTCTCCTTAGTTGGGTATGTTAGGTCATTACAGGCTGTCCTTAGTTGGGTATGTTAGGTCATTACCTGGTCTCCTTAGTTGGGTATGTTAGGTCATTACCTGCTCTCCTTAGTTGGGTATGTTAGGTCATTACCTGTTCTCCTTAGTTGGGTATGTTAGGTCATTACCTGGTCTCCTTAGTTGGGTATGTTAGGTCATTACCTGGTCTCCTTAGTTGGGTATGTTAGGTCATTACCTGGTCTCATTAGTTGGGTATGTTAGGTCATTACCTGGTCTCCTTAGTTGGGTATGTTAGGTCATTACCTGCTCTCCTTAATTGGGTATGTTAGGTCATTACCTGCTCTCCTTAGTTGGGTATGTTAGGTCATTACCTGGTCTCATTAGTTGGGTATGTTAGGTCATTACCTGGTCTCCTTAGTTGGGTATGTTAGGTCATTACCTGGTCTCATTAGTTGGGTATGTTAGGTCATTACCTGCTCTCCTTAGTTGGGTATGTTAGGTCATTACCTGCTCTCCTTAATTGGGTATGTTAGGTCATTACCTGCTCTCCTTAGTTGGGTATGTTAGGTCATTACCTGCTCTCCTTAGTTGGGTATGTTAGGTCATTACCTGGTCTCCTTAGTTGGGTATGTTAGGTCATTACCTGGTCTCCTTAGTTGGGTATGTTAGGTCATTACCTGGTCTCCTTAGTTGGGTATGTTAGGTCATTACCTGCTCTCCTTAGTTGGGTATGTTAGGTCATTACCTGGTCTCCTTAGTTGGGTATGTTAGGTCATTACCTGGTCTCCTTAGTTGGGTGTGTTAGGTCATTACCTGCTCTCCTTAGTTGGGTATGTTAGGTCATTACCTGCTCTCCTTAGTTGGGTATGTTAGGTCATTACCTGCTCTCCTTAGTTGGGTATGTTAGGTCATTACCTGCTCTCCTTAGTTGGGTATGTTAGGTCATTACCCTCAGTTAAGCCCATAATTCATGAAGAAGATTGTTTGAACTTCCAAGACATGCTGGTCATTACCATCCATCTTTTTTTATTGGTTTTAATGGCACTTTGAATATATTTTTGCTGTGGAAATGGGTTCTATGAGCCTTTCAAAGGACACACCAAGGCAGCTGGTCTGGGCTGAAATATATTGAACCCATGACCCTTCGATTATGAGTTTTTTTTACTGAGGTTAACCCATAACTCATGAAGAAGTTTTGTCTCACTAATGTGACATGCCAGGTCATTACTGTCAGATTAAGCCATAAGTAATGAAGAGGCATCTCACTAGCAAGACATATCAGGTCATTACCATCACAACCTATACTCGTGAAGAAGCATTTCACTAGCAAGACACATCAGGTCATTACCATCACAACCCGTACTCATGAAAAGCATTTCACTAGCAAGACACATCAGGTCATTACCATCACAACCATACTCATGAAGAAGCATCTCACTAGCAAGACTTATCAGGTCATTACCATCACAACCCATACGCATGAAGAAGCATCTCACTAGCAAGACATGTCAGGTCATTACCATCACAACCCATGCTCATGAAGAAGCATTTCACTAGCAAGACACATCAGGTCATTACCATCACAACCCGTACTCATGAAAAGCATCTCACTAGCAAGACACATCAGGTCATTACCATCACAACCATACTCATGAAGAAGCATCTCACTAGCAAGACTTATCAGGTCATTACCATCACAACCCATACGCATGAAGAAGCATCTCACTAGCAAGACATGTCAGGTCATTACCATCACAACCCATGCTCATGAAGAAGCATCTCACTAGCAAGACATCAGGTCATTACCATCACAACCCATACTCATGAAGAAGCATTTCACTAGCAAGACATATCAGGTCATTACCATCACAACCCATACGCATGAAGAAGTTTGGTCTCACTGGTAAGACTGATTGGATATATGTTGGGGTTTAGACTGAGACAAGGAAATCCTATTCAATAGGTTATGTTAATGTAACGCTGTGAACAGAATTTCCTTGTCTTAGTACAAAACACCAATATAGATTAATTTTCTTACCCAGTGTTTTCCAGCTTAGTTAAAATAACCCTGCACTCTTGCAATATAGTTAGCAGATTCAAAACACAGTATTCATCGGGTACTATTATTGCTTCTCACTCTTTATAAAGGTCATCAGGTTTTGTACTCTTTTATGAAAAACTGAATAAATATGCTAGTGGAATCAGTTGGCATGTTTTAAATTACCATCTCCTCACTGTATTCGTAACGGCCATACTCTTGTACATGTCAACTGTTATACTTGCTCGGGTCATATTTTACAAATGATACTGTCAGATGATGAAGCTAAGAGGAGACACTGCCGATTTTTGTGTATTTGAAGAAATGCTTTTATGAAAGTTTTGAAATTGTTCTTTGAATATCAAAATTATATTATTCAAATTGTATTATTCAAATTAAATTATTCAAATTATATTATTCAAATTATATTATTGAAATTATATTATTCAACTTGTATTGCTGCACATTACATTTCACTATGGACTGAATTTAGTGAATGTATAAACAGAAAAGAGTTATTGATTATAACTATGGTTGTCATTTACTATTAAGCCTTCCAAGATGGAAAAGTGCCTCTAGCATGTTTGTAAACCATAATGTATTTAGTTTTGAAGGATGAATGAGAAAAGTGTTTTCAGTGATGATAAGAATTACTAACTTTATCTTGAAATCTCCATTTTAATTCTTGGGCAGGAATTTTTAAATAGTTCTTAATAATGCCAGACACATTCTTTAGTTGCATATGTGTCTGTGTATTTGTACATAAGACATCTGTGATCTTGTTGTTTAAAATAGTTTTATGTTGATATTTTAATTAAGATGTATTGACCATGCAGTCTGAAATAAATAATTCTTATCTGGTCATTACCATCAGGTTAGCTAATTAAGAAATATTGACCATGCAGTCTGAAATAAAGAATTCTTATCTTATCTGGTCTTTACCATCAGGTTAGCTGATTAAGATGTATTGACCATGCAGTCTGAAATAAATAATTCTTATCTGGTCATTACCATCAGGTTAGCTGATTAAGATGTATTGACCATGCAGTCTGAAATAAAGAATTCTTATCTTATCTGGTCTTTACCATCAGGTTAGCTGATTAAGATGTGTTGACCATGCAGTCTGAAATAAATAATTCTTATCTGGTCATTACCATCAGGTTAGCTGATTAAGATGTATTGACCATGCAGTCTGAAATAAATAATTCTTATCTGGTCATTACCATCAG